>CM054146.1:10518380-10538380 GCA_028751875.1 Rapana venosa | reverse complement strand
ATTTGAGCGCTTTGATTTGTTGCTTTACAAGATTCAGCGCTATATAAATTCCATACATTATTATTATTATTATTACTATTATTATTATTATTATTATTATTATTATTATTATTATTACTATTGAAATTTTATTTCATAGATTTTAGTCTGCAGCGCACCATGTTTTGTAGTAATTATCTGTTTGTTTAAATTATGGATTTGTTCGTCATTGGTTGCATGACTTGTGCAAGATTAGGTTGAATGCATGCGCTTTGATTTGTCTTTGCAAGATATAGCGCTATATAACTTCCATTTATTATTATTATTATTATTATTATCATCATTATTATTGTTGTTGTTGTTGTTATTATTATTATTATTATGTTTTTGGTTGTTTGTGGTTTTTCTTTACTTTTTTTTGTTGGGGAGGGGGGGGGGGGTGTCGGAGAAGTAGGTTGTTAGGGGCTATTTATGTTCGTTTTAAATTGTGTTTTGTTGTTTGGGGGGGGGGGGGGGGAGGGAGGTAGCGTTTTCAAAGTGTGTTTTGCTGAGGGATATTGTTTGTGGAAGAAAGGAGTGATGATGGAGGTAGGGTTTGGTTGTTGTTGGGTTGTTGTTGGTTGTTGTTGTTTTTTTGGGGGGGTTGAATTGTTTTGTCGGGGGTGGGGTGGGGTGGGGGTTGGGGGGGGGGTTACATTTTTCTTCCCTGCTCCTCGGCTAGAGCTCCAAGGTTTGTTCACCAATGGGAAGATTTTTGCGTATGCGGTCGTTCTTTTTCCCTCCGCAACATTTAGTTAGCCGTATACGGACTTCGGGGAATAATGTTTAATTGTGGTTTTGTTGGTGATTGTGGTGGTGGCTGTGGAGGGGGGTAGTGGTGATGGTGGGGTAAAGTGGTGGTATAGGTGGTGGTATGGGTGGTGATTGTTGTGGTACTGTTGTCAAAATTATTGTTGTTTTTTGTTTTGTTTTGTTTTGTTTGATTCCTTGCTTGCTTTTTGACTTTTTGCAACTCTTCAATATCTCCTCTGTTATCATTTTGAAGGGGGGGAAAAAAGAAGAAGATGCTTTGTTTGTGTTTCATTTTCTTCTTTGATTATGCTGTTCAGTCAAGATATCAAAGAACTAGTTTGACAAGTATTATGAGGTTTTGTTGGGTTGGGTTTTTTTGTTTGGTTTTCTTTTTTCTTTAGGGTCAGGGAAGGTAAAGCAGCGAGGGAGAGGAGATGGGCGCCGCCCTCAATATGCTGGCCCCTAGAGAAGTGAGGTCTCTGACGCCTCGCTCCTCTACGACCTTATAGGTTACGGGACTCCTTTACCTATACCTCTTTTTTCTTCCTCGGCTAGAGCTCTGAGGTTGACCCATGTTGAGATGTTGCGTGTGCGGCCGCCATGAAGGCAACCGCATTACAACTTCGGGCAAGTATTTTTAGTGTGTTCGTGTTTCCGCAACCCACAGAACACTGACATGAATGACAGGATCTTTAACATGCACGTTTTATCTTCTGCATGTGTGTGTGTGTGTACATGAAAGGGAATAAAGGCACTGGCAGGTCTGCATTTGAGGTTGACTTGGGAGATGGTTAAAAAAAATCCCCACCCTTAATTTACCAGACACCGCCAAGAGTGGAACCCAAGACTTGATAGACCCATGGGGTTGAAGTCGAACTGTCTTTACCGCTCGGCCGTAGTGTCCGTCCTTAAAAGGTTTATTTGCAGGTAGATTTTCATCACCTGTCTGGTTATCGGTCTTTTCATTATTCATCTTGTCACATTCCCCGTTTTGTCTTTCCTCTGCGTACACACACACGCGCGCGCGAGCGTGCATGCACGCACACACACATATATACATACATATATACATACATATACACACACTCGACTAATATCACTTAGAGTGAACAGACGTTAAATTTAAGACGACAACAACAACAACAAACATATACACATATACATAATCATACATACACACATACATACACACACATACAAACATACAGACACACACATACATACATACATACATACATACATACATACATACATACATACATACATACATATGTACATATATACATATATACATATACATACATACATATATACATACATACATTTATACATACGTACGTACGTACATATATACATACGTACATACATACATACGTACGTACGTACATACTCACGCTCGCGCACACATGCATACACATACTCACGCACACATACACACACGTATGCACGCGTTCGTACATGCACACACATTGAGAGAGAGAGAGAGAGAGAGAGAGAGAGAGAGAGAGAGAGAGAGAAGAGAGAGAGAGAGAGAGAGAGAAACAGACAGACAGACCACACACACAACACACACACACACACCACACCATCACCACTACCACCACACCCCCACCACACACACACACACCACACACACACCACACACACACACACCACACCACCACCACCACCACCACCCCCACACACACACCACACACACACACACACACACACACACACACACACAGCACACCACACCACCACCACCACACCACCACCACACCACCACCACCACCACCACACCACACCATCACCACCACCACCACACCACACACCACCACCACCACACCACACCACACCACCACCACACACACCACCACCACCACCACCAACACCAACACCACACCACCACCAGACCACACCACCACCACCATCACCTCACCACACCACACCACCACACCACACCACACCACCCACCACACCACACCACACACACACCACCACCACCACCACACCACACCACACCACCACCACCACACCACACCACCACCACCACACCACACCACACCACCACCACACCATACCACCCACCACACACCACCACCACACCACACACCACCACCACTCACCACCACCACCACCCCACCACACCATACCACACACAACACACACATCACCACCACACCACACCACACACACACACACACACACACACACACACACAAAACACACACAACCACCCACACACACACACACACTCACACACACCACAACCACACCACCACCCATACCACACACCACACACACACACACACCACCACCACCACACCACACCATCACCACCACCTACACACACACCATCACCACCACCACACACCACATCACACAAAACTGATCTGCTGGAAGCAGAAGCCGCCTTTTGATTCTCACTACTTTGAATTGCCTAGTTGATTGCACTGTCAGGGCCAATACTATAATAATGACATACCTCGTCTCGTGACAGCTCGCTATCTACGGGTCATCATCAGTTCTTTTTGCTTGTTGTGCCACCCATCAGAAAGATTCAGCTAGCTACGAAGCAGAAGATGGCCTAGTGGTTAGAGCGTTGCCAACGCTCGTCGTCATCTGAAGGCCCGGGTTCGAGCCACCATCGAGGGGTTCGTTCAAGGGGAATTTTTTTTTCCCACCCTTTGCCGGAGTTAACATGGGTGGATCGGGGTCTTGAGGTATCCGCAAGCAGCTAGAAAGCGAAAAAGTCCGGGTTCGAGTGTGAGGTGGTTCGAACCCCGTTTTTGTTCCAGAAACTTTACCCCCTTTCCCCATCACTAAACCGTTGAGTAGTGGTCTCGGGTTCCTAGTCTTTAGGATGAGACTGATAAACCGAGGTCGCGTGTGTACACAATTTGTTTAGCGCACGTATAAGAAACCAAGGCAACAAGGAGTTGTCGCTGAAGCATTCTGTAGATATAAAAGCCACTATGATAGGAAATAAATACAGTTGCAGAGAGGAAAAGGAAAATTGATGTAATGGGTGGCGCTGCTCTTGTGGCGACGCGCTCTACCCAGGGGAGGAGCTAGATTTCACGCAGAGGAAAGCTACCATAACTTAAAGTGGTTTACAATACAATACAATACAATCCAACACAATACAATACTATACATACGGACAAAAAACAATAAAATGCATCAGTACCGACTCTCCTCACCTGAAAGTCTCCTTGGGATGAAACTATATAAAGCGAGCGAGGCCGCGGTGTACGAACACTTACACGCAGAACATCTTCGCACATGTTAAAACTTGATCTGCCTTTCGAATGGAGTAGCCATTGCGTTGCGGTGGAAACGGGGGTGATGAGGGACAAATCTTTTTTCAAAAAAAATGCAGGTTTATACCATTGTCGTAAAACACGGCACGGTCTAAAACACGACAGTGGTATACATGCATTTTTGAAAGCTTTAGCTTTTTTTTTAAGCATGTTTTAGGACCCAGTCCCGACGTGTCGGGTAGTGGGTTGCTAATGATGGGTAAATGTGGCATCGCAAAAAATATCACCATCGGTGAACCTCGGAGCTTTAGCCGAGCAACGGGAAGAAAATTCAAATCGTCTGACTTATTCAATTGTGTGTTCATGCTCTTACCTTTCCCCAGCCTGCTGTTGAGAGTCGATCTGCTAAAATGTATTGTCAAAAATAAAAGTTATATAGGTAGGTATTTACGAATTAATTAAACACCTCTTGGCTCCATGCTAAGAGTGGAATATATTTAAAAATTGAAGTATAATTTATATAACAGATTATAATAAAAACAAAGAAAAAAAGAATTGAACCGCTGAAGAGAGAGAGAGAGAGAGAGAGAGAGGAGTGAGGAGAAGAGAGAGGAGAGAGAGGATGGAGAGAGAGAGAGAGAGAGAGAGAGAGAGATGAGAGAGAGAGAGAGAGAAGAGATGAGAGAGAGAGATGCCGGAAGAATTTTTTAAACCTTTCTTAACTAATCAATTAGCATTACTACCACAATGTCAACATGCTTTTTATTAATGACAGTATCAACCCTCCTCCCTCTCCCTCTTCCCTCCGTACTTCCCTCTTCCTCCCCCCTTCCACGTTGTAAAATATCAGCCCTTCCCCTACTACCCCCCTACCCCCATTTCTGCTGAAGTACTTCAGCTGAAAGTGAGAATGAAGGCAGGCATTAGCTTCCATGACACACATGTAGCAGTCAGACCTTTCGCAATCTTGCAAGCAAGCAAATAATTTGAAAATTAGGACTACTACTATTACTGCCTCTGCTGCTGCTGCTACTACTACGGCTGCTGCTGCTGCTGATGCTCCTATTACTACTATTGCCATTGCTGCTGCTGCTAATGCTCCTGCTGCTGCTTCTACTACTGCTGCTGCTGCTGCTGCTGCTAATGCTGATGCTGATGCTGATACTAGCACTGCTGCTGCTGCTGCTACTACTACTACTACTACTACTACTACTACTACTACTACTACTACTACTATTACTACTTCTATTGCTGCTGAATAAAAGTTTGTTGAGCGCTTATCTTAAATCACTGTAAATGCTTTAAAATATTTTCCCTATCACTGTAAATGCTTTCAAATATTTCCCTATGCCTGTAAATGCTTCAAAATATTTTTTCCTATCACTGTAAATGCTTTAACATATTTCCCCCATCGCTGTAAATGCTTTCAAATATGTTCCCTATCGCACACACATCCTCCTCTGCGCTAAATGGATGTTGTACACGGGACTTCAGTTTATCGTCTCGTCCAGAAAGTTTTGATCTTTATGGTTGTCCAGGACGTTGATTCAAGAAACGACCATACCGTTCGTTTTTAAACCTTTTTTCTGTACATTGTTGCACATTTTTCATCCGTGAATTAAAAACAAAAACTACACAGATTTTCGACATTACAGCCCAGATATGGCCTCTGTGGTCTGCGGGGCTGTAAACAACATGTCTGGGTAAGGTTGGAGGCGAAAAGATACCACTCAACACCACCATTCAAGGTCTAGTGGATGGGGAACACATTTGGGCTCAAACGGGGATCCACCCTGAAACTTCTCGCTTTCTAGACAGGGGTGCTACCCCTAGACCCCCAGTCCACCACTTAAAGACTCACACAAGGTTAAAGACTCATCTAAGTCCTTCGGATGAGACTTTAAACCGAGGCCCCGTGTGGAAAACCCACACAGAAGATCTTGCGCACTCGTTAAAACCTGCTCCGCATTCCGGAAGTGTAGGCCATTGTGTGCCTTGGCTTCAGTATAGTCCCCCAGTTCACTCAGTTGTAAATGGGTACCTGCCCTCTTTAGGGTCAGGGAAGGTAAAGCAGCGAGGGAGAGGAGATGGGCGCCGCCTTTAATATGCTGGCCCTTGGAGAAGCTGAGGTCTCTGATGCCTCCCTCACTCTCCAACGACCACATAAGTTATGGAATTCCTGTACCTTTTTTTTTTTTATCCTGGGGGAAAATTCCCTTGTTTTTTGTTCATCCCTCTTGATTCTGAGGGAAAATCCCTTGTCCTTTCTTCAGCCCCTTTGTCCTTTGCCTTGTCCTTTGCTCAGCTCCGTTGTCCTTTGTTTATCCCTCTTGTCCTTTGTTCGTCCCTCTTGTCCTTTGTTCGTCCCTCTTGTCCTTTGTTCATCCCTCTTGTCCTTTGGTCATCCCTCTTGTCCTTTGTTCAGCCCCATTGTCCTTTGTCTTGTCCTTTGTTCATCCCTCTTGTCCTTTGTTCATCCCTCTTTGTCCTTTGCCTTGCCCTTTGTTCATCCCCCTTTGTCCTTTGCCTTGCCCTTTGTTCATCCCCCTTTGTCCTTTGCCTTGCCCTTTGTTCATCCCTCTTTGTCCTTTGTTCAATTGTCCTTTGATCATCCTCCTTTGACCTTTGCCTTGTCCTTTGGTCAGCCCCTGTGATCCTGCACAATGGAACCTACATCTTTGCGCGACCTCTGCGGTAGTGGCAGCCTCAGCACATGGCCCACAGATCACTGGAGGCAGTGAACACCGCACAATTGGACGACAAGGTGGGGGATGGGGTGGGTGGTTAGGTAGGGTGGTGTGAAGGTGTGGTGATTGGGTTGTAGGATGTGGTGTGTGTGGGGTGGGGTGGGTGGGGGGGGTGGGGGTGGTGATAGGTGGGGTGGGAGTGGGGTGTGGTGGGTTGGGGTGTGGTGGTTGTGGTGTGGTTGGGGAGGGTTGTGGTGGTGTAGGGTGTGGTGGTGTGGTGTGGTGGGGGTAGGATGTGGTGGTGTGGGGTGGGGTATGGTGCGGGTGGTGGGTGTGGTGGGGTGTGGTGTGGGTTGTGGTTGGAATGTGGTGGTGTGGGATAGAGTGTGGGGTCTGTGGTGTGGGGGTGGGGTGTGGTGGGGTGGGGTGGGGTGTGGTTTGATGGGGAGTGGTGGGGTGTGTGCAGTGTGGTGTGGTGTGGTGGTGTGGGATGAGTGTGGTGATGTGGTTGTGGTGTGGTGGGATGTTGTGTGGTGGGGTGGGAGGGTATGGGTGCGGTGTGGTGTGGTGTGGGTGTGGGGTGGTGGTGGTGTGGTGTTGGTCGGTGTGGTGATAGGGTGTTGGTGGTGTGGTGTGGTGGTGTGGTTGTGGTGGGTGTGGTGTGGTTGGTGTGGTGTGGTGTGTGTGTGTGTGGTGGTGTAGGGTGTGGTGGTGTGGGGGTGGGTGTTCTGGTGGGGTGGGGTAGGGTGGTATGGGATGGGTGGGGTGAGGTGGTGTCAGGGTGGGTGGTGTGGTGGGGTGAGGTGGGGTGGTGGAGTATGGTGGTGTGTGGTGGGGTGGTGTGGTGTGGTGGTGTGGTGTGGTGGGGGGTGTTGGTGGGTTGTGGTGTGGTGGTGTGGTGTGGTGGGTGTGTTTTGGTGTGTGTGGGGTGGTGGAGTAGTATGGTGGTGTGTGGTGTGGTGGTGTGGTGTGGAGTATGGTGGTGATGTAGGTGTGTGGTGTGGTGTCCTATCCAGGGGTGGGGTCGGGGTTTGGCAAAGTGTGGTGGAGGGGCTTTGGGGGCGTTTGGGGTGTGGGCCATGGGGGGGGACTGTACTATGGGGTAGAGGACTGGGTGGATGGGGTTGGTTGGGGCAGGGGTGGGTGGCGTGGGGGGGCGTGCGGGGTGGGTGGGGGAATTGGGGGGGGGAGGGAGGTTGGTTGCGGCAAGGTGGGTGTTGGTGAGAGGGGGGCGTGGTTGGTGGATGAAGGGTGGTCAGGGGGTGGGGTGGGGTGGGGACGACGGGGAGAGGATGGTGGTGGTGCGGACGGTGCGGGGGAGAGTGTGGGTGAGCAGGTGCGTAGGAGGGGTTGTTGGAGGGTGGTGGGTTGGGGTGGTGGGTGGGGGAGGTGGGGGGGGGGGGTGGGTGGGGGTGGGTGGTGGGGCTAGCAGGGTGGGCTGGTCGGGTTAGGTGGGGGGTACGTAGCGGGGCTGGACCCGGTCCGTAGGGTAGGGGGGGATTGGTGGTTCGGGTGAGTAGTTGGTGGGTGCCTATGGTTGGTGGTAGGGGAGTGGTATGGGGTGGGGGGGAGGGGCTGGGTGGGGGTAGGGGATTAGTAACACTGGAGCACGGTCGCTTGATGGTGGTGGGGGGTGTTGGGGTGGGACGGTGATTGGCGGCCAGGGTGGTTAGGTTGGATGATGCGGGTGGGAACTGGGTGGGGGGTGGGGTGGGTGGGTCGGATGGGGGTGTGTGGGTGGGGGCTGGTTGGTTGGGTGGGTGAGTGGTGGTGGTCAATTCGGGTGGTTGGGGGTCGTCTGGGCCTTGTTCGGGTGAGGGGGGTTTTGTGGTGTGGGTTTTGCGGGGGTGGGGTGGGGTGGTGAGTCTGGTGGTGTGTGGTGGGGTGGTGTGGTGGAGTATGGTGGTGTGGTGGAGTATGTTGGTGTGTGGTGTGGTGGTGTGGTGGTGTGGGATGGGGTGGGGTAGTGTAGGGTTCTGTGGTGGAGTGGGTGGAGTGGGATGTGGTGTGGTGTTGGTGTGGTGGTGGGGATGGACGTGTGGTAGATGTGGTTTGTGGTGGGTTGTGGTGTGGTGGGGATGTGGTGGGGTAGGGTAAGTGTGGTGGGATGTGGTGTGGTGTGGTATGGGGTGGTGTGGTGTGGTGTGGTGGGGTGGTGATAGGGTGTGGTTGTGTGGGGTGGTGTAGGGTGGGGTGTTGGTGGGTGGGGGTAGGGTTAAGGTGTGGTGGGATTGTGGTGTCGGGTGTGGAGGTGTGGTGGTGTGGGATGGAGTGTGTGTGGTGGGGTTGGTGTGGTGTGAGGTTGGAGTGTGTGGATGTGGTGTGTGTGGTGGGAGGGTGAGGGGGTGTGGTGGGTGTGGTGGTGTGGGGTGTGGAGTGGTGGGATGTGGTAGGTGTGGTGGGGTGTGTGGGGTGTGGTGGGGGTGTTGGTGTGGTGGGGTGTATGGTGTAATGTGGCGTGTCATTGCGTTGCACTGATGTAGCGTGATTGAATGTGGCGTAGCATGTTGTGTGCTGCGCTGTGCTACTCTGCACTGTGCTATGTATGGTGTGGTGTGGTGTGGTGTGGTGTGGTGTGGTGTGGTGTACTGTACTGTGTTGTACTGTGCTGTGCTGCTCTGCACTGTGCATATGTATGGTGTGTGGTGTGTTACTGTACTGTGTTGTTACTTGTGCCTGTGCTGTGCTGTCTGCACTGTGCTATGTATGGTGTGGTGTGTGTGGTGTGGTGTGGTGTGGTTCTGGTGGTGTCCTGTTCTGTATCCGTACTGGTGAGCTGAGCTGCTCTGCACTGTGCTAAGTTATGGTGTGATGTGGTGTGGTGTGGTGTGGGGTGGTGTGGTGTACTGTACTGTTATTGTACTGTGCTGGCTGAGCTGATCTGCAATGAGCTATGTATGGTTGTGGTGTGGTGAGGTGTGGTGTGGTGTGGTGTACTGTAACTGGTACTGTGCTGTGAATGCAGTTTTTTCGGGGTTTTTTTTTTTTGAGGGGGAAGGGGGGGGGAAAGGGGGAGGCACTGACACGTTCTGTGCAACATGCTCTTACTTAGCCTTAAAATTAGAGCATGTAAAGACCCACCGTGAAAAAGATAGTTCTCTCTGGAAAAAAAAATGGTATAGCAAACTCACCGAAATAGGGAAGCAAATGTAATACTGACACAAAAAAACACCATAAGGAGGGAATGATGATGGATGATGATGATGATGATGATGATGATGATGTTGATGATGAAATTGATGATGATGGATGATGCTGATGATGCTGTGATGAATAGTAAGGGACTGCCACCTACCCCCCCCCCAAAAAAAAAAAGCCTTTGGGTGGTGCTGTTTCCTATGAAAACAGCCCAAATTAAATTTTCAGGCCGAGAAATATGCCGTGACTATTCAAGCTAAATTTCTTACTACCATGGGTTCTTTTACCTGCACTAAATGTATGTCGTACTCGGGACTCCGGTTCTTCCAGAAGACATGCACCCACGCATGCATGGCTCAGTTGACGGGGTCCAACTTTGAAGAATGGGCCTTGAACCCCAAAACTTGAACCCAAGGCCTCTGACTTTCTATATCGTTGCAGCACCACTAGACTACTGAGACACCTTGGAAAGTCTCAAAGGTGCCAACATATAGCACCCCGAGGGAGGCGCTTGTTTGTGTGTCTTGCTGTCTTTCTATTCGTTTGTCTGTCTTCCTGTCTGTCTGTCTGTCTTCCTGCCTGTCTTCCTGTCTGTTTGTCTTCCTGTTGTCTGTCTGTCTGTCTGTCTTCCTGCCTGTGCTGTCAGTCTGTCTTTCTGTTCGTTTGTCTGTCTTCTTCTTTTCTTCTTCGCAATTCTTCTTCGCAATCCTTCTTCGCAATTTCTCATTTCTTCTTCTTTCTTTTCTTCTTCTTCTTCTTTCTTCTTCTTCTTCTTTTCGCAATTCTTCTTCTTCTTCGCAATTCTTCTTCGCAATTCTTCTTCTTCTCGCAATTCTCTCTTCTTCTTTCGCAATTCTTCTTCTTCTTCGCCAATTCTTCTTTTCGCAACTTCTTCTTCTTCGCAAATTCTTTTCTTTTCTTCGCAATTCTTCTTCTTCGCAATTCTTCTTCTTCTTCGCAATTCTTCTTCGACAATTCTTCTTCGCAATCTTCTTCTTTTGCAATTCTTCTTATTTGCAATTATTCTTCTTCTGCTTCTTTCTTCGCAATTCTTCTTCTCTTGCAATTCTTCTTCTTCTTCGCAATTCTTCTTCGCAATCTTCTTCTTCGCAATTCTTCTTCTTCTTCTCGCAATTCTTCTTCCGCATTCTTCTTCTTCGCAATTCTTCTTCGCAATTCTTCTTCTTCTTCGCAATGTCTTCTGCTTTTCTTCTTTCTTCTTCTTCTTCATTTTCTTCTTCTTCTTCTTCTTCTTCTCTTCTTCTTCGCAATTTCTTCTTTTCGCAATTCTTCTTCTCGCAATTTCTTCTTCTTCGCAATTCTTCCTTCTTCTT
Organism: Rapana venosa; assembly: GCA_028751875.1. Classification (NCBI taxonomy): domain Eukaryota; kingdom Metazoa; phylum Mollusca; class Gastropoda; order Neogastropoda; family Muricidae; genus Rapana; species Rapana venosa. Next base: position 10,527,205 of record CM054146.1, on the reverse strand, counting down.
TTCTTTTCTTCTTCTTCGCAATTCTTCTTCGCAATTTCTTCTTCTTCTTCTTCTTCTTTCTTCTTCTTCTTCTCTTCTTCTTCTTCTTCTTCTTTTCTTCGCAATTTTCTTCTTCTTTCTTCGCAAATTCTTCTTCTTCTTCTTCTTCTTCTTTTTCGCAATTCTTCTTCTTCTTCGCAATTCTTCTCTTCTTCTTCGCAATTCTTCTTCCGCAATTCTTCTTTTCGCAATTCTTCTTCTTCGCAATTCTTCTTTCTTCTTCTTCCGCAATTCTTCTTCGCAATTTTCTTCGCAATTTCTTATTCGATTTTCTTCTTTGCAATTCTTCTTCTTTGCAATTTCTTCTTCTTCTTCTTCTTCGCTATTCTTCTTCGCAATTCTTCTTCGCAATTCTTCTTCTTCTTCTTCGCAATTCTTCTTCGCAATTCTTCTATCGCAATTCTTTTCTTCTTCTTCTTCTTCTTCTTCTTCTTCTTCTCTTCTTCGCAATTCTTCTTCTTCTTCTTTCGCAATTCTTTCTTCTTCGCCATTCTTCTTCGCAATTCTTCTTCTCTTCGCAATTCTCGTCTTCTTCTTCGCAATTCTTCTTCTTCTTCGCAATTCTTCTTCGCTATTCTTCTTCGCAATTTCTTTTCTTCTTCTTCATCTTCGCAATTCTTATTCTGCAATTCTTGCTTCGCCAATTCTTCTTCGCAATTCTTCTTCATCTTCTTCTTCGCAATTCTTCTTTCGCATTTCTACTTCTTCTTCTTCTTCTTTCTTCGCAATTTTCTTCGCCAATTCTTCTTCTTCTTCTTCTTTCTTATTCTTTCTTCTTCGCAAGTCTTCTTTCTTCTTCTTCTTCTTCGCAATTCTTCTTTCTTCTTCTTCGCATTTCTTCTTCGCAAATTCTTCTTCTTGCTTTCGCAATTCTACTTTCGGCAATTCTTCCTTCTTCGCAATTCTTCTTCTTCTTCTTCGCAATTCTTCTTCTTCTTCTTCGCAATTCTTCTTCTTCTTCTTCCCAATTCTTCTACTTTCTTCTTCTTCTTCCTTCTTTTTTTTTTTTCTTCATTCTTCTTCTCTCGTTCGCTTTATGCACCGTCAGATGTGTTTGGGGAAAAAAATAATGGCATGTTCTTTCCAGCTCCTCTCGTGGGCCGTACAGCTTGGTTTGTAGGGTTATCTCCGTCGGCCACACAATCTATATGCTTTCCTGTCTGTCTGTCTGTCTGTATGTATGTCTCTCTGTCTGTTGTCTGTCTGTCTGTATGTCTGTCTGTCTGGTCTGGATGTCGGTTCTTCTTTTCTCCTGTCCGTCTTCATTTATTCTGTTTTCTATTCATTTCATCTTTCTGCCCCTCATCCACCCCTCCACCCCCCCCCCCCCCTACCCCCCAGCCATTCTTCCCGGCATCACTGTACCATTCTGTCAAAATTCCTTGTCTTCTTTTTTATATGTTTGGTTATTCATTTAAAGACAAAAGGAGATGGGTGGAGGAGGAAGGACACATCTCAGACTGAGAGAGACAGGCCTGAGGCTGAGTTAAGGAAAGCACTGCAGAGAGAGAGAGAGAGAGAGAGAGAGAGAGGAGAGAGAGAGATGAGAGAGAGAGAACGATGGAGAGAGAAGAGAGAGATGAGAGAGAGAGAGAGAGTCAGACAGACACGACAGAGGACAGAGACAGAGAGAGAGAGAGAGAGAGAGAGAGAGGAGAGAGTGGTGGAAGGAAGGAAGGAAGACAGAGAAAGTGGAGAGGGTGGTTGTCAAATCAGCCATGGTCGAAGAAGAACTTTGGGATATGTAATGCGGAAAAACCCAAAAAAAACCTTTAAATAGTAAATAGTAGAATGAATAGAAATGAGTACTTCTTGCCTCAAAACACACTTATTTTCTCCTGAGACTTTCCCCCCACTCATAATCTGTCCCCGTCCTAATTTTCTAACAAGCATCCTTCACTCCTAAGTGTGTGGTTGTGTGTGTGTGTGTGTGTGGTGTGTGTGTTTCGTGTGGGTGTGTGTGTGTGTGTGTGTGTTGTGTGTTTGTGTGTGTTGTGTGTGTGTGTGTGTGTGTGTGAGTGTGTGTGTGTGTGGTCTGTGTGTGTGTGGTGTGTGTGTGTGTGTGGTTGTGCGTGTGAGTGTTGTGTGTGTTTGTCGTTGTGTGTGTGTGCGTGGCGTGCGTGCGTACGTGCGTGCGCGCGCGCGCATGGATTTGATATATGTCGTTCATCATGTTTAAGGAGAGTTGCATGCGTGCAAAGGATTGAGTGCATGCGCCTTCGGTTTGTTAGTTTTTCAAGATTCAGCGCTTAATAAATTCACCATATATTATGATTGATTGATTGATCGATTGATTAATCGATCGATTGATTGATTGGTTGGTTGATTGGTTGATTGATGATTGTTGGTTGATTGATTGATTGATGGATGGATGGATGGATGGATGAATGGTTAATTGGATGAATGGGTGGTTGGATGGTATGGATGGATGGATGGATGGATGGATGGGATGGATGATGGATGATGGATGGATGGATTGATGGTTCACTGATTTTGATTTGATTTTCTCAGTTGATGGCAGCCGTGTGGAGCCTTGTCCTTCGTAGGCCGGCGATTCCGGACGCATGACGGCCGTGTGCAAGCGAAGAATGATCTGGTGCTGCCTTCCTCTCCGTCATACGACTGGCTCCTTCCTACCATGATGGTACTTCTGTCTGTCTGTTCTGCTGCCTGTTTGTCCTGTCGTCTGTCTGTCTATCTGTCGGTCTATGTGGTCTGTCTGTCTGTCTGTCTGTCTGCCTCTCTTCTGTTGTCTATGTGGTCTGTCTGTCTCTCTGTCTGTCTGTCTGTCTGTTCTGCCGGTCTGCATGCCTGTCTGTCTGTCTGTCTTATCTGTCTGTCTGCTGTCGTCTGCCTGCATATCTATCTCTCTCTCTCATCTCTCTCTCTCTCTCTCTCTTCTCTCTCTCTATGTCTCTCTGTCAGAGTACAGCCAAAAGTCAACATTGTAAAAAATTTCCAGACGTTGCATTGATAAGCATCGAACTCAGTCTGCATTTTTCATTTCCATTCATCTATAGATAAAGAAATCATCAAAATGACAAAACCCAACTGACAACTATGAATGACAGACATGCATTGCAAACAAAACGGAATACAGACATGGATGAAAGAGAGAGAGAGAGGGGGGGGGTGAGAGAAGAGGAGTTACAGAGACAGGACAGGGACAGATAGACAGACAGAGAGATAGAGAGAGGACAGACAGAGAGAGAGAGTGACAGAAAGAGAGAAGAGAGAGAGACAGGCGAGACAAAAAACAGACGGAGATACAACAGAGAGACAGAGACAGACAGGAAGACAAAGAGACAGGCAAAGAGACAGACACATACACACAGTCACAAAGACACAAAGATACTTAGGACACCAGACAAATAGACACACACAGACACAGACATTTGAGAGATGAGATGGAGAGAGACAGCGAGCGGAATGAGACATAGACAGATATAGGGATCAAGAAAAAACCAGATAGGACAACACCAACACACCACATCTCCACCACACCACATCCCGTACATACATACAATACATACAGAATACCTACATTCATACTTACAACACACCACGCCACAGGAACAGAAGGCCCGATACGCAGGGAAACGGTCAAGCAGTGGCCGGAGACTGCCCAGCGCCCGCGAGGTCAGTCTGGCCGCGCACTGGGCCAAGAGCATGCCGACCCACTTCACCCTGATGCTGATGCAGTTCGGACAGCTCCTTGACCCACGACCTGACTCTGGTGCCTGTGCCACAGAGTTCGACGATACCATCAAGTTGCTGTGGCGTGCTAAGCATCTCCGACGTCCGTGAGTGGATTAGAGTTTGCGTCTGTGTATGTGTGTGGGTGTGTTGGTGGTGTGTTGGGGTGGGGTGGTGTTGGTGTGGGGTGGGGTGGGGGTTGGGGGGGTTGTGTGTGGGTGGGGGTTGGGGGGGGGTGTGTTTGGGGTGGGGGTGGGTTGGGGTGTTGGGTGGGGGGGGTGGTGGGGGTGGGTTGGTGGGTGTGGGGGGTGGGTAGTGGGGGGTTGGGGGGGTGTGGGGGGAGGTGGGGGGTTGGGGTGGTTGGGGTTGGGGGGGTTGGGGTGCGGTGGGTTGGGGGGCCGGTTGGGGGGCCGGGGTGTGGGTGGGTGGGGGGTTTGGTGGTGGGTGGGGGTGGGGGTGGGGGGTGGGGTGGGGTGTGGGGGGGTTGGAATAGTTGGCAACCCTCCTTACTAAGGGTTCAAATAGGGGGGGGGGGATGGTGGGGGGGGGGGGGGGGATTGGGGTGAAGGGGGGATTTCTTGATGGATCGGGGTGGGGGGAGGTGAGGGGGGAGGGGGGGGGGAGGGAGGGGGATGGTGGGGAGGGAGTGGGGGAGGGGGGGGGATCGGGGAGGGATGGGGGAGGGATAGGGGAGGGGGAACCGGGGGAGGGGGGGATGGTGGGGGGGTGGGGGGGGGTTGGGTGGGGTTGGGGTGGGGTGTGTGGGGTGGGTGGGTGGGGTTGTGGGGGGTGGGTGTGTTTGTGTTGTGTGTGGTGTAGTATGGTGTGTGTGTGTGTGTGTTGTGTGTGTCTGTGTGTGTGTGTGTGTGGTGCTGTGTGTATGTGTGTTGTGTGTGTGTGGTGTGGTGTGGTGTGGTTGTGTGTATATGGTGTGGTGTGGTGTGGTGTGGTGTGAGTGTGTGTGGGCCGTGTGTGTGTGTGTGTGTGTGTGTGTGTGTGTGTGTGTGTGTGTGTGTGTGTGTTGTGTGTGCGTGCGTGTGTGTGTGTGTGTGTGTGTATGTAGTGTTGTGTTGTGTGACAATGACATGACAAATTTTTGGTGGTGGGATGTGAGGGTGGGTGGGTGGGTGGATTGTGTGTGTGGGTGTGTGTGTTGGGTTGTGTGGTGTTGTGTTGTGTGTGTGTGTATGTGTTGTGTGGTGTGTTGTGTTGTGTTGGTTGTGTGCCAATGACAATGGCACATTTTTTATTTCGAGGATATTGAATAAGCCCCCATGTGCTTTTTTACATCTAGTTCCCGCCCTTAGGGATATATAAGAGAGAGAGACAGACAGACAGAGACAGAGCAGAGTGTGTGTGGTGTTTGTGTGTGTGTTTGTGTGTGTGTGTGTGTGTGTGTTGTGTGTGTGTGTGTGTGTGTGTGTGGGTGTGTTCGTGTGTGTAGTGTTTGTGTGTGTGTGTGAGTGTGTGTGTATGTGCATGCGTTGTGCGTGTGTGTGTTCTTTATTTTTTATTCTTTTTTTCGAGGATAATGGATTAGGAAATCATGTGCTTTTTTTACATCTAGTCCCGTGTGTATTGCAGTTGTGTCAAATTTTTGTTATCGTTTCACCGGCACACAGTGGGTACTCTTCCAAAATGTTGGCAGGGTTTTAATGTGTGCTCAAAATGTTTCTGCGGGCGTTTGCACACGGTACCTCGGTTTATAGTCTCATCCGAGGGACTTTTGGCGAGAGTGGAGTCGGCACTGATGTTTACTCAGGGGGAATATACTCGAAACGAGGTACGAACGGGTCAGCAATGTCATCGTGTGTGTGTGTGTGTGTGTGTGTGCTGTGTGTGTGTGTGTGTGTGTGTGTGTGTGTGTGTGTGTAGTTGTGTGTGTGTTGTGTGTGTGTGTGTGTGTGTGAGTGTGTGAAAGTCAAAGTCAAAAGTTCAAAGTCAAAGTTAAGTCAAAGTCAACTTTATTATCAGGGGTACATGTGTGGGTGGTGTGTGTGTGTATGTGCGTCGCGTGAGTGTGTGTGTATGGTGCGTGCGTGTGTGTGGTGTGTGATGTGTGTGTGTGTCTGTGTGTGTTGTGTGTGTGTGTGTGTGTGTGTGTGTGTGTGTGTGTGTGTGTAGTGTGGTGTGTTATTTGTGTGTGTGTGTGTGTGTGTGTGAGTCAAAATGAAGTCAAAGTCAAGTCAAAGTTTACCTTTTTATTTTCAGATGGTATATGTGTGTTGGATGCGTGTGTGTGTGTGCGTGTGGGTGTGTCTATTTGTCTGTGTTTGTGTTGTGTATCTGTCTGTCTGTATGTGTGTAAGTCTGTCTGTTGTCTATATTCTCTTTTTGTCTCTTTGTATCTCTCTTCGAGGTTTTTTTCGGTATTTATGCCTTTTCTGTCTCTGTGTGTTTTTCTCTTATTCTCTCTTACCTCTCTCCACCCTTCCATTCACTCTCTATCTCTCTCTTCTCTCTCTCTCTTACTCTCTCTCTTCTCTCTCTATACTCTCCTCTCTCTCTCTCTCTCTTTCTCTCTATCATCTCTTATCTATCTACCTATCCGCCTGTTTCGTTTTTACCAACCCTTCTTTTTTTATCCCCTTTTTTTTCCCCCTCCCTCCTTTTCCATTCTGCTCTCCTTTCTTCCTTCTTTCCTTCTTCCATCCTCCCTTCCTTCTTTTTTTCCTTCCTTGCTTCTTTCCTTCCTCCCATCCCTCCTTCCTTTCTTCCTTCTTTCCCTTCCTTCTTTCCTTCCTCCCTTCCTTCTTTTCCTTCTTGCTTCTTTCCTTCCTTCGTCCGTCCTTCCTTTCTTTCTCCTTCCTTCCTCCTTCCTTCCTTCTTTCATTCCTTCCTTCGTTCCTTCCTTCCTTCTTTCTTTCTTCTTCCTTTTATTCTGCAGGTCCTTGGTTTCCCTATAGAGAATCCAGAAGGTCGAATCAATATTTCGGCAAACTGCAGTGAATTTGTCGTCAGAGCCCATGACATGTTGATGGCACTGTTTACCTAAACCTCGTTCAACAACGTCAATGCTAGTCACCGCCTGGTTAGATGCGTCCATTATCTATGGTAATTAATTTTGTTATTATTGTTGTTTTGTTGTTGTTATTGTTGGTTGTTGATGAGTTGTTGTTGTTGTTGTTGTTGTTGTTGTTGATGATGGTGGTGATGAGCTTATGACAATGTCTGATGGCACTGTACTTAAACCACGCCAACACGTCAATGCTATCACTGCCTGGTTAGATGTTTCCAATATCTATAGTAATTATTGGTTATTGTTGTTGTTGTTGTTGTTGTTGTTGTTGTTGTTGTTGTTGATGGTGGTGGTGAGCTTATGACAATGTCTGATGGCACCGTACTTAAACCACGCCAACACGTCAATGCTATCACTACCTGGTTAGGTTCTTCCAATATCTATGGTAATCATTTAGTTATTATTGTTTTGTTGTTGTTGTTGATGGTGGTGGTGAGCTGCAGATACTGTTTGTTGTTGTTGTTTTTAAAAACGATTCTACTAACGAAGTTACTGGCCTTACTCTTTTACTACTGCTGTTCCTGTTTTTAGTTTGATTCTGTTTTGGTTTCCGCACCTGTAGCCGTTCATATTGTTACTGCTGCTGCTGTTGCTGCTGTAGCAGTTGCTGCTGCTGCTGCTGCTGCTGTTGCTGCTGCTACTGCTGCTGCTGATGTGCTGTTGCTGCCGCTGCTGCTGTGCTACTACTTCTATTAATACTGCTGGTGGTTCGATGATCAGAATGGAATTTTTTATATTTTTGTTGTTGTTGTACACATAAATAATGAACGAGAAACTATATCATCAACAACGACCATTTACTTATCATTAATACCATCAAGAAAAGAAATCATCGTTATTATTTAAAAAACAAAAATAAATTCTGAAGCGCTTTGATTTTTGTTGCTTTACAAGATTCAGCAGCTATATAATTCCATACATGTGATGATGATGATGATGATGATGATGATGATGATGATGATGATGAGTTTGATGATGATGATGGTGGTGGGTGGTGGTGGTGGTGGTGGTGGTGGTGGTGGTGGAGGTGGTGTGGGGGATGGTGGTGGTGGTGGTGATGATGGTGGTGGTGGTGGTGATAGTGATGATGATGATGATGATGATGATGATGATGAATTGAAGTGATGATGATGATGAGGTGGTGGTGGTGGTGGTGGTGGTGGTGTGGTGGTTTTGGTGGTTCGTGGTGGTGGTGGTGATGATGTTGATGACACCACCACCACCACACCAACCACACTCACCACCACCACACCACACCACCACCACCACACCACACCACACCACCACCACACCATACCACCCACCACACACCACCACCACACCACACACCACCACCACTCACCACCACCACCACCCCACCACACCATACCACACACAACACACACATCACCACCACACCACACCACACACACACACACACACACACACACACACACAAAACACACACAACCACCCACACACACACACACACTCACACACACCACAACCACACCACCACCCATACCACACACCACACACACACACACACCACCACCACCACACCACACCATCACCACCACCTACACACACACCATCACCACCACCACACACCACATCACACAAAACTGATCTGCTGGAAGCAGAAGCCGCCTTTTGATTCTCACTACTTTGAATTGCCTAGTTGATTGCACTGTCAGGGCCAATACTATAATAATGACATACCTCGTCTCGTGACAGCTCGCTATCTACGGGTCATCATCAGTTCTTTTTGCTTGTTGTGCCACCCATCAGAAAGATTCAGCTAGCTACGAAGCAGAAGATGGCCTAGTGGTTAGAGCGTTGCCAACGCTCGTCGTCATCTGAAGGCCCGGGTTCGAGCCACCATCGAGGGGTTCGTTCAAGGGGAATTTTTTTTTCCCACCCTTTGGAGTTAACATGGGTGGATCGGTGGTCTAGAGGTAACTCAGCAAGCAGCTAGAAAGCGAAAAAGTCCGGGTTCGAGTGTGAGGTGGTTCGAACCCCGTTTTTGTTCCAGAAACTTTACCCCCTTTCCCCATCACTAAACCGTTGAGTAGTGGTCTCGGGTTCCTAG
>CM054146.1:10488380-10508380 GCA_028751875.1 Rapana venosa | reverse complement strand
TACAACTGTGACCGTGTCGCGTTCGTCACGAACCCCATCCTGGACCCCAGCATTTCATGGATTCCTCAGCGCTGCCATTCCGCTTCGGGCCACAACCCTCATCAACGACTTTCATGTTCACCAACCGCTTCCACCGCTTTAAAGGTTGGCCAACGTTTGGGTGTTTTCTAGTTGTTTTTGTCGCTTGCTAGTTGTTATTGTTGAAGAATTGAGTGATTTTTTGTTTTACGTGGTTTGGGGTTAGGATTAGGGTTGGGTTTGGGTTTAGTTTGGGGTTTGGGTTTGGGTTATGTTTTGGTTTGAGTTTGGTTATGGGTTGGAGTTTGGGGTTGGTAGGGGATTGGGTTGGGGGCTGGGGTTTTGGGGTTTGGGTTTGGTTTGAGTTTGGGGTTTGTGTTGGGTTGGGTTTAGGTTTGGGGGTTTGGTTTGGTTTGAGTTTGGTTGTGGTTGGGTTGGGTGGTTTAGTATGGGTTTTGGTTTGGTTTGAGTTGGGTTGTGGTTGGAGTTGGTTTAGTTTGGGTTTGGGTTTGGTTTGAGTTTGGGTGTGGTTGGGTTAGGGTTGGGTTGTTTAGGTTTTGGGTTTTGGGTTTGGTTTGAGTTTGTTGTGGGATGTGGCTTGGGTTCGGGTTTGTTTAGGTTTGGGTCTGGGTTTGGTTTGAATTTGGGTTGTGTTGTGGTTGGGTTGGGTTGGGTTTAGGTTTGGGGGTCTGGGTTTGTTTGAGTTTGGGTTGTGTTGTAGTTGGGTCCGTGTTGGGTTTGGATTGAGCGGTTGCCGTTGGGGTTGGGCTTGGTTTGGGTGGGGTTGTCATTAGGTTTGGGTTGCTTTGGCTGGTTTGATCTATATAAGTTTATTTGGGTATGGTTTGTAGTGATATGTTCAGTTGGATTGGTTTGATTTAATTTGTTTGGTTTGGTTTTGATTTTGTTTAGTTTGCTTTTTATGGAATATTTTTGTTTGGAATTTGGTATGGCTCGATGCTTAATTAATAAGGTTGAGTAAAGAGAGTTGAACATGATATGGGGGATGCCGGGACCTGAATTGATTGGGCCATACAGACGCCTAGAGCCGAGTGGTTACACCAATGGACTTTAATCTCATGGGTCCATGAAGTGGTGGGTTTGAATCTCGACGGTGATTTCTGGTAAATTAGGGGTGGGGGATTTTTACAATCTCCCAGATCAACTTCAAGTGCGGGCATACGAGGCACAGTGGTAGTGGTAGTGGCTTCGATGATAATTATGAGGAGGAGGAGGAGGAGGGTTCACCGTTTGTGTGTTCAGTTTTCGGGTAAATTAGGGGGTCCTGTCTTGTTGTGTCCTGTCCAGTTCTGTTTGGTCCGGTCCTGTTCTGATCTGTCATATCTAATCCTGTCCTGGCCCTGTCCTGCCCTGTCCCTGTCCTATCGTGTCCTGAATCGTCTGGTCTCTTCTTCCTGCCCTGTCATGTCCTAGTCATGGCCCTGCCCTGTCCCATCCTTCGTTAATGGTGTGTCCTGTCCTGTCGGTGTACTGGAGTGTCCTACTTGTCCGCGCTGCTCTTTTGCTCTCGTCTGTTCTACTCTGCTCAAACTCTATTCTACTCTACCCTACCCTAAACACTCTACTCTACCTAACTCTACTCTACCTATACTCCTACTCTCCCCTCCTCTACTCTACTCTAACACTACTCTACTCTACTCTACTCCCGTTCTGCCTTATCTCTGATATGACCTGATCTGTTATGCTCTACTATATTCTGCATCTGCTCTGCACTTCTGCTGTTGTCTCTGATTCTGGATCTGTTTCTTGCATTGCACTACTCTACACTGTGAGCTCTGTACTTGCCCGACTCTGATCTTTTTAATCGCTACTCTACTGCGCTTGCTCTACTACTACTTGCTCACTCTTCTCATCCTCGCCTCAATCCTCTCGCTCCCTCTTCCCCTCTTCTTGGATCTCCCCTCTCCTCCTGTTTCTTTTCTGCACAGTATTTTCTCCTACTATCCCCCCCCCCCCACCCACACAACACACACAACTCCAACTCCCCCCTTCACTCCCTCCCTCTCATCCGCTCCCTCTCAATCCCTTCCACACTCCCCCCATCTCTCTCTCTCTTCTCTCTCTCCCTCTCTGCTCCATCTCTCTCTCTCTCATCTCCTGCAAGTGATCCTACTCAGCTCATCTCTGATCGCCCAGCCTGCAGGACGCTTTCAGCGTGTCCTGCACAGCTAGGACTCTTTCCACAATCACGTGGAGGGTCTGGTGGGCAGCAAGAACCACGCCGAGGCCCTACGGAACCTCACCTGGACACTCGACTAGACCACCTCTTTGCCACAAACCACGACGGAACGTTTACTGGATGACCTAGCTGCGCACAACATACAGTCAGTCTGCGGACAAAGCGGTCTTGAGAGCCGTCTAGTACGAGTTCAGCACGTCTTCTGGAACTTGGTTGTTGTACGTACTGTTGTAAGTAGTATTACCTTCTAAAGGGAATTGGAGTCAGTCAGCCAGCAAGTGGTTTAGCCAACTGCTGCATGACAGTGTGTGTGTGTAGTGTGTGGTTTGGTGTGTGTGTGTTGTGTGTGTGTGTGTGAGTGTGTGTTGTGTGTGTGTGTCTTGTGTGTGTGAGTGTTGTGTGTAGTTGTGTGTGTGTGTGGTGTGAGTATGTGTGCGTGTGTAGGTGCGTGTGTGGGTGTGTGTGTGTGTGTTGTGTGACGTGTGTGTGTGTGGGTGTGTGTGTGTGTGTGTGTGTGCGTGTGGTTTGTGTTGTGTTGTTGTGTGTGGGTGGTGTGTAGGTGGTGGGTGTGTGTAGTGTGTGTGTAGGTGTGTGGTTGTGTGGTGTGTGTGTGTGTAGGTGTGTGTGTAGGTGTGTGTGTAGTGTTGGGTGTGTAGGTGGTGGTGTGTTTAGTTGTGTTGTGGTGTGTGTATTGTTGTGGTAGTTGTTTTGTGTGTGTGTGTGTGTGTGTGTGTGTGTGTGTGTGTGTGTGTGTGTGTGTGTGTGTGTGTGTTGTGGTGGTGTGGTTGTGTGTGTGTATTTGTGTGTGTGTGTTGTAGGTGGGTGGGGTGTGTAGGTTGTGGGTGTGTTTGTAGGTGTGTGTGTAGGTTTTTGTGGTGTGGTTTGTGGTGTTGTGTGTGTGTGTGTGTGTGTGTGGTGTGTGTGTGTGTTTTGTGTGTGTGTGTGTTTTGTTTTGGTAGTAGGGTAGAGGTGTGGGGGGTGTGGGTGCGGTTTCTGGAAGTTCAATTTATTATTTATTCTTTTAAATCGAGGATAATGGAATAAGCACTCGTGTGCTTTTTTACATCTCGTCCCGTTTGTATCCGGATTTTTAATTTGTCGTCCTGTTTCCCACCGGCACACATGCCACTCTTTCGAAAGCGTAACATAAATAAAAAAAGGATTTTACATGTGCGCAAAGATTTCTGCGTGAGTTCGCACACAGGGCCTCGGCTTATAGTCACATCCGAAGGATGTGTGCATGTGTGTGAGGGTGTGTGTGTGGAATGTGTGTGTGGGGGGGGGGGGTAGGGGCAGCGAGTGGGGTTGTGTGCGTGCGTGCGCTGCGTTGTGTGTGTTGTAAAGAGAGAGAAAAGTGTTGTGTGTATGTTTGCATACTATTATTATATGCATATTATAATCATTTGTGCATTGGTATATTCACGTTCGTGCTGTGTGTGTGTTTGCTATTTACTTTATATTACATACATATTAAATAATCACTTTGGTGCTGGTATGTTTTGGCATGCAATGCTGTGCGTGTGGTGCGTGCGTTCGTAGCGCGCGCGTGCTGCCTTGCCTGCGTGTGTGTGTGCATGCGTGCTTACGGTGCGTGCGTGTGTGTGTGGGTGTGTGTGTGCGTGCGTGCGTCGTGCGTGCGTGCGTGCGTGCGTGCGTGCTTCGTGAGTGTGTGTGTGTGGGTGTGTGTGTGTGTGTGTAGTGTTTGTTGTGGTGTGTTTGTGTGTGGAGTTGTGTGTGGTGGTGTGTGTGTGTGGATTGGTGTTGTGTGTGTGTGTGTGTTGTGCACAGCGGTGTCGAGAATCATGGCATTCCGCCTCCTAACAACGCCATGAGGAAGCACCTTCACCTGAGAAGGAAGAGCAGATGGAGTGACTTTGGCACCTGTGAGCAGGCTATGAAACGTCTGTATGAGTAAGTGCTTCTTGACTTGACTTGACTTGACTTGACTTGACTTGACAGGAACCCCTTCTCACCATCGTCAAGAAGAAAAAGCTGACATGGTTCGGCCACGTCACCCTCCACAACACTCTGCCCAAAACAGTACTGCAGGGAACACTCGAAGGTGGCAGAAGGAAGGGAAGACAGAACAAGTCATGGATGGACAACATCAGAGAATGGACCAGGATGAATGACTCGGCACTACTGCGCAAGCCGAGGACCGAGATGGAAGAGGAGGCTTACCACGGCATCGTCTGTCGTGTCTCCCCAACGCCGCCAAGGTCCACGTCTGATGATAATGATGACTTGATTGACTTGACTGACTTTACTTCATATTCATTTCACTCACTTCCTCAGAAACACTTGCAAACTTACGTTACAACTTGTTCGAAGAGAGGTAACTCCTGCCAGTAAGAACGGATGACAACACACGACAAAAAGCCAAACTACACAAAAACAAAAAAACAGCACTCTGGTGGTGTGTGTGTCCGACATCTCCCCCATATTCCGGAGGGGAAAAATGGTGGGTAACAACCGTCGAAACAGCGAAAAGTTCACTATAAGGTGAACCTCGGAACTCTAGCCGAGGAAACAACACACACACAACACACACACTACACACAACACACACACGAAAACACACACACACACACACACACACACACCACACACACAAATCCAAACCAAAAAAAAACCCACACTCTCTCTCTCTCTCTCTCTCTCTCATCATCGTACCACCCGCTCCGCTTTCGGAAAGTAGGCCAATGTATGTCGTGGGAACGGTATGACAATAATAGACAAAACTGCATACAACACAGTATTGGAATGTAAAAAAAAAGCACTACGAGTGCTTTAATCCACTATCCTCGACGTAAATGAATAAATAACACACACCACACAACACACACACACACACACACACACACACCCACCCACACACACACACACACACACACACACAACACACACAACACACACACACAATAAATTTTTACTGATTGCTGTTGTTTTGTTGTTGTTGTGTTTTATAGTATTCTTGAAACTTCACATGACCTTTGTTGTTTTATATATAATATATAAAATATATATATATATATAATAATCTATATATATAGTAATAAATATATATATATATAGTATATATATATATATATATATATATTTGAAGTGTACCCATTCAAATTTCAGTCTGCATCTAAAAACAATCAGCAAAGCACAAAAAAGAAAACAGTATGCCATTAAGACTGCTCCCATTGCGTATCACAACAACTCGGAAGTACATGTCAACTAGTGTAACAAAGAACACACAGAAGATTAACATCAATACAGACTTGCTCTTCCATACCTGGATCTGAAATGACTATGAACGATGAAATGAGGCATGTGAAATCCGACTAAGAAACGATAAAATGGCATGTGAAATGACACTGTGACGATAATAATTAATAGCCTCCAGCTCAAATCACATATTATAGCGCAAGCTTCCGAACTTAGTGGCATAGCACATCTGCCTGTCTGCCTGCCTATCCTTTATGGCTTTTTTGTTTTGTCTTGCAATGAATTAATCCCTTTTTATATTTAAATCTTTTTTTTCTCCCGTTTTTTGTTCCTCTAGCTCTGAGGTTCACCAATGGGAGATACTTTTTTAGGTGTAGACACCGACAGTTTTTTATGCCCGACGTGAAAGTAATGTATTTTTGGACCGTCGTGTCCGACGATGACCTCCAAAAACTAGCAGAGGAGTCAGCTGCTGTTTTTGAAACGGGCAGTAATTTGATTATAGTGGAGATGCCTTGCCCACAGTACATCCCCACTCTCCGGCCAAAGTTGGCATAAGGACAGTCATCGTTGGAGATGTTCTACCAAAGGCCAACCACTCCCAGGCTCAGCACAAAAGGACTGTGGCGGGGTCTACCTCCTTGTCAGATAGTCATAGTCGATCACAAAAGACTAACGTAAAGGGAATTTCCATTGAGTGGAAAGCCACTGGTCAAACAGCCCTCTCACTTGCTGATTGCCCCCAGCGTCAAAGTTTATCAAGAACGTAGGGATAAAGCCCAGGCGCTGACGGGCCTGCATACCACCGCGGGTGTATTTTGGGTGTGTTGGTGATTTTTGTAACCACTGAACGTTGATATGAGCTACAGGATCTTTCTTTAACGTGTAAGTTTGATCCTCTGCATGTGTATAACATACACGTAGGAATTAAGGGCACTGGCAGGTTTCTGCACTCGAAGTGACCTTGGAGATTGTAAACAAAGATCTTTACCCCTAATTCACCAGACTCTGCTGAAATTTAATACCCACGACTTCATAGGGCCCAGGGGAATGAAGTCGAACTGGCTTACCCACTTGGCTATATCGTCTGTCTCTCCTTGTCTTTCATTCTTAGATCTCACCATCAAAGCAGTTGTTCTCCAGTTCGAGGATAATTAGCCGCAAGAATGTTGTTGTCGTTTTGTTTTTGGTTTGGTTTTTGGTTGTTTGCAAAAAAGACATCTGAATGAAATAGTAAGAAACCAAATTGAGAGAGCAAAAGCTTGCAAGAAAAATAAAACATGCCCACAGAGACAAAGGGGAATAGTGGAGTGAAGAGTGGAGTGGTGTGGAGTGTGGTGAGGTGTGAGTGTGGTGGTGTGGTGTGGTAGTGCAGTGCAGTGCAATGTAGTGTAGTGCAGTGCCAAATGAGTGGAGTGAGTGTAGTGGAGTGTGGTGTCGTTGGTAGTGCAGTGTAGTGTAGTGTAGTGTATTGAGTGTAGTGTAAGTGTAGTGTATGTAGTGTGTTGTAGTGTAAGTGTAGTGTGGTTATGTGGTGTAAGTGCAGTGCATGCAGTGCAGTGCAGTGCGTGCAGTGTAGTTATGTAGTGAAATTGAAAGTGCAGTGTAATGTAGTGGTAGGTGGTGTATGTATGATTAGTGTGGTGTTGTGTGTGTGTAGTGCAGTGCAGTGCATGCAGTGAGTGCAGTGCATTGCAGTGTTAGTGTAGTGTATTTGTTAGTGTAGTGTAGTGTAGTGCAGTGTTGTGTATGTAGTGGAGTGTAGTGCTGTGTAGGTAGTGTAGTGTGGGTGGTGTAGTGTAGTGTGGTGTAGTGTGGTGTGGTGTAGAGTAGTGAAACTGTAGTGTTGTGTGGTGTGGTGTGGGCGTAGTGCAGTGGCAGTGCAGTGTAGTGCATTGCAGTGCAGTGTATGTACTTAGTTCAGTGCAGTGCAATGTATTATGTATGCAGTGTAGTGCAGTGTAGTGTAGTGTACACCACTTTAAAGTCAAGGCTGATTTCCTCCTAAAAATCGGGCTGCTACCTCTAGAAAAAGCCTCACCACAAGCTTAGTTTCTATGTATACCATAAAGGTGTACCGTGATGTAGAAACATGGACAGCTGCCTAGTAAAGCCAGAAAGGTGAGGGGTTCGATCCCCGCCTTAATAACGCCTGTATACCTAGAACTAACATTACAGCTCTCATCACAAATACTATGGTTGGGGTGGGGGGTGGGGGGGGGGGTCATATATGATCAATAACCCTGTGTTTCAAATGCTCCACAAATCCTGCACCCTCTTTATCTCTGTAACTGTCTTCACCCTGTACACACCATCCAGTTTCCTCGTTCAGCCGCAGATACTGTTGTGCTTTCGAACACCCATATTCCACCAACCACTGTTGGCCGGTCGCTCCTTCTCTGTTTCGTCCACCACCTGGAATGACCTCCCTCCTTCCTTCGCCAAAAAGCCTTCACTTGATACCTTCAATCCAGCCTCAAAACACACTTATTCCTACCTGAGAACTTTTCCCCCACATAATTATCTGTCCCTAATTTTCAACAGCATCTTCACCTCTAATGTGTTCGCGGAGAGTTGTGTGTGGTGTGGTATGTGTGTGGTGTGGTGTGTGTTGTGTGTTGGGTGTGGTGCGTGCTGCGTGTGTGCCGTGCGTGCGTGCGTGCGTCGTGCGTGCGTGCATGCGTGCGTGCGTACGTACGTGTGCGCGCATGGATTTGAAATCTGTTGTTCATTATGTTTAAGGAGAGTTGCATGCGTGTAAATGTTTTGAGTGCAAGCGCTTCGATTTGTTTGTTTTTTAAGATTCAGCGCTATATAAATTCCATATATTATTATTATTATTTTTTTTTTTTTAAACTATTATTATATTAGTCTGCATAAAGACCCATCACAGTGATGAAACAGCGCTCAGTCATTCATTTTCGTTATTCGTATTCATTCATATTCGTTATTCGTATTCATGATCTGCTGACCCGGGTTCGAATCTCGTTCAAGAGGATTTTCCTCTAGAGTTAACCTTAGTTAGTGGCCCGACTCCACCTCCTCAAAAGTCCTTCGATGAGACAAATAAAAACCGAGGTACCGTGTGTGAAAGCACGCAGAACATCTTGCGCAACGTTAAAAACCCGTCCGCTTTTTCGGAAAAGAGTAGGCATTATGTGCCGTTGAACGGATGACAAAATTTACAAAACTACATACACAACGGGACTGAATATACAATTAGTCAACATGATTGCTTATTCCATTATCACTCGAAATAAAAGAATAAATAAATAAGTAAAAACAAAATCTATAAATAAATATTGTGAATGGGTTGCTGCTTGTTATTGATTGTGGTGATAATTCTCCTTTTGTTTTTCTTGACTTGAGTGCAGCATTTGATACCACGCACCATGCCGCACACTTGTACAAGGTTTTGTGCTGAAGAATATCTCAGTGACAGAGTATTAGCTTTGAGTGTTCCTTACAGTGTCTGAAAGATAGATGCCAACATGTTTCGATGATAAAAGATTGCTTTCTGTTGATGATTATCTTTTCTCGCAGCGGGCTTCCTCAAGGATCTTTGCTTGGTCCCATTCCGTTTTTCTTACACACTTAAAATAGGTGTCAGGTTTGATCTTGGTCCTTTCCGTCAAATGTCATCTCTTTGTTGGTAGTGATGATGACTGATGATGATAATAATGGTTAATTAACATAGCTTTCCGGGTTATTAAGTCAAGGTGGGTATTTTTAATATTCAAAAATAAGCAAACTTTTAAAAACAATTGTCCATACTTCACACACACACCACACAACACAACACACACACACACACACCACACACACACACACACACACAAAACACACACACACACACACACAACACACCAGAAATACTTTTTAAAAAAATATCTATAGATAATTAAACAAGTTCGTCTTCGTTTTCGTGACTTCAATACTGTCCATAACATTGCTTGTTTGTTTTGTTCTGAGTCCTTTGACTGTTTCTTCTTTCCCCCTTTAGCTACAGTGAAATAGTCGTTTGCTCTTTGTTGTCGTTTCATTCCTATTTGTTGTTACATTTCTATTTGTTTCTTTCTTTCTGTTTGTTTCATTTTTTTCAGACATCCTGACGACGTGGATACTTTCACGGGGGGTACGTGCGAGCGTTCTGTGTGGAACGGGGTGGTGGGAGAACTGTTCGGGCACATCATCGCAGACAGTTCCGGGATTTGAAGTTCGCCGACAAATACTACTATGAAACAGATAGCACCTTCTATGGTTTTACTGACTGTAAGGCTTTTGATGGTACTGTGTGGAGTTTTTAGTGTTGCGTTTGTTTGCCTCTTTGTTCAATTTCTCTCTGTCTGTCTCTCTGCCTCTGTCTGTTTTGTCTGTCTGTGTGTATGTCGCTCTCTTTCTCACACACACACATACACACACGCGCGCGCGCGCGCGCGTTGTATTGCACCACTGCCCAACATGGACACACACTGCTCTAAAAATTACGTTTTTGTCAACGTACATATATGCTTCTCTAAAAGAGACTTTCTTTTAGAAATAAAAGGACAGAAAGAAACAAAAGACAGAAACAACAACCGCATTTGCCCAGGCAATATCTCCCCTGCTACTATATATTTTTAGTTTCTAAATGCACACAGCTCGCTAGACCTTGGCAAACTGACACACAACACACTAGACCATGGCAAACTGACACCCAGCACACTAGACTTTGGCAAACTGATAAACATCTCACTAGACTTTGGCAAACTGATATACAGCACACTAGACCTTGACCAACTGATACACTGCACACTAGACCTTGGCAAACTGATGCACAGCACACTAGGTCTTGGCCAACTGATGCACAGAAAACTAGACCTTGGCAAACTGATGCACAGCACACTAGACCTTGGCAAACTGATGCACAGCAAACTAGGCCTTGACAAACTGATACACCGCACACTAGACCTTGACAAACTGATACTAGACCTTGACGAAACGATTTATCTGATAGAACTGTTACCCCAAACTAGTAGGCCACTCACATGGCTTACGGGTGAATCGCACCCAGGACCTATCGTTTTCTAGACAGGTGCGTTACCGCTACACCACCGATGTTTTGGCTTTGTTGTTTTGCTTAGTCTTGTTACGCCTCTTCACAGAAGCAGTAATTATTACTCTATTTTCCTGACATCTCCAGCCCAGGTTTGAGCCACAACCGGGAGACCCCAGTTCAAGGGGAATGTTTTTCTCCTGGAGTTAACATCAGTGCCAACTCCACTCCCCCGAAAATCCCTCCGATGAGACTAAAAAATCCATGTCCCGCGTGCAAATGCTCAGAGAGCATCTTGCGGTTACGTCAAAACCTGTTCCACATTTATGAAGGGTAGGCCATTTGTGCTGCTGCTATGCTATGCTATGCTATGCTGTCCTGTGCTGTGCTGTGCTGTACTATACTATACTATACTATACTGTACTGTACTCTTCTATACTATACTATACTATACTACACTACACTACACTACACTACACTACACTACACTACACTACACAACACAACACAACACAACACAACACAACACAACACAACAAGTTACAGTCCCCGTACCCAAGTCTGCTAAAAAAAAAAAAAAGTTTTAATTTAAATCGTTTTCATCTCCCACCCCACCCCAGCCCCTACCCCTACCCCTTACACCTACCCCTGCATCTACCCCTCCACATACACAGGTTACAGCTACCCCCTGTTTCTGCTGCCTTACAGATGAACTGCGAGCTGTCAACGATCTGTCCTTCAGCAAGATTCTCTGCGAGAACGCCCAACTGGCATCCATTCAGCCAGACCCCTTCATGCATCCTCACCGTCGCTGGTAAGACGTGGTGGTGGTGGTGGTGGTGGTGGTGGGTGGTGGTGGGTGGTGGTGGTGATGGTGGTGGTGGTGGTGGTGGTGGTGGTGGGTGTTGACCTTGGTAGTCACCCGCAATACGTACTCTGGCTCACTTATCAATAATAATAATAATAATAATAATAATAATATATGGAATTTATATAGCGCTGAATCTTGTAAAAAACAAACAAATCGAAGCGCTTGCACTCAATCATTTACAGGCATGCAACTCTCCTTAAACATAATGAGAAATCCATGCGCGCGCACTACGCACGCACACGCACGCACACACATACACACAGATTTTTTCTTTCTTAGGACCAGTCGAGCTGCAGAGTTTTGTATGCGTTGAAGAGAGTGGATAGATGATGCTGGTAGGCCAGCCAAAAGAGAATTACAGAAGTCTAAACGTGAAAGAATAAGAGATGTGACAAGCTTGGAAGTTGCATCAGTGGACAGATACTTGCGAATCGCGCTTACGCGCCGTAATTGATAGTAGCAAGACTGGCAGGTCTGGGTGATGAATTTTTTCATAGAGAGTGTGTTGTCAAGAACTACTCCTAAATACTTCACAGAGTTGGACAAAGGAACTGACGTATTGCCGAATTCTATTGAATTCTATCACACCTGGGAATCAATGTTTAGTTGGTCAGTCAGACAGTCATCAGACATCAGTCAGTCGGTCGGTCGGTCGGTCGGTCGGTTTGTTAGTTAGTTAGTTAGTTAGTTAGTTAGTTAGTTAGTTAGTTAGTTGGTTGGTTGGTTGGTTGGTTGGTTGGTTGGTTAGTTAGTATTTAATCATTATTTATTCACCGCTTATCTATTTATCTATTTATTTATTCTTTTATTTCGAGGATAATAGTATCAACACTCATGTGTTTCTTTTGGTTTTTTACATCCAGTCCTCGTGTGTATTTGGTTTTGTAGTAACGATAACGATAACGATAACGATATTTATTCAAGAAAGGCCATAGCCCCATTTGAAGGCGTTTACAAAATGACACACATATATAATAATGTTATACTCAAGCACACAAACATCTTTATCCAACTAACTACAATTTAGTACATACACACCAAGTTACACGTGTTTTCTGTGTTATGAGATCAAACTACTTTTTCCTTTTTAAAGACTTATAGATATACATAGCAAGATTTTTCATGACATTTTCATTTTGGAAGACAGGAGCGTTATCATTCTAAAGTGAGCTGGTCTGCGATAATATTTCTCAGGAATATAGTCTCTTCTTAAGTCATCTAGTGCTGGACAAGAAAAAATGAAATGGACTTCATCCTCTTCATCAAGTCTACACATAGGACATATCAAGTTTTTCGCACCTTTTCTATATCTTTGACTATGAACTGTTATTTCAGAGACACCAAATCTAAATTTAGTCAGCGCACATCTAATAAAATGTTTACATTCATTTCAATATATGGTTCTGTAATGGTTATTTGTTTTCAAAAGCTTATACAATGAAAACCGATCGCTATTCTCAATATGACTAGTCCCTTCTTGCCACCTGCAATCTATTATGCGCGTTTAAAACAAATCAAAAAACTTTTGATACAACCTACGCCCTGATTATCCACACATGAAAACCCATAAACTATCTAAACACTTGCGGATATTTGTTGCCCAAGTTATTTTACCTCGGCTGTCTAGATCAACTAGTGTTTTATAAGCTTGGGCAGGTAGTCTCCCTTCATGCATACTGACTAATTTTAACCAATATTTAATACATTTAATATACGAGTTTAAATATATTGGAAATCTTCCAAGGTCACCATAGAGTAAATCATTTGGAGTTCTTTTATCAACAAACAAAAAACGATTCATGGCAAAACAGTGTAATTTTTCAATTTCCCGCCCTGCTTGAAAGGCCCAGATTTCAGCACCATACTGAACTATTGGCTGAATCTGCGAATCAAATAACCTAAAAAATAAACGTGATGAATTATTTTCAAACTTATATAACAAACGCAATATATTCATAACAGCATGCTTTCCTTTGCTAACAAGATCTTGACAAGCAAGGGAAAAACTTAGTTTGGTAGAAAAGTAGATACCCAAGTATTTATATGCATTCACAATTGAAACTTTGGAATTTCCGTAGAACCATTTTTCCCTTGCTGCCAAATAACCTCCCTTACGAAAAACTATTATATTTGTTTTGTCCATATTCACCGTAAGTTCTAATCTTTGAGCTGCATAAAACAGGCTATTCAATTGATTCTGCAAACCAACAACAGTCTCAGACAACAAAACAATATCATCAGCAAAGAGCAAAGTAAATAATTCTATAAAATCAAATGTAACACCATGTTTTCCGTTTCCAACAATTTCAAGAGCTAATTCGTTGATAAATAAAGAAAATAGGACAGGACTACATACATCCCCTTGTTTCACGCCTTGAGTACATGATACAAAATCACTAAACTTAGCACCAACCCTTATTCTTGCTTTTACATCTTCATACATTTTTTTCACACACATATAAAGTTTCCCTGTTACACCATTTTTAGTTAAAATAGGCTACAACAATTTTCTAGAAATCGAATCAAAAGCTTTTTGAAAATCTACAAAGGCAACATACAATTTACGGTTATTTATAAATTGTTTCTGAACAGCAGCAAACAAAGTAAATATATGGTCAACTGTACAGTAACCCTTTTTGAAACCTGCCTGGTATTCCCCTGTTATATTATTTAATTCAACCCATTCTGATAATCTTTTGTTAACAATAGAACTATACATTACTCATTACGCTACATAAAGATATTCCTCTATAATTATTTGGGTTATTGCTATCACCTTTTTTGTACAGCGGAATAATTATTGACTCTGTCCATTTTTGTGGATAGATCCCCTGATCAAACAAAACATTGAACAATTTAACAAGAAAATCTACGGCACTGTCTCCTAGGTTTTTAAAAAATTCATTTATCAATCCATCAGGTCCAGCAGACTTACCATTTTTTAATTTTCTTATTGCATCTAGTACTTCCTGTTTTGTGATAGGGCGATCTAAATATTGTGTATACTCGTTGTCGGGTGTACACTTTCTTGGTCATCAGCATCAGCTGTGATTTCCTTTTCCAGTACGCTTTTAAAATGTTCATGCCATTCATCTATTGTAATATTATTCTGATTATACACACGCTTTTTAAGTATGGCTATAACATTTTCCCAAAACTTCTGTTGATTACTAACTGAATCAGTTACCTGTTTAAACAAAGAATCATTATAATACTTTTTCTTTCTAACTAACATGTTTTTATATACAATATCTATGTCGGTCATCATCTCCCAATGATCTTTTACATCTCCTTAATAATTTTCTTACATTTTTTCTTGCATTTTTACACTCTGTATCAAACCAGTTATTTTTTATTTTACTCCTTGTAGCACTAACCTTTTGTTTCATGCCTTCAGCAGCATGTTTTCATAGTTTCATTAAATATATCAAGTGCATCATTCACATTTACATCGAGCATCTCCAATGCATAAAACAATATTTGTTGCACACTATTAGAGTTCATTTCATTACAATAATCACCAGCATAGTCATCATTCCACACAAATTGTTCAATATATTCCTTTTTCTCTCTGTTTTTCCTTGTGCATCCTGATATGTTTTGCATGTTTATGTGAAACTCTAAAGGCATGTGGTCAGATTCCATTCTTTCTTTCACACAAAATGAACAACAGGATTCAACAAAATCAAACAGATTACATGAAGCAACAAAATAATCATTGACACTGTACCCAGAGTCACTGACAAAGGTAAAACGACCATCAGTATCATTATGACAAACACCATTTAAAATAAATAACTCAAGTGCAACACACATATTTAACATCAGTTTTCCATATGAATTTAATACCTTGTCCTCAGAACATCTGTTTAATTTTGCCTGGTTAAATTTGTCGAACAATGAAAATTGTTGAGAATCGTCACTGCTGTCTGGAAATATATCAGCTGTCCTTCCATTAAAGTCTCCACACATTAGTACTGAAACATCATTATGTAAACAAAGATATTCAAACAAACACTCTTCAACCTGAGCAATGCCGTTATCGATATCAAAGACAGTATAATAGGGTGACCTCTCAGAAGGTACATATGCACATACATATAAAATATCACTAGGCAGATGCAACAGCTTTTTATCGATGAGAAACAACAACATGTTATCATAGTTTACATCAACACTTTTCACATGCTTCATCAGGCTATTTTTAATTAAACAAATTACCCCCCCTGATCGTCGACCACGATCAGTAAATTTTAAAGCAGGCTTAACAAACACCGTATATTCAGAAAAAAAGTAGACTGAAAACTTTCAACAAATGTTTCTACAAAGCAAACGAAATCAAAAGAACACACGGACTCCACAAAATCAGGATCAGATAACTTAGAAAGTAGGCCACTGACATTCCAGTGAAGAAAAGAATATTGTTTACTACATCCTGCTCTTGGCATATCTTCAGAAGGGGAGTTAACAACATTGCCTACAGATTTCTGCACAAAAACACAGTCGCACGCATTTACATTTTTTTTACAATCATAACAAATATTTCCCCTGTCATAAACAGGTGCGCATGCACCGAGAGCTTTATCACGACAAACTGCAAAAGAAGCAGGCCACTCTGAGTTCGCACTGTCAGCTTCAGTGTTGACATGTTCACTTGCACGTGGATTTTCCACACTGCTCCCTTCCCTACCTTCACACGGTGTCAACTCTGTATTTTCCTCCCCCCTGATTTTTCCCACCCCATCTAAGCGTAAAGTCTGGCATTCCGTTTTCGTCTGAGGCCGGCCGTGTCCCTAGCGCAGTTCCACAAGAGCGTTGTCATCAGCACCAAGAGCAAACTTCTTGCCCTCGATCAGCAGATGGTCGTACACCATTGTTGCCCTTTTGTTTTGAGCTTTGGCGGCCTTCAGTGGGTGACAGTTTCTTCGGATTTCCTGATCCGTAGAGTAAAGTCCTCTCCAACAAACACATCACTTCCCCTCAGTTTGCCTTTTGCCTTGAGAATTTTGATCTTGTCCTTGTAGGAAGTGCACCTTGCTATGATAGGAGAGTTTTCCTTGGCACTAAGTCGGTGAACTCTGTCAAAGCTAAAGTCCCCAGTAAGCTCCAGTTTGTCAGTGATCATATCCCTCAGCCTGTTCTCACACTAATCTGGCGCTCATTTCTCTCTCTTGGAAAACCGTATACAATTATGTTGTTGCGCTTGGATCGATTTTCCCAAATCGTCAGTTTTCAGTTCCAGAGTGTTCAGTTTCTCTGTCAGTTCATTGTTGGATTTCTCCAGTTCTCTATTCATCTGCCTCAGGTCTGCCACTTCATCTCTCAGAGTCAGGACTTCCTCTTTCAGCTCAGTCATGGATTCTTTCATTTCTCTAAATTCTTCTCTCATGCCATCAAACTTTGCGTTCAGTGTGGTCATCAGCCCCATTAAGTCTGTCAGTGACGATTGTATTTCACTGACATCTCCACTCTCTCCCTGACTGCTGCCCGGCCGGTCCGCCATCCCCGCATCAAGACTCCTCCTGCTGCTGGCTCCACTGGTGCTGGTCAGACGGGTCTGCTTGCTGCTGCTTGGCTTTGGAGGCCCCGGGTTTTGTTCAACATCCCCACATTGCAAAATCAGATTGCTGAAAAAAATTACCGTGAGGGTCAGTCGTACCATAGCACCGGCTATGCGTGTCTTTGGCTTCAATGTCGGATATCTTAGCTTGGCCTTCCTTTCAGCCCGGTGAAACATGAAGGCGATGTATACGCCGACAAAACAGCCACATGTCGCCCTGAAGACTAACGGTGCAGCTGGCACGGTCCCTTAGACACTCACTTGCAAAGTTTCAGAGTGTGGCTTGGTCACTATCCGACGTACTGCTTTCTAAACAGGAGACAGTTCAAAACACGTCTTGCTCTGTTCAGTGCAAACGTATTCCCCTTTGGTTTTGTAGTAGTAGTAGTAGTAGTAGTGTGTGTGTGTGTGTGTGTGTGTGTGTGTGTGTGTGTGTGTGTGTGTGTGTGTTGTGTGAGTGAGTGAGTGAGTGAGTGCATACGTGCGTGCGTGTGTTTATGTGTGTTTATTTATTTTTTTTTTTTTTATTTAACAAATTGTTTAATTGGTTGGTTGCTGACTGAACGACTGATTGATTGATTCTTTGATTGTTTGGCTGGTTGACTGACTGACGAAGTGATTGAGTGATTGCTTGGTTGGTTGGTTTGTTGGTTGGCTAGTTGGTTGGTTGGTTGGTTGGTTGACTGCTTGTCCTTGGCACTGTTGCAGGAACCCAATGCAAAACTGCTCTGCTTACGAAGACATCGATATGTGGTGGTGGACCTTCCAGATCAAGTGATCACACACACACACGCACACGCACACACACACACCACAACACACACACACGCACACACCACAAACACACACACAACACAACACACACACACCACACACAACACAACCCAACACACGCACACGCACACACACGCACGCGCGCGCGCGCGCACACACACACACACACATGTCTAATATCACTTAATGTGAATAGACGTTAAATTGAAGAACAATACACACACACACACACACACCACAACACACACGCACGCACGCACGCGCGCACACTTGGAACCGTTTCAACAATTTCGGAAAATAGTAATTATGTAGTCATTCATTAAGATGTGTCAGAGTGTGTCATGTTCATAACATACTGCTAGGAAGCCTGATCTACAGATTAAGATTGAAAGCATTTAGATTTAAATTCTGTAAACAAATAACATGTCTATGTGGTTCTGATTTATGTCATTCTTCATTGTGAAGTTCTTCGACCATATTTTTCCGAGTGCAATTGTAGATAAGATTTCAAAAATGTCATTTGAACAAATCTTGCCTGATAATGTTATTATGTTGGAGATTGTTAATAGTTTAGTCATAAGCTCTGTTGGCAAACCTTTGCCATTTTTTCTTGTTTTAGTTTGAGCTGTTTAATTCCCCTCCCCTGATAAATGAATGTGTATGGGCCTGAATTTGGGCTTAAGTCTGACAAGGGAGGGAGAGGGGGAGATTGCTTTTTGTTGTTGTTGTTGTTTCTTTGTTTTAGTTTTAACACATGCACAGACACTCACAGGTACACACACGCGCGAGCGCACGCACGCACACACACACACACACACACACACACACAAGACAAAGTATGCAAGCGTTCTAACATGAATGTGTGCGCGTATGCACATAAGCACGAATACACGCACGTACACACACGCACGTACACACACGCACACTCGAATTAACCACACTTATCTCTCTCTCTCTCTCTCTCTCTCTCTCTCTCTCTCTCTCTCTCTCTCTCTCTCTCTCTCTCTCTCTCTCTCTCTCTCTCTCTCACACACACACACACACCACACACACACACACCACACACACACACACACACGCATGCACGTACGCGCGCACGCGCGCGCGCGCACACACACACACACATCTTTAATTTCATGCAATAAAGACCCATCAAAATCTCTTCCTGTTTATGAGTTAGCTGTATTCTGGGTCCCTTTTTGAATCAGGATTGGTTAATATTAACAAAGAAGAAAACACTCCATAGATGTACAACGAAAAATAAAGAAAAACGAAGAAAGGACCACTGTGAAGAAGCTATGAGTTTTTAAAAAGGTGTTCTTATGAGAGAGAGAGAGAGAGAGAGAGAGAGAGAGAGAGAGAGAGAGAGAGAGAGAGAGACAGAGACAGAGACAGAGACAGAGACAGACAGACAGACAGACAGACAGACAGACAGACAGACAGTCAGACAGTCAGACAGACAGAGACACAGACAGACAGACAGACAGAGACAGAAAGACAGACAGACAGAAAGGTGCACATGTGAGCGTGTATGCGTGAACAAACACAAACATGCATTCACATACATGCATGCACGCACTCATGTACGCATAACATACACAAGCACGTACGTACGCATGCACACACATACATGCACTCACACGCACGCAAGCACGCACGCAAAACATGCACACAACGCAAGCATATATTCAAGCAAACCACACTACTATACTACTACTACTACTACTACTGCTGCTGTGCTGCTGCTGCTGCTGCTGCTGCTGCTGCTACTACTACTACAAAGGAAATTACAAAGAACAGTGTTGACAGCTTTAAATGAGGATGTATTTTTTTCAGTTTAGTGGTTTGTTGAGTTGTTACTTTATCAAATCAAAACAAAAAAGGAGAGGGGGGAGGGGGGGGGTTTGTTGTTTTTCAACCTACCAGCCTTGAAAGCGAGACTTTCACGTTACGATACAGGGAGCCTGTTAGGTATAAACAGCATCCCACATTCTGGGAATTCTGTGCCAGGAATTCCCCCTTTTCTATCCCTCTCTTTGTTTCTGCTTTGCTCTTTTTCTTCCTGTTACCCCATTCTTGTCTATTTTGTTGCTTACTTGGTCCCTTATCCTGCCTTTTTTCCCTAGAAAGACAAAAACAGATACAATTCTCTCTAATGCAAATCGGATGCGCTTGGCTGGACTTGCCATGCACTTAACGGCAGCACAACGCATTTTCACTCATTTGAGAGAAAACAAGCTGTCTGAGTGTTCGATGAAGAAGCGAGACACACATGTCTAATCCTGTTTGAGTCCCCCCCCCCCCCCCCACCCCCAAACCCCTTGGG
>CM054146.1:10470001-10487880 GCA_028751875.1 Rapana venosa | reverse complement strand
TGGGGTGATGTATGTGTGGGGGTAAGTGTGTGTGTTTTGTGTGTTTGTCTGTTGTGTGTTTGTGTATGTGTGTGCTGGTAAGTGTGTGTGTTTGTTGTGTGTGATTGTGTTTTGTGATGAGTGTGTTTGGTTTGGGGAGTGTGTGTGTTTGTGTGTGTGTGTTTGTCTGTGTGTGTTGTGTATGTGCGTGCGTGTATGTGTGTGCGTGCACGTTTGTCCTGTGTGTGTATGTGTGTGTGTGGTGGGCTTTCAACTTACGTACCTTCACAACAGTGTATGTGTGTGTGTGTGTGTGTCTGAGTATGTCTGTCTGTCTGTTAGTATTATGTGTGTATGATGTTTATGTGTTGTTGTGTGAGAGAGAGAGAGAGAGAGAGAGAAGAAGAAAAGAGAGAGAGAGAAAAGAGAGAGAGAAAAGGGAGAGAGAGAGAGAGAGAGTCCACGAGCCGTCAGGTGAGCTTTCTCAAAGGGATTTCTAGTGGTTAGTAGCAGCAGCAGGGGCCCGGCGCACAACAACACAATAACAAAACCCAAAACCAAAACCAACCAACCAGTCACCCACTCTCTCCCTTCCCCCCCCCCCCTTTCCCTAACCAACAACTCAACCCCCCCCCCCACACACACACACACACACCACACACACACACACACACCAACACACACACACACACCAACACACACACACACACACACACACACACAACCCAACCACCACACACCCCAACACAAACACACCCACATCCCCACCCATCCATCCACCCCCCCTCCCTCCCTCAACCCCCAACCAACACTCAATCACACACCCACCCACCCACCTACACCCACCCACCCAACCCAATCCAACTCACACTCCCACCCACCCAACGCAACTCACCACACACACACACACCTACATCCCCCACCCAACCCAACTCCCACCCATCCAACCCAACTCACAACCCACCCACCCAAACCCCAACAACACACCAACCCCCAACCTCCCCCACCCAACCCCAATACACCCCCCCCCCACCCCCTCCCCTAGTCACTTCATTTCACTTCGCTTCACTTCATTCACTTCACTTCACTTCACTTCACTCGCTTCGCTTTCACGTCGCTTCATCACTCACCAGTCAGAAACCTCTCCACCAAAAGCTTCTGGAAGGACAGCCCGACAGGGCCCAAGAAGATCTGCACCACACTCGTGCTCTCTCTCTCTCCCCTCTCTCTCTCTCTCTTCCCCTTCTCTCTCTCTCTCTCCCCCTCTCTCTCTCTCTCTCTCTCTTGTCTCTCCCCCTCATGCTCTCTCTCTCTCTCTCTCTCCCCTTCTCTCTCTCTCTCCTCTCTCTCTTTCTTTCGGGGGAATACGTCTGCACTGAACAGAGCAAGACGTTTTTTTAAACTTTTCCCCTTTTTTAGAAATTTAGTACGTCGGATAGTGACCAAGCCACACTCTGAAACTTTGCAAGTGAGTGTCTGAGGGACCATGCCAGCTGCACCGTTAGTCTTCAGGGCGACATGTGGCTGTTTTGTCGGCGTATACATCGCCTTCATGTTTCACCGGGCTGAAAGGAAGGCCAAGCTAAGATATCCGACATTGAAGCCAAAGACACGCATAGCCGGTGCTATGGTAGGACTGACCCTCACAGTAATTTTTTTCAGCAATCTAATTTTGCAATGTGGGGATGTTGAACAAAACCCGGGGCCTCCACAGCCAAGCAGCAGCAGCAAGCAGACCCGTCTGACCAGCACCAGTGGAGCCAGCAGCAGGATGAGTCTTGATGCGGGGATGGCGGACCGGCCGGGCAGCAGTCAGGGAGAGAGTGCAGATGTCAGTGAAATACAATCGTCACTGACAGACTTAATGGGACTGATGACCACACTGAATGCAAAGTTTGATGGCATGAGGGAAGAATTTAGAGAAATGAAAGAATCAATGACTGAGCTGAAAGAGGAAGTCCTGACTCTGAGAGATGAAGTGGCAGACCTAAGACAGAAGAATAGAGAACTGGAGAAATCCAACAATGAACTGACAGAGAAACTGAACACTCTGGAACTGAAAACTGACGATTTGGAAAATCGATCCAAGCGTAACAACATAATTGTATACGGTTTTCCAAGAGAAAGAAATGAGACGCCAGATGAGTGTGAGAACAGGCTGAGGGTATATGATTCACTGACAAACTGAGCTTACTGGGGACTTTAGCTTGACAGGGGTTCACCGACTTAGTGCCAAGGAAAACTCTCCTATCATAGCAAGGTGCACTTCCTACAAGGACAAGATTAAAATTGTCCAGGCAAAAGGCAAACTGAAGAGAAGTGATGTGTTTGTTGGAGAGGACTTTACTCTACGGATCAGAGAAATTCGAAAGAAACTGTCACCCCACCTGAAGGCCGCCAAAGCTCAAAACAAAAGGGCAACAATGGTGTACGACCATCTGCTGATCGAGGGCAAGAAGTTTGCTCTTGGTGCTGATGACAACGCCCTTGTGGAACTGCGCTAGGGACACGGCCGGCCTCAGAAGAAAACGGAATGCCAGACTTTACGCTTAGATGGGGTGGGAAAAATCAGGGGGGAGGAAAATACAGAGTTGACACCGTTTGAAGGTAGGGAAGGGAGTAGTGTGGAAAATCCACGTGCAAGTGAACATGTCAACACTGAAGCTGACAGTGCAAACTCAGAGCGGCCTGCTTCTTTTGCAGTTTGTCGTGATAAAGCTCTCGGTGCATGCGCACCTGTGTATGACAGAGGAAATATTTGTTATGATTGTAAAAAAAGTGTAAATGCGTGCGACTGTGTTTTTGTGCAGAAATCTGTAGGCAATGTTGTTAAACATCCCCTTCTGAAGATATGCCAAGAGCCAGGCTGTAGTAAACAATATTCTTTTCTTCACTGGAATGTCAGTGGTTTACTTTCTAAGTTGTATGATCCTGATTTTTGTGGAGTATGTGTGTTCTTTTGATTTCGTTTGCTTTGTAGAAACATTTGTTGAAAGATTTTCAGTCTACATTTTTTTCTGAATATACGGTGTTTGTTAAGCCTGCTTTATAAACTTACTGATCGTGGTCGACGATCAGGGGGGGTAATTTGTTTAATTAAAAATAGCCTGATGAAGCATGTGAAAAGTGTTGATGTAAACTATGATAACATGTTGTTGTTTCTCATCGATAAAAAGCTGTTGCATCTGCATAGTGATATTTTATATGTATGTGCATATATACCTCCTGAGAGGTCACCCTTTTATACTGTCTTTGATATTGATAACGGCATTGCTCAGGTTGAAGAGTGTTTGTTTGAATATCTTTGTTACATAATGATGTTTCAGTACTAATGTGTGGAGACTTTAATGAAGGACAGCTGATATATTTCCAGACAGCAGTGACGATTCTCAACAATTTTCATTGTTCGACAAATTTAACAGAAAAATTAAACAGATGTTCTGAGGACAAGGTATTGAATTCATATGGAAAACTGATGTTAAATATGTGTGCTGCACTTGAGTTATTATTTTAAATGGTGTTTGTCATAATGATACTGATGGTCGTTTTAACCTTTGTCAGTGACTCTGGTACAGTGTCAATGATTATTTTGTTGCTTCATGTAATCTGTTTGATTTGTTGAATCCTGTTGTTCATTTTGTGTGAAAGAAAGAATGGAATCTGACCACATGCCTTTAGAGTTTCACATAAACATGCAAAACATATCAGGATGCACAAGGATAAACAAAGAGAAAAAGGAATGGATTGAAAAATGTGTGTGGAATGATGACTGTGCTGGTGATTATTGTAATGAAATGAACTCAAATAGTGTACAACAAATATTGTCTTATGCATTGGAGATGCTTGATGTAAATGTGAATGATGCACTTGATATATTTAATGAAACTATGAAACATGCTGCTGAAGGCATGAAACAAAATTTTAGTGATACAAGGAGTAAAATAAAAAATAACTGGTTTGATACAGAGTGTAAAAATGCAAGAAAATATGTAAGAAAATTATTAAGGAGATGTAAAAAATCATTGGGAGATGATGACCGACATAGATATTGTATAGCTAGGAGAGAATATAAGAACATGTTAGTTAGAAAGAAAAAGTATTATAATGATTCTTTGTTTAAACAGGTAACTGATTCAGTTAGTAATCAACAGAAGTTTTGGGAAAATGTTAAAGCCATACTTAAAAAGCGTGTGTATAATCAGAATAATATTACAATAGATGAATGGCATGAACATATTTAAACGTACTGGAAAAGGAAATCACAGTTGATGCTGATAGACCAAGAAAGTGAGTTTACAACCCGACAATGAGTATAACAAATATTTAGATCACCCTATCACACAAACAGGAAGTACTAGGTGCAATAAGAAAATTAAAAAATGGAAGTCTCGCTGGACCTGATGGATTGATAAATGAATTTTTTAAAAACCTAGGAGACAGTGCAGTAGATTTTCTTGTTAAATTGTTCAATGTTTTGTTTGATCAGGGGATCTATCCACAAAAATGGACAGAGTCAATAATTATTCCGCTGTACAAAAAAGGTGATAGCAATAACCCAAATAATTATAGAGGAATATCTTTATGTAGCGTAATGAGTAAGCTGTATAGTTCTATTGTTAACAAAAGATTATCAGAATGGGTTGATTTAAATAATATAACAGGGGAGTACCACACAGGTTTCAAAAAGGGTTACTGTACAGTTGACCATATATTTACTTTGTTTGCTGCTGTTCAGAAACAATTTATAAATAACCGTAAATTGTATGTTGCCTTTGTAGATTTTCAAAAAGCTTTTGATTCGATTTCTAGAAAATTGTTGTGGCCTATTTTAACTAAAAATGGTGTAACAGGGAAACTTTATCTGTGTGTGAAAAAAATGTATGAAGATGTAAAAGCAAGAATAAGGGTTGGTGCTAAGTTTAGTGATTTTGTGTCATGTACTCAAGGCGTGAAACAAGGGGATGTATGTAGTCCTGTCCTATTTTCTTTATTTATTAATGAATTAGCTAGCTCTTGAAATTGTTGGAAAAGGAAAACATGGTGTTACATTTGATTTTATAGAATTATTTACTTTGCTCTTTGCTGATGATATTGTTTTGTTGTCTGAAACTGTTGTTGGTTTGCAGAATCAATTGAATAGCCTGTTTTATGCAGCTCAAAGATTAGAACTTACGGTGAATATGGACAAAACAAATATAATAGTTTTTCGTAAGGGAGGTTATTTGGCAGCAAGGGAAAAATGGTTCTACGGAACTTCCAAAGTTTCAATTGTGAATGCATATAAATACTTGGTATCTACTTTTCTACCAACTAAGTTTTTTCCCTTGCTTGTCAAGATCTTGCTAGCAATAGGAAAGCGTGCTGTCATAAATATACTGCGTTTGTTATATAAGTTTGAAAATAATTCAGCACGTTTATTTTTTAGGTTATTCGATTCGCAGATTCAGCCAATAGTTCAGTATGGTGCTGAAACTGGGCCTTTCAAGCAGGGCGGGAAATTGAAAAATTACATTGTTTTGCCATGAAGAGTTTTTTGTTTGTTGATATAAAGAACTCAAAATGATTTACTTTAGGTGACCTTGGAAGATTTCCAATATATTTAAACTCGTATATTAAGTGTATTAAATATTGGTTAAAATTAGTCAGTATGCATGAAGGGAGACTACCTGCCCAAGCTTATAAAACACTAGTTGATCTAGACAGCAGAGGTGAGATAACTTGGGCAACAAATATCCGCAAGTGTTTAGATAGTTATGGGTTTTCATGTGTGTGGAATAATCAAGGCGTAGGTTGTACCAAAAGTTTTTTGATTTGTTTTAAACAGCGCATAATAGATTGCAGGTGGCAAGAATGGACCAGTCATATTGAGAATAGCGATCGATTTTCATTGTATAAGCTTTTGAAAATAAATAACCTTACAGAACCATATATTGAAATGAATGTAAACAAGTTTATTAGATGTGCGCTGACTGAATTTAGATTTGGTGTCTCTGAAATAACAGTTCATAGTCAAAGATATAGAAAAGGTGCGAAAAACTTGATGTGTCCTATGTGTAGACTTGATGAAGAGGATGAAGTCCATTTCATTTTTTCTTGTCCAGCACTAGATGACTTAAGAAGAACTATATCCTGAGAAAAAATTATCGCAGACCAGCTCACTTTAGAATGATTTTGCTCCTGTCTTCCAAAAATGAAAATGTCATGAAAAATCTTGCTATGTATATCTACAAGTCTTTGAAAAGGAGAAGTAGTTTGATCTCATAACACAGAAAACACTGTAACATGGTGTGTTTGTACTAAATTGTAGTTAGTTGGATACAAATGTTTGTGTGCTTGAGTATAACATTATTATATATGTGTCATTTTGTAAACCCCTTCAAATGGGGCTATGGCCTTTCTTGAATAAAATATCGTTATCGTTATCGTTATCGTTTCTCTCTCTCACTCTCTCTCTTTCTCTCACTCTCTCTCTCACTCTCTCTCTCTCTCACTCTCTCTCTCACTCTCTCTCTCTCACTTCTCTCTCTCCTCACTCTCTCTCTCTCACTCTCTCTCTCCTCACTCTTTCTCACTCTCTCTCTCACTCTCTCTCACTCACTCTCTCTCTCTCACTCCCTCTCTTTCTCTCACTCTCTCACTCTCTCTCACTCTCACTCTCTCTCTCACTCTTTTTCACTCTCTCTCTCACTCTCTCACTCTCTCTCTCACTCTCTCTCTCACTCTTTCTCACTCTCTCTCACTTTTTTCACTCTCTCACTCTCTCTCACTCTCTCTCTCACTCTCTCTCGCTCCCTCTCTCACTCTGTCTCTCTCTCACTCTGTCTCTCTCTCACTCTGTCTCTCACTTTTTCTTACTCTCTCTCTCTCTCACTCTCTCTATCTCACTCCTTCTCACTCTCTCTCATTCTCACTCTCACTCTTTCTCACTCTCTCTCACTCTCACTCTCTCTCACTCTCTCTCTTTCTCACACTCTCTCTCACCCTCTTTCTCACTCTCTCTCTCACTCTCTCTCTCACTCTCTCTCTCACTCTCTCTCTCACTCTCTCTCTCTCTCACCTTCTCTCTTCCACCCTCTTTCTCACTCTCTCTCTCACTCTCTCTCTCACCCTCTTTCTCACTCTCTCTCTCATTCTCTCTCTCACTCTCTCTCTCACTCTCTCTCTCTCACTCTCTCTCTCTCACTCTCTCTCTCACTCTCTCTCTCTCACTCTCTCTCTCTCACCCTCTTTCTCACTCTCTCTCTCACTCTCTCTCTCACTCTCTCATTGTTTCTCTCTCTCTGTGCACGCGTGTACGCTTTCTATCTTTTTCTTCACATACAACACACTTGCACCCGCGCGCGCGCGCACGCACACACACACACACAAACGCACGCACGCACACAGACAGACAGACACACACACACACACACACACGCACGCACGCACGCATTCGCACACACACACACACACACACACACACACACACTTCAAGAAAATTATTCATTTGTTTTCTCTGTGTGTGTGTGTTTAAGAAATGTTTTCTTTTCTGTTTGCTTAAATCGTATGCCTTCCTTTGTTTTACGGCGTCTTTCAATAACTACATATGCATATATATATATATATATAAGGGTTATAAATATATATATATATATATATATATATATATATATATATATATATATATACCACACAAAGTAAAAGTAAAACAACCAGCATAATAAAATGTAATGTTCCCAATATTTCGCTTTGCCTTCTCAAGGGGGTGTGGGGAGGGGGGGTATATATGAGGGTTATCTTCAAAAATGACAAGGCAATTGCAATGCCCTATTCAAAGTACTATATGGAACTAAAAGTTTGACTTTCGCACATCACACTCAATCACACCAAAACACACACAATCACAACACCACACGCACAATCACACACACATAATCACACACAATCACGCAACAATCACACACACACAATCACACACACAACAATCACACACACAATCTCACACAAAACCCCGTTCTGCTTTTCCGGAGTGTAGGCCATTGTGTGCCGGTGGTCGGTGGGAACGGATGACAAAATGTACAAAACTGCTATACACCACACGGGGACTTGGATGAAAGAAAAACCCCATATGAGAGGCTTA
Organism: Rapana venosa; assembly: GCA_028751875.1. Classification (NCBI taxonomy): domain Eukaryota; kingdom Metazoa; phylum Mollusca; class Gastropoda; order Neogastropoda; family Muricidae; genus Rapana; species Rapana venosa. The sequence goes on along the minus strand of CM054146.1, from coordinate 10,479,782 downwards.
TTCCTATTATCCTCGAAATAAAAGGATAAATAAATAAACCACACCACCCTTCACCACACCACACACCACCACCACCACCACCCACACACACCAACGAACAACAACAACAACAGCAATACAAGAAACAGAGACAGAGAGAAGAAATGGGACAACAGTCAACAAGTTTGACAAACTCAGGGTCCCCCCCCCCCCCCCCCCCTACCATCCCCTTCAAGGGTAATAGCACAGTCGGAAAAAACCATTCAACCATGCAAAGAATTCGGTCGACCAGTCACATTTTTCTGTCTATAAACGTAAAAAAAACATCAACAACAAGCAACTATACCGCACTTTTCCTCAGGGGATATGGAAGATGGTTCAGTAGAAATAGCATCCCCACCTTAGTAGAAATACTGTGCTAAAAATTTCCTCTTAGTAGAAAGTGCATCCCCACGTTCAGAAATTCTGTGCTAAAAATTCCTTCTTAATTAGTGTTTGACCATGCCAGAAAGCAGGATAGAGCAAGGGTACGGGAAGGAGCGACAGCAATTACTCTAGCAACATGTGTGTACAGACCAGGCAAAAGAAGACTCAGGCGAAAGCAGCAGCTTTGGTTGTCACCTGTTTATTCAGGCTCCAGTAATCTACTGCTGTGTGGGTGGATGGTCTCTCAGCCACCCTACCACCCCTATATATATACACCCCACGAGAACTGTAAAAGATGCACGGACCACACTTGAAGTTGGCCCAAGATGGAGGACATTTTGTGTTTTATCAGCGGCTTCAGTAGTGATTATATTGCTGTCGTGTAACGAAACTAGTACATATTATATATCAAAATAAACTAGAAAGTACAAGCATTAACATGCATTATTGCATTTTGCACAATCATTTGGCTGCAATTATTGCGATTAAAGCCTCGACTAGATACACTACTATAACTTTTGCGTAAAAAAACACTATAATTCAACAAAACTAAATAATTTATGACTAGGAAAAGAAGGATACTGCACCACGGTTTGTATACATATAAATATTATTAACCACACATGTCCATTAGAGGAGATATTCATACAACCAGAGGGTGCGAAAACACAGTTTCGGTCTGCTGCACCCAAGCAAAGCTTCTTAAAGCTGTTCATATGGATCGAAAGTTTAACTATCTCTAATACTAAAATTCATCCATACTAACATTTCCAATCTTATATTCATTCTAACGAAACCCAAAACATACCATAGATTTATTTTTTATGTTCTGCATTTGGTAAAAATTAGTGTTGATAATTCTAACTTGTTTACAACAAGGAAACAGCACGTAGGCTAGCTACTAGTACTCACAGTAACACAGCCTGTTACACCTTATGCCTTACAATCTAATGCTTCTTTCTATGAGCTGTTTTATTATCTAGATAGAGTTTATTCCACTTGTTCTTCAATTGCATAATATTACGATTTATTTAAAGATCTCATTAAATAAGAATTAAAAATGCCTTCTTCTAGTGTTATATTATGGTACATATGTACCTATACCCTATATGATGGAATAGATGAAAAAATATTGATTTACAACAAAAATAGAGAACTCTCATTGTGGGATGATATCAGTCAAGATCAGTGTTTCAACAATATTAATATCCATGATATGAGCAAACAATTTATAAACTTAATAAAGTTATTATTACTGAATTTTTCTTTCCTAGATCAGACCAAGCTCGCATTTCAGGGAGATATTCGGGCTATAATATTCCCCCCCCCGATATGACTAAAAATATTAAGACATTTCGTGTAGAAACATAAAAAAAACATAAACAAGTAGATAAAATATATACTAATTTAATAATTGTTACATCAGGAATTTGGAAAATAAAACATTTTAGATCATATACTAAAGATAGAAATACAAAATATCGTAAGCATATAATGATTGTTTACATGGAGAGTGAGAAAACTGAAATCTTTTTACACAACAGACAATTGTAGCGTGGGTCTACCCGCTACAGTAGCATAGCATTCCCTACCTTTTCGAAATCTGTGCCTTGAAAATCCATCTTCTAGAAAAGCACCCCGCCTTAGAAATTCTGGTGCGTAAAATTCCCTCATAGTAGAAAAACGCATCCCCACCTTCAGAAATTATGATGCTTTGAAAATTCCCTCATAGTAGAAAAGCATCCAACTTCCAGAATTTCTGTGCTTAAAATTCCCTCATAGTAGAAGTAGCATCCCCACCTCTCCAGGAAATTCTGTGCTAAAAAATATTCCCTCTTAGTAGGAAAAGCATCCCACCTCAGATATTTCTGTGCTTATAATATTCCCTCTTAGTAGAAAAGCATCCCACCTTCAGAAATTCTGTGCTAAAATATTCCCTCTTAGTAGAAAAAGCATCCCCACCTTCAGAAATTCTGTGTTAAAATTCCCTCATAGTAGAAATAGCATCCCACTTCCAGAAATTCTGTGCTAAAATATTCCCTCTTAGTAGGAAAAGCATCCCCACCTTCAGAAATTCTGTGCTTAAAATTCCCTCTTAGTAGTAGAGCATCACACCCTTCCTAGAAATTCTGTGCTAAAATTTCCCTTCTTAGTAGAAAGATCCCCACTTTTCCAGACATATTTCTGTGCTAAAATTCTCCCTCTAGAGAAAAGCCATCCCCAACTTCCAGGAAATTCTGTGCCTAAAATATTTCCATCTTAGTAGAAAAAGCATCCCACCTTCCAGAAATTCTGTGCTTAAAATCCCCTAATAGTAGAAATAGCATCCCCACCTTCCAGAAATTCTGTGCTAAATATTCTTTCTTAGTAGAAAAAGCATCCCCACTTCCAGAAATTATAGGCTTAAAATTCCCTCTAGTAGAAAAGCATTCCCCTCTTCCAGATATTCTGTGCTAAAATATTCCCTTCTTAGGAGAAAGCATCCCCACATTCAGAAATTCTGTGCTAAAATATTCCCTCTTAGTTAGTAAAAGCATCCCACCTTCAGAAATTCTGTGCTAAAATATTCCCTATTAGTAGGAAAAGCATCCCCACCTGCCAGAAATTCTGGCTTAAATTCCCTCATAGTAGAAATAGCATCCCCACCTTCAGAAATTCTGTGCTAGAATTTAACTCCCTCTTAGTAGAAAGCATCCCCACCTTCCAGAAATTCTGTGCGTTAAATTCCCTCTTAGTAGAAAAGCATCCCCTCCTTCCAGAAATTCTGTTTTGCCTTAAAATTCCATCTTAGTAGAAGTAGCATCCCCACCTTCCAGAAATTCTCGTGCTAAAATATTCCCTCTTAGTAGAAAAGCATCCCACCTTCCAGAAAATTCTGTGCTTAAATTTCCCTCTTAGTAGAAGTAGCATCCCCACCTTCCAGAAATTCTGTGATAAAAATTCCTCCTTAGTAGAAGTAGCATCCCACCTTCCAGAATTCTGTGCTAAAAAATTCCCTCTTAGTAGAAGTGATCCCACCTTCCAAAATTCTGTGCTAAAAAATTCCCTCTTAGTAGAAGTAGCCTCCCCACCTTCCAGAAATTCTGTGCTAAAAAATTCCCCTCTAGTAGAAGTAGATCCCCACCTTCTTTTTTTTTTTTTTCAGAATTCTGTTGCTAAAAATTCCCTCTTAGTAGAGGTGCATCCCACCTTCCAGAATTCTGTGCTAAAAAATTACCCTCTAAGTAGATGTTCGCATCCCATCCTTCCAGAAATTCTTGTGCTAAAAATTCCCTCTTAGTAGAAGTAGCATCCCCACCTTCCAGAAATTCTGTGCTAAAAATTCCCTCTTAGTAGAAGTAGCATCCCCACCTTCCAGAAATTCTGTGCTAAAAAATTCCCTCTTAGTAGAAGTAGCATCCCCACCTTCCAGAAATTCTGTGCTAAAAATTCCCTCTTTTCTATCCCTCTCTTTGTTTCTGCCTTGTTCCTTTTCTTCCGTTCACATCTTCTTGTCGTGTGTGTGTGTGTTGTTGTGTGGTGTGGTGAGTGTGTGTGTGTGTGGTGTGTGTGTTGTTGTGCTTGTGTGATGTCGTGTGTGTGTGTGGTGTGTGTTGTGTGGTGTGTGTGTATGTGTGTGTGTGTATGTGTGTGTGTGTGGACTGTGTGTGGTCTGTGGTGTGTAGTGTGTGTGTGGTGTGTGTGTGTGTGTGTGTGTGTGTTGTGGGTAGTGTGTGTATGTGTGTGTGTGTATGTGTGTGTGTGTGGTGTGTGTGTGTTGTGTGTGTGTGGTGTGTGTGTGTGTGTGTGTGTGTGTGTGTTCTGTGTATGTGTGGGTGTGTGGTGTGTTGTGTGTGTTGTGTGTGTGTGTGTGTGTGTGTGTTTGTGTGTAGTGTGTGTGTTTTTGTGTGTGTGTGTGTGTGTGTGTATCTGTGAGTGAGTGTGTGTATGTGTGTGTGTTTGTGTGTGTGTGTGTGTGTTGCCTCTCAGTCCATTCTCCTGCTTAGATTGTTGTTGTGATTTCAGAAAGATTAAAGGATATAAACTTTTCCCCCTACACCGAAGTCGGATGTGTGGGCCTGACTTGTCAGGGGCTTACCGGCAGAACACACTTAGCTCCCATGACAGGACACGAAGGGTTGCAGTCTGAGCGTTCCAGGAAGAAGAAAAGGGACACATCTCTTTCACCGCGATCACCACACCAACCATCACCACTACCACCACCATCACCACCACCACCATCCCAACACACCACTTCACCACCACCACTTCCCCTTCCCGTTTTTCTGGGGGGTTAATCCTCTTTCTTCCCCCCCCCCCTTCCATATTTTAAAAGTTAATATATTTATAAAAAAAAAAAAAAAATGTCATAGAACACCCTACCTCCCCCCTTATTATTTAGATGTTTTGTTTTAAAAAATATGTTTTACTAAGCCTGCCTAACAAAAAACTGTGTTACTAGAAAAACCAGGAACATTGATTACACAGATTGAAGCAAGCGAAGGAAAAACTACAACAAAAACAACAAATAAACCAAAACAAAACAAAAAACCTAAACAAAAATAGTTGAGTTGATCCAAAATGCAAATGACACAGGGCATGAGCTGAGCTAATTGCGACGAGAGCAGGCGCGCGCGCACACACACATTACACACACACACGCTCGCCACGCACGCAAGGCACATACGTTACCGCACAATAAACATACAAGCACACAACACGCCCATACTTACGCGCCGCGCGCGCACACACACACTTTACATAAACAAACACACACTCGCACGCGCGCACGCGCGCACACACATACACACGCATGCATGCACACACACAGAGCTAGATGCTCCTCTCTCTCTCTTCTCTCTCTCTCTCTCTCTCTCTCTCTCTCTCTCTCTCTCTCTCTCTCCTCAGGCTCACGCACCGGCCCCACATGACAACATATTCCCCCATCTGTTTCTATTCAATCTATGCGGCACACAACACACACAACCACACAACACACAACGTTAAAAACTGTTCCGCTTTACGGAAGAAGAGTTAGGCCATTGTGTGCTCGGTGGGGTACGATGACAAAAGTTCAAACTGCATAAACATGGGGACTGGATTTTTTTTTAAAAAGCACATAAGTGCTTATTCCATTATCCTCGAACTAAAAGAATAAATAAATAAAACAAGTAAACACACACACACATGCACACGCAAGCACACATACATCCCGCTCGCTGCACCCACATTGAAGTATGTATACAAGTTCACACACACACACACCACACACACACACACCACACTGCAGGCGCCATGCTTTTACAAGCATACACACCCCTGCACGAATGCAGAGAGTGAGAGAGAGTGAGCAGATGAGGAGAGAGATTGCAGAGAGGATGAGACGAGAGAGAGAGAGACAGTGAGAGATGAGAGGAGAGAGTGAGAGAGATGAGTGCACAGTGAATGTTTATGCAGCAAGTTTGTACTGAAAGTGTGCTTGTTACTTTCAATTTTGGTGTGTGTGTCAAAGTCAGTCAAAGTCAAAGTCAAACTTTTATTTTCAGATGGACGCACATTTGAGTAGCAGTGGCATTTGCTTTTTTTCATAAGCCATCTATCTAAAAAATAAAAAAAAGCGAGAAAAAAAAAGAGAATGTATTGCAGGTGTGTGTGTGTGTGTGTGTGTGTGGGTGGTTTAATAATCAAAGCTAATTGCAAAGTTGTTTGCCGAGTTGGCAGTAGGCATCGATGTTTTGTATAATCGAAATTGGTTAGCATGTGTGGTGTGTGTATGGTGTGTTTGTAGTTGCGCTTGTTTTAATAATTCAAAGTTAATTGCAAGTTGGTTGCCGAGCTTGGCCAGTAGGGCAATCGATGTTTTGTATTATCGAATATTGGTTTAGCGTTAAAATTGTGGTTTCCTTTAGGGCAATTTCTTTGATATTTTTTTCTATACGGGGTTTGTGTTGTGTCTTTTTTTGTACATCTCAGTTTGTTTGTGTTTTAGGTCTTCTAATATGCGCGACTTGTAGCGGATTTGAAACGAGAATGCCATGAACTCCTGAAAGGACATACAAGGATAGAAGGAGGATATTTCTTGTATGAGAATTTAAAGATTAAAAGACGAGAAAAGTTTACCAACCAAAAGCTGGTTAAACATTGTATTAAACAAATAATCCTATATTTTTGAACCAATTATAATAGAAACAACTCAAGCTAAAAGCTCTAGTGTGCTTTAAAAAGGTAAAAGGTAATCTCCCATAAACTATAAAGTGGTAGGGGAGTGAGGGCGTCAGAGACCTCACTTCTCTAGGGGCAGATATTGAGGGCGGCGCAATCTCCTCTCCCTCGCTTGCTTTACCTTCCCTAATCCCAGGTACCATTTACAGCGGGGGGCTGTTCTGAAGCCAAGGCATACAAAGGTCACCCTTCCTAGTGGTAACCACGCTGGATGCTTAAACCTTGGCTGGGGAAAGGCGCCAATCCTGACCACTGAGCTATCCGTGCCTTAGGTGTTTTTACAGAAGTGAAAAGTTTGTCTTTACAGTTGGCAGTTGTGTACATCAGTTTGTTTAAACTGTAAAAAGTGGATATTTTTGGAAACACTGTTGAAACAGATAATGTATTGGTTTAATCTGTCTCTTGAATGAAACGTCACAATGCCTAGACATTTATAATGGAAAGTGGAGAACACTATGTAGGAAAAACTATATAGAAATAATTTATAAAAAGAAAAGTCAGCAGTAGGAGAGAAAGAGGGCACAAGGGAATAAACGATTAAAAAAATTTTTTAATGATTTAAAAAAAGAGAAACAAACAAAAATAACGAAGGGAGACAACACCATCTAAAAGTGCTTTGTTACAAGTGGATAGATAGGGGAAAAAAAGCCGATTCAAGCCTCAATACTTACTCTTTATCCAAAACCTCGCCTCAATCCGACCAAAAACTTGCATAGTATTATATAAAATAAGCAGTTTAACTTTGGAATGGCTTTTTCCCTATCTTCTACTAAAAATGAAATGTTCCTATTTTATTTGTTGATGGGTAATATAAATTATGGGATTTATGGAACAATATCTTGTCAAAAGAACTAATACAAAAATACTAAAAAAAAAAAGAAAGAAATACTAATATTCTTATTTATTATTTGATTTATGCTATGCTGTGCTGAAATTTTTTTTATAAAAAATAAAAAAGTGCAAATCTTCTCCCCTACCCAGTCCATTACAGAAAGAGAGCACGTTTGGAGGACACTGCAAAAGGAGCTTTGGGTAGCAGAGAAGATTTCGGCATACACAACTGTTGAATGTCACACGTACTCACAAACCACTTGTAATCAGAACATATAACAGGACAAAATAATACACACTCATACAACACAACTAGTACAAACAGGACATAACACACAAACACTTAACAGTCACAAACATAGTACACACAAACATAAAACATAGGACCTGTAGCTACTTTGCTATCCCTACTGGTTCTATCCCATGCTGCAGCACTGCCTGCCTGGCCCAGTCTAATTGCATTTAACTTCCCCACTGGGCTGCCAAAGGCGATAGTAAGAAGTGAAAAATCATAAATATAAACAGATTGTGCAATACTTGGCCCGCCCTACTTTGTGCATGTGTGCTAGTGTTCACTGAGAACAAAGGATTAATGGCCAGTACTGTGCCGCCTATACTACCAGCAGTTGACAGCAGCCGCTTCTGTGTGTGTGTGTGTGGGATAGTGCCTGCCTAAGCAAACTTAGTGTCAAAGCTAGCCATGAATGTGTGTGTTTGATGCTGTGTTAGCAGTCTGTCTGTCTGTGTTAGGAAAAAATAAAGCTCTTGCATTCACACTAGCCCAGTATTTCGTCAGTGGTAGGTTTTCCAGTTTAACGTTTACTTATGTTTTTGAGCTTCTCAATATTAGCTTTTTCTTCTTCTCCATCTGTAAATACATCATTCTTCTCAAAGGCAATTACTAAACCCTCTCTGTCTTTCAATGTGTGAAAAAGAGCTACAACCTTCGTTTGCACTCTCGGAGTCTTTTTAAAATAGAAGTTAAAACGCTGTGATAAAATCCAAACAGATATCTGTGCATGTCTCCCACTGAAAGCAAGCTTAGACAAACTATTCCTTTTCTTAACAATGTCAAGCTCGCCTGAGCAGTCATCTATAAGAAATAAATGTTACTGTATTTTCAAACAAGTTATAATAGTATTCTAAACACTGACTTAGCCTGTCAGAGGGATTAACAATAATTATATTCTCATCTGTCCAAATAAATTTTATCTCTCTGTATGTTTTATTGTTGTGCAGTGTTGGACAGAATATAACAATCAACTCGAAATTATTTTTGTACACTGTTTGTAATAAATCTAAAACAAATACAGTCTTGCCACAGCCAGTCTGCCCCATATTAGAGAGCAGTGTGCTTCTTTTGGTAGAAAACTTAGCTGGTCCATTAGTAAACAATTTCTTTTAGTCTGTTTCCTTCTATGTTGAGTTGAGCATCCATCTCTACAAATAGATATATTTTTATGGGCTCATCATTTTCTTGCTCTTTCTCTATTTGAATAGTTATTCCTTCTGAGCTGTTTTCAATGCGTCTTCCTGAACCATGCAGCTTATCATCATCTGTTGATCTTAAGTCAACCCACAATGCATATTTAGATGTTAGGTATTCATGAAGCCTAACATCATGTAGATGTAAAGATTTGCTTTAACACACCAGTAGTGGTATCATTGTGTTGACCAGAACCAAAGTATTTTCTTACCTCATCAAAGTGTTGATATGGTAAGTAACCTGAGGCATAGACTTGATTTGGTTGCCCTTCTATAGTACATGACAAATGTTTAATAGGGGGATTAATAAACCTCTCACTTAATCTGGAAAAGGGGCCGGCTGGTTCTTCAAACAGCATTAATATTCCTTTTAACGATCTTGCCGAGTGTTCAGATTTATGTTCCACACAGTATCTGCTTTTACTCTTCATTAATGTGCTATGTTGAGCACTCTCTCATAATAGATAGCAAGCCTTGACTGATATTGCTGTGCAATTAAGTGTGCAAGCTCTGGGTGATTGAAAAACACATACTCTAAAGATATACTAGATATTTTGTACTTTGGGTCAGTGTCACTGGATGTAATAACACGAGCACTGTCATTAAAGGTCAGCTCATACGACAGTCTGTCTCTGAGTGCACCCTGATAGTAAGGCATGTGAGAGCTGAGCAGTTCAAAGTCAAGAGGAATACAAAACCTGTTACCATAGGCTCTTGCTATTGCTGCATCTTTTTTCCTGTTTCCCTTATCAGCAGAATCTACTCTATGTTTTAGTCCCTCATCATCCTGTATGCCTTGATAAATAAGATCATCTCTTTTTTCTTTTGTCATCCATAAATCAGTATAGATAAGAATTTT
>CM054146.1:10442983-10469501 GCA_028751875.1 Rapana venosa | reverse complement strand
TCAAAGGTGGTGGGTCGGTGCAACGTCTGCTCCTCTTTTCACCCTTTCATCCTGTAGAGATCTCCTGAATTTCTTGGCCATGCAGATATGGTCGATCTGGTTCTCAGTCACATGATTTGGTGATACCCAGGTGGTCTTATGTACTCTTCTGTGGGAGGGAAATGCTGCCACCGATTACCAGATTGTTGATAGCACAGAAGTCTGCAAATCTCTCGCCATTCTCATTCATCTCTCCTAATCCGTGTCTTCCCATCACTTCCTCGCTAGCTTTGCTAAATTATTTATCAGTTCGCCTCTAATACTCTGTAGTGCTTGATTGAGCCCCATTATTTCTCGCATGGGTAGGGGTTGATCATTTATTGTTTTCAGTGCTGTGTCTTCATCTGCTTGTGTGAAGCTAGTTTCCAACTCTAGAATAGTTTCAGTTGTTGTGTTTGCCGACTGTGCTAGGTCTTCAAGTGGTAGACTTTCAATGTTTGTTGGTAGGTTTTGTTCAGCATTTTGTAGTTGTGCAACAGCTTGCGTAGGCAGTCTGTTAGTAGTAGTAGTTAGTGCATCACTAATACCAAGTTTTCTCTGCATAGCAACACTTAGTCTCTGCTTGAGTGTATTTTTTGCTAAAAACTGATGGGGGTTATTTTTCTTTGTTAATAAAACCTTTTGTCCTGTGTCAGTTATAGCATACAGATTGTCTTTGTTGTCCATATCATAGTCAGTATGGTCTAGTACTTCTGGTGTTGGTTGTCCCAAACTTGTGTGAAAATCTTTAACCCTGCTTTCTAATAATTCTCTTCTGACTGAATGCAAGGGTGCTGGTGCTGCTTCAGTCATATCATCAGCAGGTGTGAATACATCATCCACACCATAGTCTTCCATTATTCTATTGTTGTTTTTTTATTTGCTACTTATAAAAAAAAAATGGCGCAACAAACATTTGGTGCAATCCTTGATCCATACAGACGTTTAAAAGATCCCTTAGGCATTAAAGGAAACAGACAGACAATCGTTATTACAAACAACCCCTCCACTATTGATGAAAATCAGATTCTGACTGTTAGGTTTCCTAATTTAGGAAAAGATGATGTCATTGTTCCAGGCACAACTAGGCTTGCTTTTCAGATTGAACTAGAGTCTGAAGATGATCCAAACAGAAGTGTGGTAGCAAACTTAGGCTCTCTCAGGCTCTCATCCCTTGGTCGGGACGACTGTTGGGGTACCCGCACGGACGCTGCAAGTGGACCGCCAAATGGTTCTGTCCTGGGCTGCTTTCAGGAGGTTTGGTACAGTGAGGCTGGTCCACTCCTTGATGTTGGATATCCAGCTTTTGCGTGGTCGTCCCTGCCTCCTTGCTCCTTCCACCATTCCCTGCAGGACTGTCTTTGACAGGCTGTTATGCCTTGTTGTGTGGCCAAACCATTTCAGTTTCCTCTGTTTGACTGTATCTAGCAATGGTTCTTGTTTGCCAGCCAGTGCCTTGATCTGCTGTCAGACGAGGTCATTGGTTTTACGGTCTCTGTAGGTGATGTTCAGGATCCGCCTGAGGCACTTCATCTCAAAGGCTTGAATGCGACGTTCTAAATCGGCAGTAAGTGTCCATGCTTCACAGCTGTACAAGGCAATGGATGTGAGAGTGCCTTGTAGAGTCTGACCTTAGTGTGGGTTCTGATGTTGTGGTTTCCCCACACTTTCGCCAGCTTAGTCATGGAGGAGAGTGCCACAGCAAGTCTGATCTTCACCTCTTGTGTGCTCGTACCTTCTTTGGTGATGACTGCTCCAAGGTACTTGAAGTTTCCACTCCTCTAGTGTCTCGCCACTCATCTTGATGCTGGTGGGATGTGGTCGTGTGGTACTGTTCACTAGGATCTTGCTCTTTTCCGTGCTGATCTCCATACCTGGGCATTGGCTGATGTTTCCAGTCTGGTGGTGAGATCCGGAGTTCTTCTTCACTGTGGCCCATGAGATCAATATCGTCTGCGAATCGAAGATTGCAGACTGGCCTTCCTCCTATTGTGATTGTGGTCTTGAAGTCAAGGAGGGCCTCTTGCATGATGTTCTCCAGGAACACGTTGAAAAGAACGGGGATAGCGGGCAGCCTTGTCGAACTCCAACTGAAGTCCGGAAGAACTCCCCGATTTCTCCACCCATGAGGACTGCACTGTGGGAGCTGTCATACAGCACCTGGATGACTTGAATCAGGTCCTCGTCGAAGCTATAGTCTCTCATGACTTGCCACAGAGCTTCTTGCCACACTCGGTCGAAGGCCTTCTTGAAGTCAATGAAGTTGTTGTAGAGCTTTTAGCTGATGTTGGAGATGCTTCTCTATGAGCATTCTGATGTTGAAGATCTGCTCGACAGTGCTTTCGACCTGGTCTGAATCCTGCCTGTTCTTCTGATAGGATTTCTTCTGCTTGTGGTTTCAGTCTGTTCAAGGCAATGCGTAGCATAACTTTGCTTGGATGGCTTATCAGACTGATTGTTCTGTAATTTTGGCACTTCTTCAGGTCTCCCTTCTTTGGAAGTGGAACTATGATGGATTGGGTCCACTGTTCAGGTCACTCTTTGCTGGTCCAGATGCGTTGGCAGATGATTGTTAATGCCTTGATCATCTCTGGGCCTCCGTTCTTGATGAGCTCAGCCGGGATGTTGTCAATCCCTGGTGACTTGCCTCCTTTCAAGGATCTTACTGCTTCTTCTACCTCTTCCTCCAGCACCTGTGTGCTTTCAGGATCTGATGGTCTGGGATCTTGCTCGTGAAGTTTGTTCGGATCAGCCTTCAGCTTGTAGTTGTACAGGTCGCTGCAATATTCTGTCCATCTTTTCATGATAGTGGCACTCTCTGTAAGGACTGACCCCTCTTTGTCTTCAATAACGGAGGTCTTTGGCTGCTGGGACTTGGTTAGTACCTTGATGGTCTGGTACGCCTCTTTGCTGTCTCCTTTTGCCATTGCCTTCTCAACCTTGGAGCATTGTTCTGACATCCAGTTCCCCATGGCCTCAGTCATCTTCTTCTTGATTGACCTGTTGACTGTTCTATACTATTATAAAAAAGATTAGTGTCAAGCTAGAAGGCAGAGAAGTGCTGTCACTAAACAATGCTGACATATTCTTGATCTATACTGATTTATGGATGACAAAAGAAAAAAGAGATGATCTTATTTATCAAGGCATACAGGATGATGAGGGACTAAAACATAGAGTAGATTCTGCTGATAAGGGAAACAGGAAAAAAGATGCAGCAATAGCAAAAGCCTATGGTAACAGGTTTTGTATTCCTCTTGACTTTGAACTGCTCAGCTCTCACATGCCTTACTATCAGGGTGCACTCAGAGACAGACTGTCGTATGAGCTGACCTTTAATGACAGTGCTGTGTTATTACATCCAGTGACACTGACCCAAAGTACAAAATATCTAGTATATCTTTAGAGTATGATGTTGTCAATCACCCAGAGCTTGCACACTTAATTGCACAGCAATATCAGTCAAGGCTTGCTATCTATTATGAGAGAGTGCTCAACCATAGCACATTAATGAAGAGTAAAGCAGATACTGTGTGGAACATAAATCTGAACACTCGCAAGATCGTTAAAAGGAATATTAATGCTGTTTGAAGAACCAGCCGGCCCCTTTTCCAGATTAAGTGAGAGGTTTATTAATCCCCCTATTAAACATTTGTCATGTACTATAGAAGGGCAACCAAATCAAGTCTATGCCTCAGGTTACTTACCATATCAACACTTTGATGAGGTAAGAAAATACTTTGGTTCTGGTCAACACAATGATACCACTACTGGTGTGTTAAAAGCAAATCTTTACATCTACATGATGTTAGGCTTCATGAATACCTAACATCTAAATATGCATTGTGGGTTGACTTAAGATCAAAAGATGATGATAAGCTGCATGGTTCAGGAAGACGCATTGAAAACAGCTCAGAAGGAATAACTATTCAAATAGAGAAAGAGCAAGAAAATGATGAGCCCATAAAAATATATCTATTTGTAGAGATGGATGCTCAACTCAACATAGAAGGAAACAGACTAAAAGAAATTGTTTTCTTATGGACCAGCTAAGTTTTCTACCAAAAGAAGCACACTGCTCTCTAATATGGGGCAGACTGGCTGTGGCAAGATTGTTTTTGTTTTAGATTTATTACAAACAGTGTACAAAAATAATTTCGAGTTGATTGTTATATTCTGTCCAACACTGCACAACAACAAAACATACAGAGAGATAAAATTTATTTGGACAGATGAGAATATAATTATTGTTAATCCCTCTGACAGGCTAAGTCAGTGTTTAGAATACTATTATAACTTGTTTGAAAATACAGTAACATTTATTTCTTATAGATGACTGCTCAGGCGAGCTTGACATTGTTAAGAAAAGGAATAGTTTGTCTAAGCTTGCTTTCAGTGGGAGACATACACAGATATCTGTTTGGATTTTATCACAGCGTTTTAATTCTATTTTAAAAGACTTCAGAGAGCAAACGAAGGTTGTAGCGCTTTTTCACATGAAGGACAGAAATGGGTTTAATAATTGCCTTTGAGAGAATGATGTTATTACAGATGGAGAAGAAAGAGAAAAAATTAAAGCTAAATTGAGAAGCTCAAAACATAGTAAACTTATACTGAAAACAGACCAGCTGACTAAATACTGCCTAGTGTGAAATGCAATAGCTTATTTTTTCTTAACCCAGACAGACAGACAGACTTCTAAACACAGCAACAACAACACAGTCAGGCCTAGCCTTGACACTTACCTTTGCTCTGGCAGGCACTCCCACACACACACAGAAGGGCTGCCGTCAACTGCCGCTGTATAGGCGGCATAGTAATGCCATTTCCTTTGTTCTCAGTGAACACTAGCACACATGCACAAAGTAGGCGGGGCCAAGTATTGCACAATCTCCCTTGTAGAGTTTATATTTATTAATTTTCACTCTTCTATCGCCCTTTGGGGCAGCCCAGTGGGGAAGTCGGAATGCACTAGACTGGGCAGGCAGGCAGTGCTGGCAGGCAGGGGATCGAACCTGTGTAGGGTAGCAGTAGCTACAGGTCCTATGTTTATGTATTGTGTGTACTATGTTTGTGCTGTTAAGTGTTTGTGTGTATTATGTCCTGTTTGTACTATGTTGTGTTGTGCGTGTGTGTATTATGTTGTCCTGTTATGTGTACTGATTACAAGTGGTGTGTGAGTACGTGTGTCATTCCAACAGTTGTGAATGCCGGAAATCTTCTCTGCTACTCAAAGCTCGGTTGCAGTGTCCTCCAAAATTGCTCTCCTTCTGTAAGGGAGCCTGGGTAGCGGAGAAGGTTTTGCACTTTTTTATTTTTTATAAAAAAATTCAGCACAGCATAGCATAAATCAAATAATAAAGGAGAAGTATTAGTTTCTTTCTTTTTTTTAGTATTTTTGTATTAGTTCTTGACAAGATATTGTTTAGCATAAATTCCCATAATTTTATATTACCCATCAAAAATAAAATAGGAACATTTTCATTTTTAGTAGAGAGATAGGGAAAAAGCCGATTCAAGGTAAACTGCTTAGTTTTTATATAAAACTATGCAAGTTTTTGGTCGGATGAGGCGAGGTTTTGGATAAAGAGTAAGTAGTTGAGCTTGAATCGGCTTTTTCCTATCTATCCACTTGTAACAAAGCACATTTAGATGGTGTTGTCTCCCTTTGTTTATTTTTGTTTGTTTCTCTTTTTTAAAATCATTTAAAAAATTTATTTATCGTTTATTCCCTTGTGCACTCTTGTTCTCTCCTACTGCTGACTTTTCTTGTTATATAATTATTTCTATATAGTTTTTCCTACATTGTGTTCTCACCTTTCCATTATAAATGTCTAGGCATTGTGACTTTTCAAGAGACAGATTAAACTAATATCATTATCTGTTGTCAACAGTGTTTCCAAAAATATCCACTTTTACAGTTTAAACAAAGTGATGTACGTACACCAGCTGCCAACTGTAAAGACAGAACTGTTCACTGCTGTACAACACGCCAGGGCACACGACAGCTCAGTGGTCAGCAGCACTGCTTTCCCCCAGGCAAGGTTCAGCAGCATCCAGCGTGGCTACCACTTGGATGGGGGACCGCTTGTATGCCTTGGCTTCAGTACAGTCCCCCAGCTGTACATGGGTACCTGGGTCAGGGAAGGTAAAGCAGCGAGGGAGAGGAGATGGGCGCCGCCCTCAATATGCTGGCCCTAGAGAAGTGAGGTCTCTGACGCCTTGCTCCCCTACCACTTTAGAGTTTATAGGACACCTTTACCTTTTTAAAGCACACTATAAGCTTTTAGCCTGATGTTGTTCTATTATAAGTGTGCATAAGTATGGGATTTTTGTTTGAATACCATGTTTATACCAGCTTTTGGTTGGTAAACTGTTCTCTCTTTTAAATCTTCAAAAATTCTCTACAAGAACTATCCTCCATGCTTCCTTGTTTGTCCTTTCAGGAGTTCAGTGGCATTCTCGTTTCAAATCCGCTACAGTCGCGCATATTAAACCTAAAACACAAACAAACTGAGAGGTACAAAAAAAAGACACAACCCAAAACCGAGTATAGAAAAAATATCAAAAGAAAATGCCCTAAAGGAAAACCAGCAATTAACGCTACCAATTTCGATAATACAAAACATCGAGGCCTACTGCCAAGCTCGGCAAACAACTTGCAATTAGCTTTGATTATTAAACACGCACACACACCACCACACACACACACACGTCTGCATATACATTATCTTTTTTTTCTCGCTTTTTTTTCTTTTAGATAGATGGCTTGATGAAAAAAAGCAAATGCACTGCTTATTCAATGTACCATCTGAAAATAAAAGTTTGACTTTGACTTTGACTGACTTTGACACACACACCAACAATGAAAGTAACAAGAGCACACTTTCAGGTACAAACTTGCTGCATAAACATACACCGTGCTCTCTCTCTCTCTCTCTCTCACTCTCCCTCTCTCCTCTCTCCTTCCTCCCTCTCCTCTCCTCTCTGCATTCGTGCAGGGGTGTGTATGCTTGTAAAAGCATGGCGCTGCGCGTGTTGGTGTGTGTGTGTGTGTGCACGTGTATACATACTTCATGTGGGTTAAGGGGGGGGGGGGGTAGGTGCAGGGGCGGGATGTATGTGTGCTTGGTGTGCATGTGTGTGTGTGTTTACTTGTTTTATTTTTTATTCTTTTATTTTATTTATTCTTTTAGTTCGAGGATAATGGAATAAGCACTTATGTGCTTTTTTTTATTTAAAATCTAGTCCCCATGTGTATGCAGTTTTGTAAATTTTGTCATCCGTTCCCACCGGCACACAATGGCCTACTCTTCCGAAAAGCGGAACAGGTTTTAACGTGTGTGTGTGTGTGTGTGTGTGTGTGCCGCGTGCGCGTGCATGATTTGAATAGAAACAGATGGGGGAATACGTATGTCATGTGCGCGGGTGCGTGAGCCGTGAGGAGAGAGAGAGAGAGAGAGAGAGAGAGAGAGAGAGAGATGAGAGAGAGAGAGAGAGAGATAGAGAGAGAGAGAGAGGGGATAGAGAGGAAATGAGAGAGAGGAAGAGAGTAGAGAGACAGAGAGCATGCTAGCTGTGTGGTGTGTGTGTGGTGCTGCATGGTGTGTATGTGGGTGCGCGCGTGTGAGTGTGTGTTTGTTTGTAAGTGTGTGTGCCGCGCGTGCGCGTAGTATGGGCGTGGTGTGTGCTTGATGTTTATGTGTGCGTAGTATGTGCGTGCATGCGTGCGTGCGTTGTGTGTGATGTGTGTGCCGCGCGCGCTGCTCTCTCGCAAATAGCTCATGCCTGTGTGCATTGCATTTAGATCAACTCAACTTTTTTTTTGGTTTGGGTTTTTTGTTTTGTTTTGGTTTATTTGTTGTTGTTGTTGTAGTTTTTCCTTTCGGCTTGCTTCATTCTGTGTAATCACTGTTCCTGTTTTTTCTAGTAACACAGTTTTTTGTAGCAGGCTTAGTAAAACATATTTTTAACAAAAACAACCAAAATAATAAGGGGGGAGGAGGGGTGTCTATGACATATTTTGTTTGGTTATTTAAAAAAAAACATATATTAAATTTTAAAATATGGAGGGGGGGGGGGGGGGGGGGAAGAGAGAGGATGAACCCCCAGAAAAACGGGAAGGGGGAGGTGGTGGTGATGATGGTGGTGGTGGTGGTGGTGGTGGTGGTGAGTGGTGGTGGTGATGGTGTGTGGTGGTGGTGGTGGTGTGATGATGGTGATGAGGTGGTGGTGATGGTGGTGGGAGTGGTGATGGTGGTGGTGGTGGTGGGTGATGGTGGTGGTGATGGTGATGGAGGTGGTGTGGTAGAGGTGGTGGTGGTGGTGATGGTGGTGTGGTGTGGTGGTGGTGGTGGTGGTGTGGAGGTGGTGATGGGTGTGTGGTGGAGGTGGTGTGATGGTGTGGGGGAGGTGGTGGTGGTGGTGGTGGTGTTTGGTGGGGTGGTGTGGTGGTGGGTGGTGAGGTGGTGGTGGTGGTGGTGGTGGTGGTGGTGTGGTGGGGGGAGGTGGTGATGGTGGTGGTGGATGGTGGAGTGGTGGTGATGGTGGTGTGTGGTGGTGGTGGTGGGGTGGTGATGGTGGGATGGGGGTTTGGTGTGGTGGTGGTGGGGGTGGTGGTGGGTGGTGGAGGTGGTGAGTGGTGTGGTGGTGGTGATGGTGGTGTGGTGATGGTGGTGGTGATGGTGGTGGGATGGGGGGAGGTGGTGGTGTGGTGGTGTGGTGTTGGTGGTGTGATGGTGGTGGTGATGGTGGGTGATGGGGGGGAGGTGGTGGGGTGGGGTGGTGGTGATGGGGGAGGTGGTGGTGGTGGTGGTGGTGATGGTGGGGTGGTGTGGTGGGGGGTGGTGGAGGTTGGTGGTGGTGGTGGTGATGGGGGGATGGTGGGGGTTGGTGGTGGTGATGGTGGGGGGTGGTGGGGTGGTGTTGGTGGTGGAGGTGGTGGTGGTGATGGTGGTGGTGATGGTGGTGGTGGGGGTGATGGGGGTGGTGATGGTTGGTGGAGGTGATGGTGGTGGTGATGGTGGTGGGGGGTGATGGTGGGGGTTTGTGGTGGTGGTGGTGGTGGTGATGGTGGTGGTGGAGGTATGGGGGGTGGTGGTGGTGGTGGTGGTGGAGGTGGTGGTGGTGGTGTGGGAGGTGATGGTGGTGGTGTGTGGTGGTGGTGGAGGTGGGGTGGTGGGTGGGGGAGGGATGGTGGTGGTGGTGATGGTGGTGGTGGTGATGGTGGTGATGGTGGTGGTGGTGATGGTGGTGGTGGTGATGGTGTGGTGGTGATGGTGGTATTTGGTGATGGTGGTGGTGGTGGGGGTGGTGATGGTGGTGATGGTGGTGGTGGTGATGGTGATGGTGGTGATGGTGGTAGTGGTGATGGTGGTGGTGGTGATAGCGGTGAAAGAGATGTGTCCCTTTTCTTCTTCCTGGAACGCTCAGACTGCAACCCTTCGTGTCTGTCATGGGAGCAAAGTGTGTTGGCTGCCGTTAAGCCCCTGACAAGTCAGGCCCAGCACATCCGACTTCGGGTGTAGGGGAAAAGTTATTATCTTTTAAGTCTTTCTGAAATTCAACAACAACAAAATATAAGCAGGAGAATGGACTGAGAGGGCAACACACACACACACACACACACACACACACACACACACACACACCACACACACACACACACACACACACACACAAACGACAAGAAGATGTGAACGGAAGAAAAGGAACAAGGCAGAAACAAAGAAGATAGAAAAGAGGGAATTTTTTAGCACAGAATTTCTGGAAGGTGGGGATGCTACTTCTACTAAGAGGGAATTTTTAAGCACAGAATTTCTGGAAGGTGGGGATGCTACTTCTACTAAGAGGGAATTTTTTAGCACAGAATTTCTGGAAGGTGGGGATGCTACTTCTACTAAGAGGGAATTTTTTAGCACAGAATTTCTGGAAGGTGGGGATGCTACTTCTACTAAGAGGGAATTTTTAGCACAGAATTTCTGGAAGGTGGGGATGCTACTTCTACTAAGAGGGAATTTTTAGCACAGAATTTCTGGAAGGTGGGGATGCTACTTCTACTAAGAGGGAATTTTTAGCACAGAATTCTTGGAAGGGGGATGCTACTTTATAAGAGGGAATTTAAAGCACAGAATTTCTGGAAGGTGGGGGATGCTACTTCTACTAAGAGGGAATTTTTAGCACAGAATTTCTGGAAGGTGGGGATGCTACTTCCTACTAAGAGGGGTTTTTAGCACAGATTTCTGGAAGGTGGGAAAGCTACTTCTACTAAGAGGGAAATTTTTAAACACCCGAATTTCTGGAAGGTGGGGATGTACTTCTAAAAGGGAATTTTTTAGCACAGAATTTCTGGAAGGTGGGGGTGCTACTTCTACTAAGAGGGAATTTTTAAACACAGAATTTCTAAAAAGGGGGGGATGCTATTCTATAAGAGGGGAATTTTAAGCACAGATTTCTGGAAAAAGGTGGGATGCTAATTTCTACTGTAGCGGGTTAGACCCACCCCTACAATTGTCTTTTGTGGTAAAAATATTATTCAGTTTTCTCAACTCTCGTAAACTATCATTATTAGCTTTACGATATATTTGTTATTTTTTTATTTAGTTATGATCTAATATGTTTTTTTTCCCATATTCGGATGTAACTAATTATTAAATTAGTATCTATTTTATCTACTTGTTTATGTTATTTTTTAATGATGTCTACACGAAATGTCTTCAATATTTTTAGTCATTCAATAGTATAGCCCGAGTGATCTCCCTGAAATTCGAGCATGGGTCTTGATCTTAGAAGAAGAAAATTCAGTATAATAACTTTAATTAAGTTATATTGTTTGCTCATATTCATGGATATAATTGTTGAAACATGATCTTGACTGATTCAGCTCAACCACATGCGAGTTCTCTATTTATGTTGTAAATCAATATATTTTTCATCTGATTCCATCCATATAGGTATAGGTACATATGTAACCAATATTAACATAGAAAAAGCAGTGTTTTAATCTTATTTAATTGAGTCTTTATAAATCGTAATTATTATGCAATTGAAGAACGTGTGGAATAAACTCTATTTAGATCATAAAACAGCTCAAGAAAGAAAGTAGTAGATTGTAAGGCATAGGGTTGTACAGGCTGTGTTACTGTGAGTCATAGTAGTTAGGCCTAATTGCTGTTCCTTGTTGTAAACAAAGTTTGATTTATCGAAACTAATTTTACCATAATGCAGACTTAATAATATAACTCTATGGTATGTTTGGGTTTCGTTATGAATGAATATAAGATTGGAGATGTTAGTATGGATAAATTTGCAGTATTAGAGATAGTTATATTTTCGATCATACCAACAGCTTTAAGAAGCTTGCTTGGGTGCAGCAGCAGACCAGGAAACTGTGTTTTCGCACCACTGGTTAATTTTGAATATCTCCTCTTGGACATCTGTGGTTGATAATATGTATATGTTATACAAAATGTGGTGCATATCCTTCTTTTTCTAGTCATAATGTATTTGTTTTGTTTGAAGTTTTATGTTTTATTTACGAAGTTAGAGTGTGCAGCGTTAAAAGTGTATCTAGTCGGAGGCTTAACGCCAATAGTTTGCAGCCAAATGATTTTTTGTGCAAATACATCTTTAATGCTTATTACTTTCTAGTTTACTTTTGATATATAATTTGTTCTAGTTTGTTACACGGACAGCAAGTAATCACCTCTGAAAAGCTGCATGATAAAACCACAAAATCTCCTTCTCTTGGGCCAAATGGGGCTTGAAACGTTCACAGTGTGGGGTGCTGTCTTTGCAGTTCACTGGCGTGTATATATAGAGGGGGTGGTCAGGGGTGGCTAGGAGCCTCCACCCACACGCAGTAGATGTACTGAGGGCTGAAAAAGAAAGAGTGACAACCAAAGCTGCTGTCTTCGCCTGAGTCTTCTTTTGCCTGGTTGCTTTACACACATGTTGCCATGAAACTGCTGTTGCCTAGAATTGTGTGTGTTCATCTTTCCTACCCTGCCTCACTACGCCTTGCCTCTTCGGGCACGGTCACAGCAAGCACGGCTGCGCAAAACAGAAAACCCGATCTTTAGTTTGCGGCTGCACTTTCGCTCCTGTACTAAATACCATCTGGCTGCTGATCTAGCACCGCGCGGTCAGGGGTCCAAGTCCAGCGTCTCGCCGGTGCCAGCACACATTCTTCTTGCTGTCCATTAGCGATGGGCGAATTTTTTTTATTTTGAAAGGCTTATTATCATTCGCTGCTGGATGTCCTACTTGATTTGTACAGTACTCATACTTTAGTGAAACAAACTTTAATACTGCTTTACTGATGTTGGTGACGGTTGTACAGCTAATTAGGTTAACTAATTTTAATATTTTTTTTTAAATCAGGTGTTTCCCAAGAAACGAAGGGCTGATGAGTGTTTGTGTGTTTTTCTCTCTCTCTCTCTTCTCCTCTCTCTCTCTCATCTCTCTCTCTCTCTCTCTCTCTCTCTCCTCTGGGTGTGTGTGTGTGTGGGTGTAACGTAAGTAAGTAGTCTTCAGACAACCTTTAAATGGAGACTGAATTAAGAGAGAGAGTGGGGGGGGGGAGAGATGAGAGAGAGAGGAGGGGGGAGAGATCTTACTTTGTGTGAGTGTGTGTGTGTGTGTGTGTGTGCGTCCCCTGCATGCAATGCGTGTGCGGGTGTGTGTTGTGTGAGTTCTTGTGAGTGTGATGTGTGCAGAGGGATGTGAGTGTGCGTGCGTGCGTGGGCGCGGCGTGTGCGTTTGCTCGTGGTGTGTGTTCGCGCACATGTGTGTGCGTGCGTGTATGTGTATGTGCCCGTGAATGCATGGTCCGTGAACCGGGTGGTGTGTGTGTGTGTGTGTGTGTGTGTTGTGTGATCGGCCACAGCACCATACATGTGCCAGGTGCTTCCTGGCATGTGTGTCAGTTTCAAGTTGTTATGTTTTCTCAAGCCCAAAAAAACACGTGTGCAGTGCGCATCTATTGTTGTTACATGGTGTGGTGAGCACAGCGCGCGTGTACCTATGAGTATCGCGCGCGCGCGGTTATGTGTGAGCTATAGGGTATGCGTACATGTATTTATTGCATTTTGTGCTTGTGTGTGTGTATGTTTGTCTGCTTGTGTGTGTATGTGTGTGAATGTGCATGTGCGCTCATGTGTGTGTGTTTATTTATTTTGCTTATTCTTTTATTTCCAAGGATAATGGAATAAGCACTCATGTGCTTTTTTTAATTAGTTCCGTGTAAATGCAGTTTGTAAATTTTTGTCATCTGTTGTTGTGTGTGTGTTTTTTTCTGCTTTTGTTTGGGTGTTGCTTTGATGTCAAAGTGTAGGCCTGTGTGCAATTGTTTTTTTTTTACACAACAAGGATGTGATAAGTGCTAAACATTTGTTCCACAAACAATTTCTTAAACAGGATCAGAAAAATGCTTTCTGAAGAGTTCAGAAAACATCCAGTGAAATAAAAACCTGAGCCATTTGTGAGGTATCTTGGCTTGATGACAGTATAGGGTACTGACAAGACATTTGTTTTCTACTGTGTTCTCGGGTGTTATAATTTGAGCTGTACTGGAATTGGTCATGAACAAACCTTCAGCTGTAGCAAGGATACCGCTAAAGCTGATTGAAAACTGGTAGACTGTCGTACGTGCTGTAAACGCACTGACCAGCAGGAGTGTTTATAGAGAAGTCAGAGAAAGCTGACACTAATGACTGCGGCAGACTCTTCTCCCCACACTCTCCATCACCTGCCTCTCACGGCGCTGGCCGAGCGGTAGCTGGGTAATAGCCCCTACGTGGTGTTTATATCTGGCTCGTTCTGCAAAGGGTTCAATGTAACAGCCCCCAAAAGGTTAGTCTGCATGCAGACCTATTCATATGTTTTCTCTTGTTCATTGATTATATAATACAAATATATGCTTTTTTAGAGTGAGAGTAGAAATGTCTGTTTTTTCGTGATTGTGTTTCTTCCTGCACTCTCCTGTTTTATCTTCATGTCTGTTTGAATCTGCTGACACATACCAGTATGATAGACAGTACACGGAGTGTGGAAGGTCAAAGAAAGCTCGTTTTTAAAAGCTATTTTAAGAGTGCTTTGCCTTGTCATTTTTAAACAATTCACTGTGCAAGAGGATGTGTGAAAGACACAAGGGTAATTTACGGCTGAACACGGCTACAGCTGCAAGCGGCTAGTGCTGCCTTTCCTTTTGCCCCGTTTATTTATATCCACGCCCTGCCAGCTGCCAGTCGTGAACTTTGGCTGGGAAACTAAACGGAGGGTTTGAGAAGCAGTGCAAGAAGACATCAATGTACTTCTGGAATGGACTCACTTGAACCACATGGCCCTTCATCCAAAGAAAACCAAATTTATGCTTATTTCCACCAGACAAAAACGACAGAACCTTAATAGCAATCTACCATTTCTCTACATTGGCAATGAAAAAATTGAAGAAGTCTCAAATCACAAAATTTTAGGGATAACTATTGACAACAACTCTTATGGTTGCCCACAGCCAAAACCTGTTCAAGAAACATTGCCTCAAAAATTATACCACTCCGTAAGATAAAAAAACAACTTCCTAGATAAAAACAACTTCTAACTCTGCAAGCCAGAAGCAATATTCTTTTATCTTAACATTCAAACAACAATAGGTTATGCATCTACACTGTGGGATATGGCTAGCTATAATTTACTTATATAATAGTGAGGGTGCATAAACACGCCCCTAAAGCTTATCCTAAAACAAATCATCATCTTTAACAGTTGCTGACCATTTCAGATATTATATTATACCCCTTAAGTCCAAGCTCTCTTCAATAAAGGAGTTTGAGGCTAAGATCTGCATGGGAAAATGCCCCATCTTTATGCAAAGCATCTTCACAGTAAATGATTTTAGACACTCTCATTGGATTATTCAATCTACCTCTACCCTAAGAGAACATTTCAAAATCAAAGTCTAGTGTATTCTGGGGGCTGGTGTGGAATAGGCATCCCCTCCCAACTAAAAAATGAAATTAATCTGAAAAAATTAAAACAATGTATCAAGATCTTTTGATGAAACAGTGTGATACAACATATCTCCTTCTCAAGATGTATTAATACAACATTTATATCCAGTTTCCATACTTCTTGTTCCTCTCTCTGTATTGCTGTCTCTGTCTCAGACTGTCTATCTGCCTGTCTGTCTGTCTGTCTGTCTGTCTGTGTCTCTCTTTCTTGTGCATCTGTTGATATCCATGTGTGTGTATTTTCATATGTATCATAATTATGCTTTTGCTTTTCTTGCAGCTTTTTCTTTTCTTTTCATTTTGAGGGCTGGATGAAAAAAGTTTGTTTACTAGATCTATTACCTCGTGAAATAAAAATTGCCGTTTGTTGTTTTCCTCCTGGTCCATTAGGCGCACTGCTCACATTGTTTTGGGCCAAAGTGAAAAAAAAGAAAAACAGCGTGAATCCCTGCAAGGGCACAGCCTCGAATCAACACTGACACTGCACCAATTCCATCTCCACAAGGGACAGCCCTTCTTTCCACTTTACTGGTGCACAGTGATTCCTGGTCCTCCTCCATCCATGAAGCAGCAGCAGCAGCAGGGGGAGGGAACTGTTAGGAGATGGGAAGCACACGCTGAGGGCCCAGGCTGAGGTCAAGGTCAGGGTTCTGGTGGCTTCTTCTTCCTTGAGCCTGGCAAGGCTGGGGAGGACATGGGGGTGAGATCCATGATGTCACTGACTGTTCACAGAAAACAACACACTAGTCACCACTGACAGAGCTAGGACAGTGGACCCACATCCCACCAGGAATGACAATGAGGGCGGGACAGGGCAGGAAAGCCTAGGGGTCAGACGCGCTGCACTCAGGATCGGATGCTCAGGATTGAGCCACCACGGAGGCAACAGTTTCTGGGGATTTTACCTGGATGGTACATCAGTGGGGAGGAGGCACCGTGGTCGAGTAGTTTAGGCTCGGGTCAACGCGTCGATCCAGAGGTCGCGGGGTCGATCCCGCTCGGCTCGGTGTTGTTTCCTGGGAAGACACTTTAATCCCAATTTTCCTCACTCCACCCAGGTGTACAAGTGGGTACCCGTCTGCTGGGGAAGTACTTTGGCGACAGACTCAGTTGTCCTGTCACAGGGTGGTGAAAAACATCAGTTCGCTTACCGCTACAGAAAACCGGGGTTAAGTCCGGCTCTATGGGCCTTCTGGCTCGAATGGGAAACTACAAACCTCAGTTGCTGACTTCCACTCCTTGAAGTCTTCAGATGAGACTAGAAACTGAGGCCCATGTGGCTAACACACGCAGAGCCTCTTGCACGCATGTTAAAAACTTGTTCCACCTTTTCAGAAGAGTAAACCATTTTGTGCCACTAAGGAAATGGGCGATCTTAAAAAAAACCAAAAAAACACTTGCACTCACGTGTCTTGTTTAGACACCATTCCTGGAGTCGAAATACAGCTACTTAAAAAAAAAAAAAAAGGTGTTGCATACCGCCATATCTGCCCTTGTGTGAACTCGATCTCTAGGCAGAGGAAACAACCCACACACAGAGTCTACTCCCTTGAACACTGTCCCCTGTGGATGCCGGGGGCCTGTCCAGTATGACAGCAATCCCCACCCTTCTGCACATTTCTGTGCAAGCAATTCCTCTTTTTTTTTTATTTTATCCTTCTCTTTGTTTCGGCCTTGTTCCTTTTTCTTCCTGTCACCTCCTTCTTGTCGTTTTCTTGCCTTCTTGGCCATTTCTCCTTGCCTTTTTCCAGGGAAAGACGGAAAAGAGAACAATTCTCTACCACACCAAAGTCGAATGCCACTGGGCCTGGCTTGTCAGGCACTTCACGTCAGCGCGAAAGCATTTTTGACTCCGTCAAATGACAGACAAAACGGACAGTCACTGTCTGAAGCGTTGACGAGGAAGAAGATCAACACTGCATGCATGGCCCCAGGTTTTTATGGGACGTCAAGGCTTCTGGCTTTTTCATTGGCTTGCACTGAAGTACATTTCACATTGCAACATTTTATTACACAATTAATTTCAGCAACAAACAACAAAAGGCTTTTTGCGCATCTGTGGACATTACTCATGGCAATGATGTAGATCTGGGGAAATATGATTTTCAGTCTGCCTTATTTGGGGCGCCAAACTCACACGTGATCATTTTTTGATGAATAGAATCTCTACGCAATTAAAGCAACATGCTTTTAGCTTTCTAGTGCTGTCATTTGCAAGAAGGGGGGCTGTTTGTATCCCAGAAATGGACGTTCCATTTGAAGTCAAACTCTCCACATTCGAGGGGTGTTGACATTTTGAACATGCGGTGAGATTTTTTTCTGCCAACTTTATACATTTTCGGACATTGACCATTGTGTGTTGCTGATTACACAACATCAAACAACACAATTCCTACGAGGGGAAAGATCATTATTTATTCTAAAATAACAAATGTTAATTAATATCCACCCCCCCCCCTCCCCCCCCCCCCCCTCTATATTCCTTAGGCATGAGCAGTTCTCTGCACAAACTGGTTCCTCTCCCTCAAGGACCAGGAGTGTCCTGCCGGCCCAAAGACAGTCTTGGCTTCTATCATTTATGGCGCTCATAAGTGCTTATTCGCATAGTACTCTGTCTACTGACGCAAATCCAAACTTGTTCACATCTTCATGCTTTTCGTCTGGCCTACTGTAATTCTCTCTTGGCTAATTTGCCAGCATCATATCCACGACTTCAACGTATACAAAATCTGCAGTCGACTAGTCCTAGAAAGAAAAACATCTTCAACAATCACTCCTCTTTTGCGATTCTCTTCACTGGCAGCCTGCCTGTCTCACAAGAATAAAGTATACCTCTACTACTACTACTAAGAATAAATGGAAATTTATATAGCTTTATATCTTGCAAATACAAATCAGAGCGCGCATTTAATCGCTCCTACACATGCACCAACATTGATTAACAATATTTTTTAACAAATGCAAATTACACATCACAGTTATACATTTCAGCAGGGTGATGGAATTTAGGCTGTTAAGGCAGGGGGGGGGGGGGGGGGGAAAAACCCCCCCCCCCCCCAAGGATAAAAAATTTTGGGGGGAAGTATTTGAAACAGGAGGGGAAAGTCTTAGGTTTGAAATAGGTTGTTTTGAGGCTGGCTTTTTAAAGACTGTCGTAAAAGTAGGCTTTTCACAATGGGAGAGAGAGGGTCATTCCAGATTGATGGACTCAGAAATTGAGATAGGAGCGTACAGGCCAACAGTGGATTGGTTGAATCTAGGTATTGTAAGCACAGGGTAATATGCAGCAGAGCGGAGTTGAACGAAGGAGTGTACAAGTCCAAGACATTCACAGAGGTAGGAGGGTTGCCTGTTTTATGAGGCAGTTTGTAACAGCGGGTAACTAATCTTGTACTTTACTCTCTGTGACACAGGCAACCTGTGGAGGATTGCCAGAGAAAAGTTAATATGCTCAGATTTTTTCTTTTTTCGAGGACTATCAAGCTGCAGAGTTTTGTATGCATTGAAGGGAGTGGATAGATGATGCTGGCAGACCAGCAAAAGAATTACAATAGTCAGACGTGGTAAGATGAGCTGAGGACCAGTTTGGATGTTGCAGTCCGTGGACAGGTACTTTCGGATTGCACTTATAGCGTATTGTAGGTGAGGACTGGCAGGATGGGTGATGAATTTTTGCATTAGAGAGTGTGTTGTCGATAACAACACTAGGAAACTTGACTTGCAGGGGATAGTGGAAACTGATATAGTTGCCATAAATACTATTGAATTGCTGTGATGGAAGAGAGTTTGTGTTTGGTCCCTACGAGCTTGGCTTCGGTTTTATTGCATTTAGCTGTAGCTTGTTTGTGTATCACTCAGTTTAGAATGTCTTGAAGGTCAGCGTGACATTCTTTGTCAATGAGAGAGGCAGATTTTCAGAGTGTCACTTGTTGAATCTGAGAGTCATCAGCGTAGAATGATGTTGATTGGTGACGGTTATTTATATTTATGTGACAGTGGAGCAGTGTTAGAGAGTGAAAAGAACAGGGGCCAGAACAGATCCTGAGGGAACTCCACATTCCAGTTTGGAGGAATTGATTGAATCTTTGTTTACTGTGTCTGTCTGGAATAAGTATAAGATTAATACCCTTTGTTTCAAAGTCTCCCAAATCTGACCCTTTATCTCTGTAACTGTCGTCACCTGTACTATCTGTTCCCGTCATTTCAGCCGCAGCTGCCGTGTTTTTCAACACCATTTCCAACAAACTGAATCCAGAATCGGCCTCTTCTCCCATATGGAGATACATTCTGACAGATTTAACGCCTGCCTGCCTACTCATCGTTGATTCGACGGGAGGCTCTTCATCATCCTCATCCTCATATCACTCATCATCATCTTCTTCTTCAACATCATTCATCATCATCATCATCATCATCTCCCATACCACCACCACCATCATCATCATTCATCATTTCATCTTCATCATCATCCATCATCATCATCATTCAAACAAACCCACTGTTGGCCGTCGCTCTTTCTCTGTTTCCTGTCCCTCACATGGAACGACTTCCTCTGTCACTTCGCCAATAAAGCCTTCATTTGATTCTTTCAAATCTAGCCTCAAAACACACTTGTACTCTACTTGAGATCTTCCCCTGTTATCTGTCCTACTTTTTAATAGCTACCTTCACCACCACCCCAACCTAAGTGTGTTGTACGTATATAATTGTATTTGTTTATCTGGATATTTGTAGACGGTTGCATGCATGTGAATGATTGAATGCAAGCGCTTTGATTTATTTACTTTAAAATTCAGCGCGATATAAAACCCATACATCTTTATATTAAAATGTTGCACTGACAAATCTGGGCTGACTGGTCAGTGTGAAGCAATGGTGAGAGAATGAGCAACTATACCTGAAAGACGAAGGGTACAGCAGAACAGAAACAGTTGTGCACAGTCATTTGAGAACTACCCTCCATTAATTACAATAAACAATAAAATCAAAAGCTCAAAGACCAGAAGCACATGAAACTTCTGTCTGCTGACCTCTCAGGTCCTGGTCGGTTCTGCACTCCTGAATTTGCTCTCCTCTGCTCTGGTAAGCTCTGTCTGGTCAGCGTACCTCACTCCATGTCCACTTGTCATCCATCCCCTACCACACTCCATTCCTTCCTCACAGGACCAACGCAACGTCTCCTGAGGTTTGGGCAGCTGATCAGCCAATGACATACATGTCCTCCAGGCTGCTCCAGATTTCCGCCTGTGGATTGGCTGTCGCCTGCATCAAACATCACGTCATGTCTTCAGTCAGCACTACGTTCTTTGTACAGAAGGGACAAATCAAAGTGCTTCCAAACTCCTTGTTCACATCACATAAACACACACCTACAACACAACATACAACACACACACACAACTTTACACTAACACACAAATGAAGCCATAGACTAAACACACAGGTAAACGGAACATACCCACAAGGAAAAGCTCTCACTCAGCTGCAGGCTAACTAGAGTCCTAAAGCACATTCCACTTTCAGTGATGATGTCACATGGCACCAGTGTGCAGAGGTAGGGGTATCTTGCGTTGGTTTGGTTTTTTTCTCTGTCTTGTTTTACCAGCATGACATGGCCTACTGTTCCAAAAGGAAGAACAGGCTTTACCATGTGCGCAAGATGTTCTGCGTGCATTTGCACATGGGGACCTCAGTTTTACAGTCTCATTCCAAAGCACTGTTCGGGGAATGAGTCAGGCACTGATGTTCACTCCAGGACAAAACACACCCCCTTGAGCGGGCGTCTCAGTACTGGCTTGAACCCAGGCTTCCCACT
This sequence comes from Rapana venosa, assembly GCA_028751875.1. Classification (NCBI taxonomy): domain Eukaryota; kingdom Metazoa; phylum Mollusca; class Gastropoda; order Neogastropoda; family Muricidae; genus Rapana; species Rapana venosa. The sequence continues at coordinate 10,448,660 of CM054146.1, read as the reverse complement.
GGGAGCGCATGCTCTGACCACGATGATGCTATCTGTCCCCCATCGATTTATACCCATCCATATAGTCATTGCTCTTTATGATGATAATACCAAATTTGTTTTTCTGTTATGTCACAACATTGAAATCTAGCAGCACTTGGCAAAAAAAAAAAATATATATTTTAAAAAGTCGTAAATAATTAAACAGGCCAATGAACTTACCCCATCCTACCCCCCCCCCCCCCCCCCCCCCCCCCCCCCCCCCCCCCCCCCCCCCCCCCCCCCCCCCCCCCCCCCCCCCCCCCTCTAAAAAAAAAAGTAACAACCAAACCAACAGCCCTTACACAACCAACGACAAGCTGATCTGAAGCAGACTTGCACACTGGAAGATCACAGAACCAATGAAAGTCATTACCCACAAAATCAACAACATGAGATTAGAGATTGAAGGTTTCCTTGAAACCCTCAGGCCTTCACAGTTTATACCAATGTGGGGAAAAAATGAGGAAAAGGGGATTCCAGACACAGATAAAAGCGCCTCAGACACTCCTCTGCATTTGGATTGGAGCATTACGTTGTTACAGCCACCTCTGTCCCATGACACCAAGCACAGACACAGTCATTCTCACAACAACACAATAAGGGGGACGGGACAGCCCGGTGTTTAGAGTCATGTCTTCGTCATCTGCTGATCTCTCGGGTTCGAATTCCTTCAAGAGGATTTTTCTCTGGAGTTAACATCGGTGCTCGACTCCACTCCCCCTCAAAGTCTTCAGATGAGACTATAACTGAGGGCCCCATGTGCGAACACACATAGAAACATCTTGCGCACACTTTAAAATCGGTATGCTTTTCGGAAAGATTAAGGTACTGTGTTTGCTCGTGGGAAATGATGACAAAATTTTACAAAAATTACCTTACACATGGGGACTGGATGTAAAAAAGCACCATGAGTGCTTATTCCATTATTCTCAAATAAAAGAAGGAAAATCAATAAACAAATTAATAAATAAATAAACACTGTTCAACACAAAAGGGACAAAAATCCCAGGAAAACAAGGGTAAGACAACATGATCACTTTCAAAACATCAGCTCTAAAGTTTAGGTGCTCTCTGAACCCAGGTATATATTTATTATATCATCAGGGAAAACGCTATTAGATGAACGCTTACACCAACTTTTCTCTTCTCCTTCTTTTCCACTCCTTGCTCAAGGATCTGCACTCTCCTCTGCACAACAACAAAAACACACAAGTCTTACACCACCACAGCAACATTTCTAGCAAACATTCTGGAATGACACCCCCCAAAACAAACAACAAAGCCTAAATGTGGTGCGTGTATGTGGTGCGCGTGAGGGAGGAGAGAGGGGGGGGGGGGGGGGTATTCTACCTTGTTTATAAATAAAAGGATTTTCCTTTGGATTGTTTTGTCTTCACTAATCTGTTCCAGGTGTGGTTAAAAATGATTTTTTAAAAATGACCTATAAAAATAGAGGTGATGGAAGCGACTGTTGGTATATTTCATCATGTGATGAGAGACTGTGCTGTTTTTCTAAGTTCTATAGATATGGCTTACGTTCACCACTGGCATCACAAACTGTATATAAATTCCATATATTATTTTATATTATTATTATTACAGCGGGCGTGAAAAAGCAACATGCCCTTAGAAAAGGTGATTGATGCTTTAACTCCGCACGCTCTGTGTCCATGAGGAAAGACGGGATGGCTGCTGTTTTCCATCAACACAAGCGGCTTGACCTTCAGCACACATGCACTTCAGGTGGAAGCCAGGACGGATTTATAGGGGAGGAAAAAGAAGGGAACCCCGTGCATTCCACTTTTTTTCTGACCGCACGCACGGCTGAAGTGGAGCAAGGACATTGCGACATTTTTTCGTGGGAGGGTTCGTGCATGCGTGACTGTAGCGGTATGAAACACTTTGGTGCCCAGGGCAAGTAAAAATTCAGAGGGTTGGGGCGTGTCCCCATGATTTTGCCTCCACTTCTGCATTTGGACTGGGGAGTTGAAGATTTCAATTCATAACTTTAGACAGTTTTGTATTTGAGGAAAGGGCACAATTAACAATGACATGAGTTTTACTATAGTCTAATCCACTGTACATGTAACGTAAGCCTGTAGTGAAAATCAGTGCTGTAGGTCTGTGCATACACATTCCGTGTGTGTGTTTATTTGATATTTTTATATTGTTTTTATATATATACCGTTTATTGTGTTATTTGTAGACCGAACTTTGCCTGTGTATAAATCAAATTTTGAAATGCAAGCGCTTTGATCAGTTTGCTTTACAAGATTTGGCGCTATAAAAATTCATCTTTTATATTATTTAAAAACATAATATGAAGATCTTACATATACACTTTCTATACAGGTGCAGGGAAAAAAACACACATATCTTATCTAAGCACTCAAACACACTACTCAGCCACATGCAGATGGCCATGCTCAAGACATATTTTGGATGATACGTGATAAAAAATATGTTACTAACAATGCTGTGGTACATTAAAAAATATTCATTTAACAATTAAACAAATTCAATTAACAATTTAAATTTCTTTAAAAAATGGAAATGGGGGAAAGACAAACATTATGAAAGTGCGTACACACAGGGACTGTTGTACGTAAAGCACATGAGTGATTATTCCATTATCCTCAAAATAAAAGAATAAAATTAAATAAAATAAATATTATTCTACAACAAACTATGGATTATTTTTACACAATAGAAGTCTGTTGATAAAAAATGATAATTTCATACTACTAGTTCAGTGTCCATTAAAAATGTATTTGCTTAAAATAAAAAACATTACAATTATCCAATTTTATAATGGGTAAAAAGCTAATGGTTAATTAATTGATAAGAATTCCACCTTTTTTCCTCTCAATACACTACACAGCAATGCACCACACTGACTGACAACCACACTGATTTACTCTCTCTCCATGTGCATGCAAACCACAAACAATACCACCAAAAGTTATTAGGGATGAGACTATACACTGGGGTCCTGTGTGTGAATGCACGTCCGAAATCTTTCGCACACGTTTTAATACCCATCCGCTCTTCGGAAGAAATAAAGAGTAGTTGAATGATGACAAATTTACAAAACTGCATACACATGGGAAAACTGTATGTAAAAAAGGACAAGTACTTATTCCATAATCCTCAAAATAAACGAATAATTTAATACAAAAAACTTAACCTGAAGGAATGGTGCCTTCCAAAAGGCAGCTTCAAATCAGGGTCTTGCCCAATGCGGTAGAAAATCCTGGTGAATGGCTGGTTGTGCTTGAAACAAACAAGCCCCAAATAAATACTTATGTCTATGTTCGAGCAAAAATTAAAAAAAAACATGGGGCAATTGAAATGAAAAAACCCAAAAAACCGCCTCCCTAAATAAAAAAATTTGGAAACTCCAAATAAGAGAAAAACTAACCATGACCCCCCCCCCCAAAAAAAAAAAATCAAGCAAGGAAATCTGTCAAGTTAACTACAACATGTCAAGAAACACAACAGAAAACACCACCACACAGTCACACACACACAACCACACACCCACACAAACACACACCCACACACTTAAATTGCCATATGAAAAACCAACCACCAAGCAACCAACCCAAACAAAACAAAAAGGGCCAAAATCCCCCTCCATTCAGAATGTAGAAATTAACAAATAATGATATATTTTCTGTCCTGAGCTAGCCTAATCAGTTCTCACTTCACAAACCCACAAGACACAGCTACTGATTCATCAGCATCTGATTCACTTGTAAATTTTTTTGTATGTTTCTGTGGTGCTAATGTTGTATCATCTGTTTTCTATGCAGGCACTTGCTGACAGAGATCTACTTTGCTGTTGCTCTCTTTCTGGCTCCCTCTTCACGGACCCACTGTAGGCTGCGTCAGTTAAAATGCAAAGTTTGAAGGGAAAACAATTGTTGGAGAGATTACGTCTGCTTTTTCACTCTAGTTTTTGGTTTAATCAAGCGCTGGTGAATACTTGTTGCAATTTTTGCAAGTATCTGTCCAAGACTTGTCACATCTCATTCATCACGATTGGACAACTGTATTGCTTATGAGCCTGGTAGCCAGTATCATCAATTCCACTCCTTCAACACAGACACCAGGCCACAAAAACTCTGCTGCTCGATTGTCCAAGGAAAACCAAAATATGAACACGCCACTAAGCTACATGGGCTGTCTCACGATAAGTAAAGACAATGTATAGGATCAGTACCCTCTGTTTCAAATGTGTCCCACCTTTCCTATCTCTGTGAAGTGTGACTGTCTTCACATTCAAAACCTTCTTATCGTTTCTCGTTTCTAGGCTACCCCCTCTGCTGATAGCCTGGCCTAGCCTACTTGTGTAAAAGGCTGATGATGATTCAAAACAATCCGCCATTGCTTGGTTGTTCTTTCTCGTTTTCCGGTTCATCTAGGCTCTATCTAGAATGACCTCCCCTTCGATAGCGCGCACATGCGTGCGTTGCGTGCGTGGCGTGTGTGTGTGTGTGGTGTGTGTGTAGTGTTGTGTGTGCGTGGTAGTGCGCGCGCGCGGTCCGAAGAGAGAGAGAGAGAGAGAGGAGAGAGTGCATTCGTGTGTGTGTGTGTGTGTGTGTGTGTGGTGTGTGTGAGTGAGTGTGAGTGTTTGATTGCGTGCGTGCATGTGATATATGATATGTGTGTGTATGTGAGTGCGCGCCCGCCCGCGCGCTCGTGTGAGTGTGTGTGTGTGTGTGAGTGTGTGTGTTTGTGTTGTGATAGGTGAGCGAGTGAGTTGATGTCGTTTGTGGCTGTAGTGTGTGCACACTTGGCACAGCATCTGTGTCAAAAATGTCTATGTTACGTATACCTGTGCCATGTTTGTGTGTATGTGTGTGTGTGTGTGTGTGTGTAGTGTGTGTGTATGTGTGTGTGTGTGTGTGAGTAGTTGTGTGTGCTTCGTGGTGTGTGTATGTGTGTATGTGTGTGTGTATGTGTGTGTGTGAGTATGTGTGTGTGTGTGGTGTGTGTGTGCGTTGTGTGTGTGTTGTGTGTGCTGTGTGTGAGCCTCTGGTGTGTGTGAGTGCACATGGGTTGTGTGTGAGTGTGTATTTGTGCGCACATGCTGTTGTGAATGTGTGAGCACGCACGTGCATTCGAAGGTGCCAGCATTGCGCCACGCGGCCGGAGCGCGTGTGTGTGTGTGTGTGTGTGTGTACGCGTCCATGAGTGTGTGTTGTGTGCTGCGGCGCAGCATATCTGTTTGTGTGTGCACGCATGATAGCGACAGGAAAAAGAGTCAGGAAGACAGAAGACAGGAAGGAAAAATACACTGATAATACAGTTCGAGCGAAGAATAGCCTAACGGTTTTGATCATTGCTGTGATATAGTCTAAGGGAAAACAACTCTGTTAATATCTAGGAAGGTACAGCAAGTTAAGTCCCTCTATACCGCCCTGTTCTGAGAAACGGTCCGTTGATACGATAAAGAGAATCTTAAAATAAATCAATGAAACTGGATGAATTCAGGGGCAGCAAACGTTCGGCATTGACTACCCACACACACACACCACACACACACACAACACAACACACCACACACACCACAACACACACCACACACACACACACAACACACAACATTACACACACAAACCACACAAACACACACACACACACACACACA
>CM054146.1:10421843-10442483 GCA_028751875.1 Rapana venosa | reverse complement strand
AGAGAGAGAGAGAAGAGAGAAGGTGGAAGGAAGGAAGGAAGACAGAGAAAGATGGAGAGGGCTGGTTGTCAAATCAGCCATGGTCGAAAAGAAGACTTTGGGATATGTAATGCAAAAAAACCCAAAAAAAACCTTTAAAATAGAAAATAGTAGAATGAATAGAAATGAGTACTTCTTGCCTCAAAACACACTTATTTTCTACCTGAGACTTTCCCCTCATATCTGTCCCTAATTTTCAACAGCATCCTTCACCTCCTAAGTGTGTGTGTGTGTGTGTTGTGTGTGTGTGTGTGTGTGTGTGTGTGTGTGTGTGTGTGTGTGTGTGTTGTGTGTTGTGTGTGTTGTGTGTGTGTGTGTGTGTGTGTGGTGTGTGTGTGTGTGTCTGTGTTGTGTGTGTGTGTGTGTGTGTGTGTGTGTGCGTGTGTGTGTGTGTGTGTTTGTGTGTGTGTGTGTGCGTGCGTGCGTGCGTACGTGCGTGCGCGCGCGCGCATGGATTTGATATATGTCGTTCATCATGTTTAAGGAGAGTTGCATGCGTGCAAATGATTTGAGTGCAAGCGCTTCGGTTTGTTTGTTTTTACAAGATTCAGCGCTTTATAAATTCCATATATTATGATTGATTGATTGATCGATTGATTAATCGATCGATTGATTGATTGGTTGGTTGATTGGTTGATTGATGATTGATTGGTTGATTGATTGATTGATGGATGGATGGATGGATGGATGAATGGATAATTGGATGAATGGATGGTTGGATGGATGGATGGATGGATGGATGGATGGATGGATGGATGGATGGATGGATGGATGGATGGATTGATGGTTCACTGATTTGATTTGATTTTCTCTGTTGATGGCAGCCGTGTGGAGCCTTGTCCTTCGAGGCCCGGCGATTCCGGACGCATGACGGCACGTGCAACGCGAAGAATGATCTGGGTGCTGCCTTCTCTCCCGTCAAACGACTGGCTCCTTCCTACTATGATGGTACTTCTGTCTGTCTGTCTGCCTGCCTGTCTGTCTGTCTGTCTGTCTGTCTATCTGTCTGTCTATGTGTCTGTCTGTCTGTCTGTCTGTCTGCCTCTCTGTCTGTCTGTCTATGTGTCTGTCTGTCTCTCTGTCTGTCTGTCTGTCTGTCTGCCTGTCTGCCTGCCTGTCTGTCTGTCTGTCTATCTGTCTGTCTGCCTGTCTGTCTGCCTGCATATCTATCTCTCTCTCCCCTTCTCTCTCCTCTCTCTCTCTCTTCTCTCTCTCTCTATGTCTCTCTGTCAGAGTCACAGCCAAAAGTCAATTTAAAAAAATTTCCAGACGTTGCATTGAATAAGCATCGAACACAGTTTGCATTTTTCATTCATTCATCTATAGATAAAAGAAAATCATCAAAATGACAAAACCCAAACTGACAACTATGAATGACAGACATGCAATGCAAACAACCACGGAATACAGACATGGAATGAAAGAGAGAGAGAGAGGGGGTGGGGAGAGATGAGAGATACAGAGACAGACAGACAGATAGACAGACAGAGAGATAGAGAGAGACAGACAGAGAGAGAGAGTGACAGAAAGAGAGACAGAGAGAGAGACAGGCGAGACAAAAAACAGAGAGATACAAAGAGAGACAGAGACAGACAGACAGACAAAGAGACAGGCAAAGAGACAGACACATACACACAGACACATAGACACAAAGATACATAGACACCAGACAAATAGACACACAGACACAGACATTGAGAGAGAGAGAGAGAGAGACAGCGAGCGAGAATGAGACAGAGACAGATATAGGGACAGAAAACAACCAGATAGACATACACCAACACACCACATCTCCACCCACCACATCCCATACATACATACATACATACAGACATACATACATACATACATACACACACCACGCCACAGGAACAGAAGGCGAACCCCGGGAACGGTCAAGCAGTGGCCGGAGACTGCCCAGCGCCCGCGAGGTCAGTCTGGCCGCGCACTGGGCCAAGAGCATGCCGACCCACTTCACCCTGATGCTGATGCAGTTCGGACAGCTCCTTGACCACGACCTGACTCTGGTGCCTGTGGCCACAGAGTTCGACGATACCATCAAGTGCTGTGGCGTGCCTAAGCATCTCCGACGACCGTGAGTGGATTAGAGTTTGCGTGTGTATGTGTGTGGGTGTGTGGGGTGGTGTGTTGGGGTGGGGTGGTGTGGGGTGGGGTGGGGGTTGGGGGGGGGTTGTGTGTGGGTGGGGGTTGGGGGGGGGGTGTGGGGTGGGGGTGGGTGGGGTGTTGGGGGGGGGGGGGTGGGGGTGGGTGTGGTGGGGTGGGGGGTGGGTAGTGGGGGGTTGGGGGGGTGTGGGGGGAGGTGGGGGGTTTGGGGTGGGTGGGGTTGGGGGGTTGGGGTGGGTGGGTTGGGGGGCGGTTGGGGGGCCGGGGTGGGTGGGTGGGTGGGGGTTTGGTGGTGGGTGGGGGGGGGGTGGGGGTGGGGTGGGGGTGGGGGGGTTGGGTGGGGATGGTGGGGGGTTGGGGGGGGTTGGGTGGGGTTGGGGTGGGGTGTGTGGGGGGATGGGTGGGTGTGTGTGGTGGGTGGTGTGTTGTGGTTGGTGTAGTATGGTGTGTGTGTGTGTTGTTGTGGTGTATGTGTGTGTGTGTGTGTGGTGGTGTGTATGTGTGTTGTTGTTGTGGTGTGGTGTGGTGTGGGTGGTGTGTGTGTATATGGTGTGGTGTGGTGTGGTGTGGTGTGTGTGTGTGTGTGTGTGTTGTGTGTGTGTGTGTGTGTGTGTGTTGTGTGTGTGTGTGTGTGTGTGTGTGTGTGTGTGCGTGCGTGTGTGTGTGTGTGTGTGTGATGTAGTGTTGTGTTGTGTGACAATGACATGACAAATTTTTGGTGGTGGGATGTGAGGGTGGGTGGGTGGGTGGAGTGTGTGTGTGTGTGTGTGTTGTGTTGTGTTGTGTTGTGTTGTGTGTGTGTGTTGTGTTGTGTTGTGTTGTGTTGTGTTGTGTTGTGTGACAATGACAATGGCAAATCTTTTATTTCGAGGATATTGAATAAGCACCCATGTGCTTTTTTACATCTAGTCCCCGCCCTTAGGGATATATAAGAGAGAGAGACAGACAGACAGAGACAGAGACAGAGTGTGTGTGTGTGTTTGTGTGTGTGTTTGTGTGTGTGTGTGTGTGTGTGTGTGTGTGTGTGTGGTGTGTGTGTGGGTGTGTGTGTGTGTGTGTGTGTGTGTGTGTGTGTGTGTGTGTGTATGTGCATGCGTGTGCGTGTGTGTGTTCTTTTATTTTTTTAATTCTTTTTTTCGAGGATAATGGATTAGGAACTCATGTGCTTTTTTTACATCTAGTCCCCGTGTGTATGCAGTTGTGTAAATTTTGTTATCCGTTTCCACCGGCACACAGTGGGCTACTCTTCCAAAAAGTGGCACGGGTTTTAATGTGTGCACAAAATGTTCTGCGGGCGTTTGCACACGGTACCTCGGTTTATAGTCTCATCCGAGGGACTTTTGGCGAGAGTGGAGTCGGCACTGATGTTTACTCCAGGGGGAAATATACTCGAACGAGGTACGAATCCGGGTCAGCAAGTCATGTGTGTGTGTGTGTGTGTGGGGTGTGTGTGTGTGTGTGTGTGTGTGTGTGTGTGTGTGTGTGTGTGGTGTGTGTGTGTGTGTGTGTGTGTGTGTGTGTGTGTGTGAAAGTCAAAGTCAAAGTCAAAGTCAAAGTTAAGTCAAAGTCAACATTTATTTTCAGAGGGTACATGTGTGGGTGCGTGTGTGTGTGTATGTGCGTGCGTGTGTGTGTGTATGTGCGTGCGTGTGTGTGTGTGTGTGTGTGTGTGTGTGTGTGTGTGTGTTGTGTGTGTGTGTGTGTGTGTGTGTGTGTGTGTGTGTGTGTGTGTGTGTGTGTGTGTGTGTGTGTGTGTGTGTGTGAAAGTCAAAATCGAAGTCAAAGTCAAGTCAAAGTTTAACTTTTATTTTCAGATGGTATATGTGTGTTGTGCGTGTGTGTGTGTGCGTGTGGGTGTGTCTATTTGTCTGTGTTTGTGTGTGTATCTGTCTGTCTGTATGTGTGTATGTCTGTCTGTTGTCTATATCTCTTTTTGTCTCTTTGTATCTCTCTTCGAGGTTTTTTTCGGTATTTCTGCCTTTTTCTGTCTCTGTGTGTTTTTCTCTTATTCTCTCTTACCTCTCTCCACCCTTCCATATCTCTCTCTATCTCTCTCTCTCTCTCTCTCTCTTATCTCATCTCTCTCTCTCTCTCTACTCTCTCTCTCTCTTCTCTCTCTTTCTCTCTATCTATCTCTCTATCTATCTACCTATCCGCCTGTTTCGTTTTACCAACCCTTCCTTCCTTCCCTCCCTCCTTTCCATTCTGCTCTCCTTTCTTCCTTCTTTCCTTCCTTCCATCCTCCCTTCCTTCTTTTTTCCTTCCTTGCTTCTTTCCTTCCTCCCATCCTTCCTTTCTTCCTTCTTTCCTTCCTTCTTTCCTTCCTCCCTTCCTTCTTTCCTTCTTGCTTCTTTCCTTCCTTCCGTTTCCCCCCTTTTTTTTCCCCACTTTTTTTCCTCCCCCCTTACCCCCTTCCCTTTTCCTTCTTTCCTCCCCTTTTTCCTTTTCCAACCCTTTTCCCTTTTCCTTTTTCCCTTTTTCCCTCCTTTTCCTTTTCCGGGCCTCCTTTTTCCCTTTTTTCCTTCCCAACCCCCTTCCTTCTTTTTTTCCTTCCCTTGCTTCCCCCTTTTTCCCCCCAAAATTCCTATTTTTTTTGTTTTTTTTTTTTTTTTTTTTTTTTTTTTTTGTTTTTTTTTTTTGGGATTTTTTCTTTCCTCCCTTCCCCCCCTTCCTTCCTCTTTTTTTCCCTTCTTTTTTTTTTTTTTTTTTTTTTTTTTTTTTTAAAGGTTTGGGGGTTTTTTATAAAGGGAAATCCCAAAAACGAACAAAATTTTCCCAACCCGGTTTGTTTTTCCTTTCAGGCCCATGAATTTTTTGTTTGGGGCCCTTTTAATTTGGTAACCGAAATGTTTTTTTGGGGTTTTTTTTAAAACGTTCCAATAACTTATGGTTAAAAATTTTTTATTATTGTTTGTTTTTTTTGATTTGTTTTGGGTTTGATTTTGGTTTTTTTGGTTTGTTGGTTTGTTGTTGTTGTTGTGTGGGGGTGATGCTCTGACTGCTGGGGCCTGTACAAAACCCCCCAAAACGTTTGTTTCCCCTGGTTGATGTTTCCAATATTCTTTTAAAATTTAGGGTTTTGGTTGTTTGTTTTAGTTAAAATGTTTTTTTTTTTTTGTTTTTTTTTTTGGTATTTATAAAAATGCGAAAAAAAAACCTAAAAACCACCCAACACGCCCTTGCTTTTAAAATTACCTGAAAAATGTTCCCCTTTCGGTTATTTTTTTAAAAAAAAAAAAAATTTTTTGTTTTGTTGTTTTTTTTTTTTTGATGGGGGGTTTGATGAGATATGTTGTTGTTGTTTGTTTTAAAAAACGATTATAAAAAGTTATGGTTAAATCTTTTTTGGGGGTTTGGGGGTTTTTTTTTTGTTTGTTTTGGTTTCCCCCCTTAAAGCCGTTAAAATAATTGGGGTTTGTGTGTGTTTGTGTGTGTTTGTGTGGGGCTGTGTGGGGTTGGGGGTTGGGGGTGGTGGGGGTTGGGGGTGGGGGTTGGGGGTTTTTGGTGGGGGTGTTATAATTATTTTTATTGTGTGGTTTTTGATCAGAATGGAAATTTTTATATTTTTGGGTTGTTGTTTCACCCCCCCCTAATTTAAAAAATTTTAAAAAAAAGAAAAAAAAAATATCATTAATAACCAAAAAAACAAAACTGGAAACAAAAACAAAAAAACGGGGGGGGATTAAATTTGGGCTTTAAGAAGCTTTTAAAAAAACCAAATAAAAAGGAAGGGGGGTGAGAGGAGAAGAGGGTAAAAAAAAGAAAAAAAATAAAAGTTTTAATTTTGGGGGTTGGGGGTGGGGGGGTGGTTTGGGGGTGGTGGTTGGGGGTGGGGGGTTGTTGGTGGTGGGGTGGTTGTTGTTGTGGTGGGTGGGGGGGTGGGAAGGATGGGGGGGGGAAAGGGATGGGGGGGTGGGGGGGGGGGGGGGGGGGGGGGGTGGGTGGGGGGAGATGGGGTGAGTTTAAAGGGGGGTAAGTGGGAGAGGGGGATGGAGAGGGGGAAGGGGGGGGGGTGGGGGGGGGGTACCCCCCCCCTATTTTTTTTAAAAAAGGGGGAAAAAAAAGGGGGGGCCTTCCCCAAAGGCAAGTGGCCCGGGCGCGCGGGCCCGGGCCGGGCCCCTAAACCCCCGGGAAAAAAGTCGGGGGCTGCCCCCAAAAAGGAAACCCCCCCCCCAAAACCCCCACCCCCCCCCCCCCCCCCCAACAAAAAAAAAAAAAACCCAAAACCCCCTTATAATTTAATAATAAAAATTTTGGGGGGTTTTTATTTGGTGTTTGGGGGGGGGGAAAACCCCCAAAAAAATGAAGGCTTGCCCCCATTCTTTTAACCCCGAATTCAATTCTCTTAAAGGTAAAACCAACCCCCCCCCCCCCCAAAAAAAAAAACCCCAAAAAACCCCCAAAATATTAATAAATAAAAAAAAGGAAAAAGGGGAAAGAAAAAAAAAAAAAAAACCTTTCCCCATTTTAATTTGGGCAGGGAAAAAAAAAAAAAAAAAAAACCCCCCCAGCCAAAAGCCCAAAAAATTGGCAAAAAAGGGGGAAGATAAAACAAAAAAAAGAAAAAAAAGGGAAAAACCCCCCCCAAAATTTAAGAAAAAACGGCGGGGAAAAAAAAAAAAAAAAAGGGAAAAGAAAGGGGGGGGGGGGGGAGAAAAAAAAAAATTTTAAAGGGTTAAAAAATTTGGGGAAAATAGTTTTTGGGTTTTTTTTTAAAAGCCGAAAAAAAAAGTGGCCCCCAAGGGGGCAAAAAAAAAAAAAGTTTTTTTAATGCTTTTCTTTTTAAAAACTATTACTGTAGAGGAAAAAGTTTTGGGGGAGTTTCCCATTTTGAAGATAGTGGGGGGAAATTTCACTTAATAAAGCCCCAAATCCATAACTGCCCTTTAGTTTTCCAAAAGGGCGTCAATGCATCTCACCCGAAAAAAACTGTGTTATGACTAAAAAACTTAGGGTGGTGTTTTTAATATTTTTTATCATCATGATCGTTTGAAACCCAAAGCTAAGACTTCAAATTTTTGTTATGTTCAGTATGGAAATTCCCTTTTTTTCAGTGGGAATATCAAACCCGCTTAATTTTTTGGTTTTCCCAGGTTTAAAGGGCCCTTTTAGAAAAACACTTTGTTTCACAAGGGGGAAAAAAAACAATTTTGCAAAAACCTTGTTTTTTTCAAGCTCTTTTTGGGTTACTTTTATCTACTGAACAAAACCAAAAAAATGGCAGGAGAAAAAGGTTTCATCTTTATCAAGTTTTTTTAAAAGGGTTTGGAAATTAATGTTTGTCTGACATGTGTATGCTTTCGTCATTTAAATGTCCCCCCTTTTGGGGGGGTCATGGCCTTTATAAATTAAAACCTCTGATTGTCAACTGAATTTTGGAACCTCTCTCCCCCCCCGCCCCTTTTCCTCCTCCTCCTCCCCCACCCCCCCCCCCCCCCCCCTTCCCTGTTTGTTGCTGTCTGTTGTCTTTTCTGTCTCTCTCTCTTTTTTCCCTCTCTCCCCTCTCTCCTCTCTCCCCCTCTCTCTTCCTTCTCTCCTCTCTTCTCTCTCCCCTCTCTTTTCTCTCTTTCCCTTTTTGTGTGTGTGTGTTTTGTTTTTTTTGAATGTGTTGTTATTTTTGGGTTTTTTTTTTTTAAATTGAGTAAAATGCCCAGTACGCTTTAATTTAGATTTTTAAAATTTTTAATTTTTGTTTTGTGAAATCTAGTAGTTTTGGTGTTTGTTTCTTTTTCTGTGATTTTTTTTTTAAAATTTATATTCAAATTTTTTGGTGCGAAGAACGTATTTTTACAAGGAAGTTTAAATAAGACTGGGATTTGGGCCTAAAATCTTCATCCTTGCGTACAAAGATTATCCATTCTATATCATCATTATCCATCATCTTCACCTTCCCCCTCTCTTATAAAAAAAAAATTTAATAAAAAATAAAAAATAATAACAATAATATAATAAGGGAAATTTTAAATTTTAGGGCTATATCTCGCAAAAAACCAAACAAAGCGCTTTCTTTTCATCCACTTTCAATGCAGCCATTTAAAATTTTAAACAGGGGTTTTTTTTTTAAAAAATTTCCCAAAATATACCCACAACGTTCGCCCCACGCCCCACAAAACATGCAACCCCACTCAAAACACATAAAGGTTGTAAAATACCCGCAGGGTGAGGATTTTTTTGGGCTGTGGAGGGCAGGGCCCAAAAAGGGAAATAAAAGAGGGGAGAATCTTACCCTTTAAAAAATTTAAAATGTTTGGGGCCGGGTTTTTTAAAGGGCTTCAAAGAAGGCTTTTGGCAAAGGGGAGAGGGGGAGGGTTCATTCCGGGGCTTTTCCAGATCGATGGCCCAAAAAAACAAAAGGAAAGACCCAAAGGGCCCCAACGGTGGACGGGTTTAAAAATCTAGGTATTTTTAAATTTCCCCCTTATAATCTTCTCATCATACCCTCTTTTTTCCCTTTCTCTCTCTCTCTCTCTCTCTCCCTCTACTCTCTCTCTCTCTCTCCCCCTCTTTTCCTCTCTCTCTCTCTCCCCTCTCCTCTCTTTTCCCCTCTCTTCTCTTCTCTCTCGTCTGTCTGTCTGTTGTCTCTCTGTCTGCCCTGCCTCTCTCTCTCTGCCCTGCCTCTCTCCCTCTCTGTCGTTTTCTCTCTCCCCTTTGTCCCTTTTCTCTCTGTCTCCCCTCTCTTTTCGCCCCCCTCTTCTCTCTTTCTTTCTTTTTTTTTCTCTCTCTCTCCCCTCCCCTCGTCTCTCTGTCTCGTCTCTCTGTCTCTTGCCCTTTTCATTCTCTCCCCTCTCTCTCTCTTTCTCTCTTTCTCCTTTCTATTCCTCTCTGTCTCTGTCTCTTGTCTCCTCTTTTCGCTCTCTCTCTCTCTCTCGCTCCCCTCTCTCTCTTTTTTCTCTCGCTCTCTCTCTCTCTCTGTCTCTCTCTCTCTCTTCCCCCCCCTTTCTCTCTCTCTCTGTCTCTCTGTCTCTCTGTCTCTCTCCCCTTTCTCTCTCTCTCTCTTTTCTCTCTCTCTTTTCCCATCCACCCTTTCATCCCCTTACGCATCTCCACCCCAACACATTTTTCACCCTCCCCCCTTCCCCCCTCCCCATTCCCCTCTTTTTTACCCCCCTTTCCTCCTTCCCTCCCTTTTTTTCATAAACCCCAGCCATCTCTTTTCTTCTCCCTCATCATTTTTTCCTTTCCTCTTTTAAACCTATTTTTTCCATTTTTCCCCCCCTCGTCCTCACCACTTCTTTTTCTTCATCTTCCTCCTCCCCCCCCCCTCAACTCTCCTAAACCCCCCATCCTCCTCATACTTGACTTTCTTTTTCTCCCATCTTCCTCCTCAACTTCATCATCATAATCATCTCTTAATCGCATCACCCTCATTTTTTCCCCCCTTTCATCATCACATAAACATCATAAACACATCATCGTCGCCCGTGGGTCGTCGTCGTCGTCATCATCACCCATCTTTCGTTCATAAATAATCTTCCTTCTCAACCTCCTCCACCTCCCCCCCATCCTCCACCCTTCTCAATTTTCCTCTTCCCTCCTCTTTATCAGCAGCATCATTCCTCCTCCTCGTCCTCCCATCATCCTTCTAAACCCCCCCCTAAAACCACCTCCCCCATTTCCCCCCTTCTAAACCCTTCTCCTCCCCTCTTCCCCTCCCCCCTTTTCCCTCCTCTCCCTCAACAGCATCCCCCCCCATCCCCCCCATTTTTCCCTCCCCACCCCCCCCCACCTCCATCCTCCTAAACCTCCCCTCAACCTCCTCAACCCCCTTTCTCTTTCCTCAATCTCCCCTCCTCCTCCTCCCCTCCTCCCCCCTCCTCAACCCCTCCCCCTCAACCTCCTCCTCCTCCCCTCCCCTCACCTCCTCAACCTCATCCACATTCGACCTCCCCCTTTCCTCCCCCAACCTCCTCCCTCCTCCCTCCCCTCCCCTTCCTCAACCCCCCCTTCTCCTCCTAAATTTCTCCCCCCCTCCCCTAAACCCCCCCCTAAACATCCCCCTTCCCCTAAACCTCCCCCTCCAACCTCTTAAACCCTTAAAACCTCCTCCTCCAACCTAAACCCCTCCCCCCTCCTCCTAAAACCTCCCCCTTCCTCCCAACCTCCCTCTTCCCCTTTCTCCTCCTCAACCTCCTCCTTCCTCCCCCTCAACCCCTCCCCCTTCCCCCCTCAACCCCCCAAAATTTCCCCCTTCCCCTTCCCTCAACCCCCCTCCTTCCTCCTAAACCCTCCTCCTTCCCCCCGTAACCCCTCCCTCTTCCTCAACTTTCCTTCCCCTCAACCCCAACCCCCCCCCTAAATTTCCCCCTCTCTCCTTTCCTAAATTTCCCTAAACCCTAAAACATCATCCCCCAAACCCCTCACCCCCCCTAAATCTCCCCCCTCCCCTCCTCCTCCTCCTCCTCAATTCCCCCCTTTCCCCCCCAACCTCCCTCCCCCCAAACCCTTTCCCCAACCCTCCTCCTCAACCTCCTAAATTTCCCCCCTCAATCTCCCTCAACCTCAACCCCCAAACCCTCAACTCAACATCCTCACCCTCTGCCGACAAACGACGAAAAGGCGGACCGCGTGAACGAGCACCCGGGGCCTGAAAACCCCTTGCACCTGGCCCTTCCCCCCGGGAGCAAAAACCGCCTGGGCCCAAGCTGGCCCAGGCCCCTTTTCCCGCGGGGGCAGGCCCTTTCACCAGGGGCCCGGGGACGCCAAACCTCCAAGCGCCCCCCCGGAGAGGGGGGGAAAGATTTTAACCAGGTAGCCGGGGAGGGGGGGGTCCTCAGGTTCAGTCAGGGGACTCCCGTGCTCTTTAGTAGTATTGGAGTCAACATCATTTCCCCCGCCCCCCTTTCTCCCCAAAAGTTTTGGGGGGGGTGAGATTTAAAAACCGGGGTTTCCCCCGTGTGCAAACGCTCGCAGAACATCTTTGCCCCCACTTTTTTAAAGCCCTTTTTCCCTTTTCGGAAAGAGTGGGCCATTTTTGTGCCGGGGGGAAAAAGGGATGACAAAAATTGAAAAAAAACTGCATACAAAAAGGGGATTTGGATGAAAAAATGCAATAGTGCTTGTTTATTATCTTCGAAATAAAAGAAAAAAATTAAAATTTAAAATAGATAAATAAAGGGTTTTTGTTTATAGGGTTTTATTTTTTATTCTTTTATTTCGGGAAAAAAGGGGGAGAAAGGCTTTCATTGTTTTTTTTCCTCCTGTCCCCGTTTTGTATGCAGTTTTGTACTTTTTGTCATCCATTCCCCCCGGCACATAATAGCCTACTCTTACAAAAAGCAAACGGGTTTTAACCCGTTATGCAAGTTGTTCGGGTGCTTTTCGCACAGGGGCCCGGGGTTTATAGTCCATCCAAAGGGACTTTTGGGGAGGGGGAGTCTGCCCCAAATGTTAACTCCAGAGGAAAAAAACCCCCTTGAACGAGAATCGAAGGGGGGTCATCAGATCACGAATCCCATCCCCTCTAACCACCGGGCTATCTCCTCCCTTTGGGGATTGTTTTTGGATTGGTAGGGGTAGTTAGTGTTTTTAAGGGGTGTGTAGTGTAGTGTAGTGTAGTGGGGGTTTTGGGTTTGGGGGAAAGTGTATGTAGGGGGTAGTGAGTGTGGTTTGGGGGTGGGTAGTGTAGTTTAGTGAATTTGTGGTGGTGGGGTGTATTTGTAGTGTATTGTAGTGGGGTTTGGGTGTGGTGGGGGTGTGGGTTGTTTTGGTGTTGGGGGTGTGGGTGGGGTGGGTGGTGGGGTGTGGTGTAGTGTAGTGAAAGTGAAAGGGGTAGTGTAGGGGAGTGTCGTGTAGTGGAGTGGGGGTGTGGTGTGGGTGGTGTTTGTTTTTAGGGGTGGGTAGTGTATTGTCGTGTAGTGGTGTAGTGTAGTGAGTGTAGTGGGGTTGGTGTAGTGTAGTGTAGTTAGTGAAGTGTTGTGTTGTAGTGAACTGTGGGGTTTTGTGGTGTGGTGTGGTGTGTTTTGTTTTTAGTGGTGGGGTGGTGGGGTGTAGTGGGGTTGTGGTGGGGTTTGGGGGTGGGGTTGGTGTGGTAGTGTAGTGTCGTGTCGGGGAGTGTAGTGAAAGGAGTGTGGTGTGGTTTTGGGTGGTGTGGGTGGTGTATGTATGTTTTTGGGGTGTGGTGGGGTGTGGTGGGTGTGGTGTAGTGTGTGTTTGTGGTGTAGTGTAGTGTAGTGAAGTGGGTGGGTTTGGGGTGTGGTGTGGTGTGGTGTGGTGTTGTAGAGAAGGTGGGGTAGGAAAGTGGGTTTGTGGTGTGGTGGGGTTGTGGTGTGAGTATGTATTTAGTGACATGTGGTGTGGTGTGGTTTTGTAGTGTTTGTATGTAGTTTTAGTTAGTGTAAATGTAGTTTTGTTTTAGTGTGGTGTGAGTAGTGGGGTTTGTGGGGGGGTTTGTGGGTTAGTGAAAGTGTAGTGGGGTGAGTGTAGTGTAGTGTAGTGGGGTGTAGGGGTATGTATTTGGGGTTTGTGTGGGGGGTGGTGTAGTGGGGTGTAGGTAGTGTATTTGTAGTGTAGGGTGGTGTGGGGGCTGCAGTGTAGTGTAGTGAAAGTGTGGTGTAGGTGGTGTAGTGGGGGTAGGGGTTTTGTTTTGTCTGGCAAGAAACAGCGCTAAAAAAAATTTCCCAAATTTATTATTGTTTTTAAATTAATATTTTTATTTTTAGTGTGGTAGTGTATGTAGTGTAGTGGTGGTAGTGTAGTGTAGTGGGGTTGGGGGTTTGTAGTGTAGGGTTTGTAGTGTAGTAAGTGTAGAGTAGTGTAGTGTGCCCTAGATTCAGTTTTCAGTTTTCAGATTCAGAATATTTTATTGCCATTTAAGTCATTAGACTTATTTGACACAAAAAAAACATAAAAACAAAATTTTTTAATTATCTTTTTTGGCTAAAAGGTTACACTAAAAAAAAAGTTGTATTCTACTTCTTTTTTCTTTTTTTTAAAAACACTAAATACACATATTGATGTTTATTGCTTGATATATATCAACTGTGATTTTTGCCATTAATTTATGTACAAAATTTTTTTCCCGTTCTTTGTCTTTCGTTTTGATTTTTAAAAACCCAAATTATTTCAGATTTCATCAAAAAAAAGGGCATTCATCAAGTAAATAAAAATTCATTTCCCAAATTTTGTTACAGTGTTACATTTTCTGCCCTCTTTGGATTTATTTTGGTGTCTCCCTTTCTCTTCTTTAAAATTTTGGGGACGGGCTTTTTGCGAAATTTACAATAGTTTCTTATGAGTTTTTTTTTCAAAAATTTACTAAGTAGGGTTTTCCAAATTTCTGTATTTTTTGGTAGAAAAATCAAAAAATTTTTAGTTTTCCCAAACTTTTTCTTTTGGTAGACCCAAAATTTTTTTTTAAAATGCCCCTCAAGTTTTCTTCTAACAGCAAACCCCAAAAACCGATGAACTTTTAAGAGGGGTTTTGGGTTCTTCCAGACATGTTTGAACCCAAAATTGTGTACAAAAATTTTTTTTCCCCTGTTTTTCCTTTTAATCGTATGCATTTTTTCTGATAAAAAATAAAAAGTATAAATATTCTAATATAAGAGCCCGGGTTTTTATTCTTCAAAAGAATCCAAAAGGATATTATCTGGCATATTTATTTTAAGTGGGCAGGGAAATCTCCCTAAATTTACCCCAAGTGGGTAGTACTAAGGGTTTTTTTTGAATCCAAACATTTTTTTACAAAAATTTTTCTGAAAAAATTCTCATCAAAAATGTTTGGAAAAAAGCATGCCTTGAACAGTTTATCAATATGAAATTCCCGTCTCCCCATTAAAAAAAAAGGAAAACCAAAAAACTGCTCCATAGGGTTTAAAAAAGGGGTTATCAGTGAGTCGAATAAACGCTTTTTTATAGTAGTCTTTAAATTTTGTCCCTGGGAAATTTCCCTTTTTTAAAAGGGGTATTTTTGCTTTGGGGCTTTGTTTTAAATAAAAGTTCTTGTGTTGTTTGAAATTTTCCCGTTCTGAGAAAAACGACACCTAGTTTTTTATAAGTTTCTTTCTGGGTTTTTAAATTTCATGCTCCCCCACATTTAAAAAGAATTTGGGAAATTTTTGGTGGGTCTGAAGAAATATTCCTTTGTTTTTGTTTGTTTATCTTTTAAAACCCCCAAATTTGAACAGTATTCTTGCAGTTTATTCAGTTTTTTTTGAAGACCTATTTTGGTTTTTGATTTGCAATGCCAGGTCATCAGCAAAGTAAAAAGGGAAATTTTGGGCTTTTTTGGGGTTTTATATGGCGAATCTTTTTCCCTCCCGTATATTGAACTATATCATTGACAATACATTAAATAATGTAGAACTTAATGTATTTCCCTGGGTTTTAAACCCCTTTTTTTGACAATGATTTCATCTGTGTGTTTTCCTGTATTTTTGGGAAAAAATTTTTTGCTTTTGGGAAAACATGGTTTTTAAAGACATTAAAAAATTTTTCCTTATTCCTATTTTTTGTTTAACTTTTTAAGAAGACCCTCGTCCCCACATTATCAAACGCTTTCTGAAAAACACAAAACAGCAAAAAGTCTTTTAGTTTTTACTTTCAGTACACTATCAAATTAAAATTTTTAATAGGAAGTTTTGGGCCGTTTTCTGCGTAAATGTAGTGTAGTGTAGTTAGTGTATTTTTAGGTAGTGTATATAAAGGGAGTGTGTTAGTGTAATGTAGGGGTGGGGGGGTGGTGTGGGAAAGTGTAGGGGGGTTTTAGTTTTAGTGAGCGAAATGTATGTGGTGTGGTGTGGTGTAAAAATGTAGTGAAATGTAGTGTATGTAGTGTTTGTAGTGTGGTTGTGGTGTGGTTTTGGTGTGGTTTTAAGGGGTTTTGGGAGTGTAAATGTAGTGTAGTGTAGTGGATTTGGATAGGGTGGACGGGGAAAATGGAGTGGATCCACCCTTTTTAAATCACGGCAGATTTTCTCTGCGTCAAAAAATTTGGGTGGGTTCTCCCGGGGGGAGCGCGTCGCCACAAGAGGGAGTGCCCCCCTTTAAAAAAAAGTTTTTTCCCGCCTACAAATGTACTTGGGGTTTCCCATCAAAGCGGCCCCTTTTTTTTACAGAATTTTGCCAGGAAAAACGTTTGTTTTCTGTGGGGTTTTTTTATGTGGCTAAATGGTATTTCACACGGGGCCCCCCCTTGGGGGGGGTTTTTCGTTTCCTGAAAGAATTCAACCCAGGCTTCCACTTCGGTTGGGTTGGGGTTTGTGGAGGGGGGGGGGGGGGGGGGGAAAGGGGTGAGGGGAAAAGTTTTGGGCAAACACGGGGATCGAACTACCAACGCTTGAAACCCAGACTTTCTGTTTTTTCTTTCTAGGCAATGCGTTACCTCTATCCCCCCATCCAAGTACTATTATTGTTTTTTGTTGTTGTTTGGGGTGTGGTGGTGGTGGGGGGGAGTTTTCCCTTCTTTGATTGTTAAGTTTCCCCTTGGGAAACCCCCTAGGTGCCCTTTTGGGACTTTCCCCCAGGAATTTTAAATTTATATGGTATATAAATATATATTTTACTATGCGTGTATGCTGGGGGGCATAGAAAGGTTTTTTCGTTGGGGGGGGTGTGGGTGTGGGTGCGTTGTGTGTGCGTGTGTGTGTGTGTCGTGCGGGTAAAGCATGGGCGCACTAAAAAGGGTTTTTTGTGTGTGTGTTGTGCGTGTGTATGTGTGTGTGGTGTGCGTGCCCTTATGTGTGTGTGTGCGTTTTGCGTGTAAAGCCCTGGGGGGGCGCTAAAAAATTTTCTGTGTGGGTGCGGTGGTGTGTGCGTGTTAAAGCGTTGGGGGGCACTAAAAAAGGGTTTCCCCGGGGTAAATAAATGTAGGCTTTGCACAAAAAAAAACAAAACCCTTTGCACCCAGACCTTTTTTTCCAATTTTGGGCTAAAGAGGGGGCATCGCATCCCCAAAAAAACGCGTAGAAAGATAAAAAAATTCAGAAAATTTTATTTTCTCCTGTGTGGAGGGCCCGGGGGAAACCGGCAGATAAACACAACCCCACCTTTGGAAATTTTCCCTGTGGGGAAAACCCTCTTTTCTTTCCCTCTCTTTGTTTTGGCCCCTTTTCCTTTTTTTTCCTGTCACTCCATTTTCATCAGTTTTCTGCCTTCTTGGGCCACTCCCCCTGCCCCCTTTTTTCCCATTTGAAAAAAATTAAAAAAATTTAAAAATTCTCTCCACGGTTCCAAATCGGGGGGGTGCTAGGCTTTAATTGTGGGGCTTAAAAGGCCCGGGCCCCAAAGCATTTTTGCTTATTTGGGAGACAATAGTTGCTGCCCGGGTTTGACCGGGAAAAAGAAGGGAAAGGGATTTTTTTTTCAGGGTTTCCGAAACCCCATTTTCCCGGCTTGAAAAAATTTTTTCAAGTATTTTTTTTGTAAAGCAGCAGCAGCGCAGCAGCAGCAAACAGCGCAGCAGCCGCAGCAGCAGCACAGCAGCAGCACAGCGAGCACAGTAGTAGTAGTAGAGTAGTATAGTAGTAGATAGTAGTAGTAGTAGTAGTAGTAGTTTGTAGTATTAAAGGTCGTCGTCGTCCAACATCTTTACATGAACATTAACACCAACACCAAAAACCACCATCAAACATGATCACCACCATCATCATGATCAAAACCCCCCCACACCATCCCCCCCACCACCAACCCCCAACCCCCCAACCCCCAAAAACCCCCCCCAAAACCCCCATCCCCCCCCCACTACCACCCCACCACCCCACCACCCACACCACCTCCCCACCACCATCCCCCCCCCCCCACACCCCCAAACCCCCCACCTCCATCCCCACCATCACCCCCTTTCCCCCACCACCACCACCACTCATCATCAAAAATACACCCCAAAAACGTTCTCCTTTTCCAGTCGCTCCAGGGCGATCATTAATCAACTTTTCTCTTTGCAGGGTGACCCCCAAAAGTCGTTGGGGGGGTGGGGCAGAAAACATTTTACCACGAGTACCTTCCCCCCGATCCTGGGGCCCCCCGCCTGGTGGGTCGCTACAAGCGGGGGACCCCGGGGGCCCCGTTTTGTCACGACCCCAGCCCCGGACCCCAGCATTTCCATGGGTTCCTCAAACGCTTTCCTTCCGCTTCGGCCAAACCCTCATCAAAGTCTTCATGTTCACCAAAACCCCTTCCCCCGCTTAAAGGTTGGCCCCCTTTTTTGGGGTGGGTTTTCCTTTTTTTTTTTCGATGTTTGGGGTTTTTTGAAGAATAGGGGATTTTTTGGGTTTTTCTTTGGGGTTTTGGGGTTTTGGGGTTTGGGGTTTTGGGGGTTTGGGGCCCGTCTTTGGGGTTTTGGGGTTTTAGTTTTGGGGTTTGGTTGTGGTTTGGGTTTTTGGTTTGGGGGGTTTTGGGTTTGGGTTTTGGTTTGGGGTTGTGGTTGGGGGTTTGGGGTTTGGGGTTGGTTTTAAAGGGTTTGGGGGTTTTGGGTTTTTGGTTTGGGGGGTTTGGGTTTTTTGGTTTTAGTTGTGGTTGGGGTTGGGGGGGGGTTGGGTTTGGGGTTTGGGGTTTTTGGGTTGGGTTGGGGGGTTGGGGTTTTGGGGTTTGGGGGGGGTTGCGTTTGGGGGTTGGGGTTGGTTTGGGTGGGTTGGCAAATTTGGTTTTTTGGGTTTTCTTTGGCTTGGGTTTTATTTTGTATAAGTTTATTTGGTATTGGTTTTTAATGATTAAAGGTTTTAATTTTGGGTTTTTTTTGATTTTAAATTTCTTTGGTTTGGTTTTGGTTTTTTTTTAAATTTGGCTTTTGAAAAGTTTTTTTGGATTTGTTATGGCTCGATGGGTTAATAGAAAGGGGTTTGGGTAAAGGGAGTGGAACGATAGGGGGGATGCCGGGGCTGAATTTTATTTGGGGGCCCTACATTCGCTTGAGCCCAAATGGTTAAACACCTTGGACCCTTTAACTCCTGGGTCCATGAAGTTGGGTTTGAATCTCGACGGTGATTTCTGGTAAATTTAAAGGGGGGGGGGATTTTTACAATTTTCCCCCGATCAACTTTAAGTGCGGGGATACGAGGCACAGTGGGATTTGGGGTTTGGTTTTGATGATTAAATTTTGAGGAGGAGGAGGGGGGTTTTATCGTTTGTTTGTTAGTTTTCCGGGTTTAAAATTTGGGGGTCCTTTTCTTGTTTTGTCCTGTCCAGTTTTGTCTGGGTTTCCCGGGCCTGTTTTGGGTCTGTTTATCCTTTCTGTCCTGGCCTGTCCTATTTTGAAACCCCCGTCAACGCCCGGGCTTTACACAGGTTTTTGAATTAAAAACCCTTGAAGCTGGGGGGAACAGCAAAGTGAGAAAAGGGTGTTTTGACCAGTGGTTTCTTTTCCCCCTCATGGAAAATTTCCCCCTTACAGCTTTGTCTTTAGTGATGGGCTTGACTCTTGACTAGGAGGCTTGACTTGCACAGTCCTTACGTGCTGCAGCCCCGGGGGTGGTTGGCCTGTGGAAAAAACCCTCCAACGTTGGGCTGTCCTTTGGGCCCCCTTTGGCCAAAAGAGTTGGGGGGTGTTACTGTGGGGAAAGGCATCTCCATATAACAAATTTTTTGCCCCCCTTTTCCCAAAAAAAGGCTGCCTCCTTCTGTTTTGGAGGTCATCCCCGGACACGACGGACAAAAAATAATCTGTGCTGAACGGTCTGGTCCCTTCTGTCCTTCCTTTTCTGTCCCCTTTCCCGTCCTCCCGTCCCCTCCTGCGTTTTACTGGGGTGTCCTGTCCTTTTCCTTTTCCCCCCTCTGGTCTGGTCCTGTCCCGTCCTTTTCTTGGGCCCCGCGCGCTCTTCTGCTCTCTTCTGTTCTCTGCTCTACTCTGCCTTTCCCGCTCTACTCATCTACTCTGCTTAACCTATTCTTTTTTCTCTACCCTACCCTACTTACTTTTACTTAAATTTTTACCCTACCCCCTCTACTCTACTCTTCTTTTTACTCTACCTTTCCCTACCTAAACCCCACCCTTTAAACCCCTTCCCCTTTCTCCCAAATCTACTCCCTTCGCTTTGCTCTG
This sequence comes from Rapana venosa, assembly GCA_028751875.1. NCBI lineage: Eukaryota > Metazoa > Mollusca > Gastropoda > Neogastropoda > Muricidae > Rapana > Rapana venosa. The sequence continues at coordinate 10,423,345 of CM054146.1, read as the reverse complement.
TATGCCTGATCCCGTTATGTTCTATTTTATTCCGTCTCTCTGGGTCTTCTGCTTGCTCTGATCTGGGTCTTTTTCCCGTGCTTACTTTACTCTTTGGGTGCTCTGCAGAGCTCTGAACTTTTTGCTTATCTACTCTACTTTCTCTGATATGATCGGTTTCTAGTTTACCCCTGCTCCTCTGCTCACTTTACGTAATTTTTCAAATCCGTTCTTGCTTTGCCCCGAAATTTTATCGTTATGCCTACTCTCCTTCCCCCTTTCCCCTCCTCTCTTCTCCTTCCTCAAAAATTTTCTTTACTCTCCCCTCCCCTTTCCCCCTCTCTCCCTCCCCCTCCTCTTTCCTTTTGTTTTGTTTTGCACAGTATCCCCCCCCCTACCTCTCCTCTCCTACTCTACTCTCCCCCCCTTTTTTTTCCCCCCCCCTCTACTCTCCCCCCCTTCCTCTCCCCCTTCTCTTCCCCCCCCTCCCCTTCCTCCCCCTCCTCTTCTTCCCCCATCCTCTCCCCTCCTCTGTTCGTTTTGAAAAGTATTTCCCCCCTACTTTCCCCCCCCCCCCCCCCCCCCCCCCCCCCCCCACCCCCCCACACCCCCCACTCCACTCCCCTCCTTCACTTTCCCCCCCCTCTTTCCGGCTCCCCTCTTTCCCCTTTTCTTTTCTCTCCTCTCTCTCCCCCTCTCTCCCTCCCCCCCTCTCTCCCCCCCCCCTCTCTCTCTCCTCCTCCCTCCCCCCCTCTCTCCCCTCTCTTCCCCCCCCCCCTCGCTTCCTCTCTCTTGCTCCTTTAAACTTCTCTCTCTCTCTCTCTCCTCCCCCCCCCCTCTATCCCCTCACTCCCCCCCTCTTCTCTCCTCTCTCTAAACCCCCTCTCCCCTTCTCTCCCCCTCTCCCCCTCTCCCCTTCCCCTCTCTCTCTCTCTCCCTCCCCTACCTCTCTCACTCCCACCTCTCTCTCTCCCCTCACTCTCTCTCCCTCCCACTCTCTCTCACTTTTTCCCCTACTTTTCCCCTCTCTCTCCCCTCTTCCCTCTCTCTCCCCTCTCTCTCTCTTCCCTCCCCTCTCTTCTCTTTCCCCCTCTCTCCCCCCTCCTCTCTCCCTTTTCTCTCTCTTCTCCCTCCACTCCCTTTTTCATCCCACCCCCTCTCTCTCCTTCCCCCTTTTCTCCCCCTTCTCTTTTCCCCCTCCCCCTCTCTCCCCCTCCCTCTCTCTCTCTCTCCCCCGGGAAAACGGGTGGGCGGGGCGAGAACTAAAAGGGGGTTTCTGTTAGTAAACGCTGCAAATTTTTGCATTTTTAAACTTCAAAATGTCAGTTACTGGCCCTTTCCCGCAACTTAGTAACAACTTTAAACCCCCCGGTGATCGACAACGTCCTATCGAGCTGGAAAGTCGCGGGGGGGGGGGGCGGCAGGCGTTGTCTTCGTCTTTCGGGCTGAAGCCATTTGATAAATCCCGTATCAACAGGGAAAAGGGGGGACCCAGTGCTGAATCGTAATTCGCCCATTCCCGT
>CM054146.1:10411843-10416843 GCA_028751875.1 Rapana venosa | reverse complement strand
TGGAGATTGTAAACAAAGATCTTTACCCTTAATTCACCAGACTCTGCTGAAATTTAAACCCACGACTTCATGGGCCCAGGGGATTGAAGTCGAACTGGCTTACCCACTTGGCTATAGCGTCTGTCTCTTTGTCTTTCTTTCTTAGATCTCACCATCAAAGCAGTTGTTCTCCAGTTCCGAGGAGATTTAGCCGCAAGAATGTTGTTGTCGTTTTGTTTTTTGGGTTTGGTTTTGTGTTGTTTTGCTAAAAGACATCTGAATGAATAGTAGAAGCCAAAATTGAGAGAGCAAAGCTTGCAAGAAACATAAAACATGCAACAGAGACAAAAGGGGAATAGTGGAGTGGAGTGGTGTGGAGTGGAGTGGAGTGGAGTGAGTGGAGTGGAGTGGAGTGGAGTAGAGTGTGATGTGGTGTGTGTGGTGTGGTGTGGTCTGGTGTGGTGTGGTGTGGTGTAAGCGCAGTGCAGTGCAGTGGAGTGAAGTGGAGTGTGGGTGTGGTGTGGTGTGGTGTGGTGTAGTGTGTGGTGTAGTGTGGTGTAGTGTGGTGTGGTGTAGTGTGTGGTGTGGTGTAGTGTAGTGTGGTGTAGTGTGGTGTAGTGTGGTGTGGTGTAGTGTGGTGTGGTGTAGTGTGGTGTGGTGTAGTGTGGTGTAGTGTGGTGTGGTGTGGTGTAGTGTAGTGTGTGTGTAGTGTAGTGTGTGTGTGTAGTGTAGTGTGTGTGTGTGTAGTGTAGTGTAGTGTAGTGTGTGTGTAGTGTGTAGTGTGTGTGTAGTGTAGTGTAGTGTAAGTGTAAGTGTAAGCGCAGTTCAGTGTAGTGTAGTGTAGTGTAGTGTAAGTGTAAGTGCAGTGCAGTGCAGTGTAGTGTAGTGTAGTGTAGTGTAGTGTAGTGTAGTGCAGTGTAGTGTAGTGTGTGTAGTGTAGTGTAGTGCAGTGTAGTGCAGTGCAGTGCAGTGTAGTGTACTGTAGTGCAGTGCAGTGCAATGTAGTGTAGTGTAGTGCAGTGTAGTGCAGTGTAGTGTAGTGTACACCACTTTAAGTCACGGCTGATTTCTCTGCTTGAAAATCGGGCTGCTACCTCTAGAAAAAGCCCGTCACCACAAGCTTAGTTCTATGTATACAGGTGTACCGGTGATGTAGACATGAGACAGCTGCCTAGAGAGCCAGAAGTGAGGGGTTCGATCCCCGCTTAACCGCCTGTATACCTAGAACTAAGCTTTACAGCTCTACATCTAACAAAATACTATGGGGGTGGGGGTGGGGGGGGGGGGGATCATATTAAGATCAATACCCTGTGTTTCAAATGTCTCCACAAATCTGCACCCTCTTATCTCTGTGACTGTCTTCACCTGTATACTCCATCCTGTTCCCTTCGTTCAGCCGCAGATACTTTGTGCTTTTGAACACCCAGATTCAAACCAACCACTGTTGGCCGTCGCTCCTTCTCTGTTTCTGGTCCATCCACCTGGAATGACCTCCCTCCTTCACTTCGCCAAAAGCCTTCACTTGATACCTTCAAATCCAGCCTCAAAACACACTTATTTCCTACCTGAGACTTTTCCCCCACATAATTATCTGTCCCTAATTTTTAACAGCATCTTTCACCTCATAAGTGTGTTCGCGAGTGTGTGTGTGTGTGTGTGTGTGTGTGTGTGTGTGCGTGTGCGTGCGTGCGTGCGTGCGTGCGTGCGTACGTACGTGCGCGCGCATGAATTTGAAATCTGTTGTTCATTATGTTTAAGGAGAGTTGCATGCGTGTAAATGTTTTGAGTGCAAGCGCTTCGATTTGTTTGTTTTTTACAAGATTCAGCGCTGTATAAATTCCATATATTATTATTATTATTGTTATTATTATTATTATTATTATTATTAATATTATCATCATTATTATTATAATATTAGTCTGCATAAAGACCCCCCACAGTGATGAAACAGCGCTCAGTCATTCATTTTCGTTATTAGTATTCATTCATATTCGTTATTCGTATTCATGATCTGCTGACCCGGGTTCGAATCTCGTTCAAGAGGATTTTTCCTCTGGAGTTAACCTTAGTGCCGGACTCCACTCTCCTCAAAAGTCCTTCGGATGAGACTATAAACCGAGGTACCGTGTGCGAATGCACGCAGAACATCTTGCGCACACGTTAAAACCCGTTCCGCTTTTCGGAAGAGTAGGCCATTATGTGCCGGTGGGAACGGATGACAAAATTTACAAAACTGCATACACACGGGGACTGAATATACAAAAAGCACATGAGTGCTTATTCCATTATCCTCGAAATAAAAGAATAAATAAATAAGTAAAAACAAAATCAATAAATAAATATTGTGAATGGCTTGCTGCTGGCTCTCAATTCTGGTGATAACTCTCTGCTTGTTTTTGGTGACTTGAGTGCAGCATTTGATACCACGCACCATGCCGCACACTTGTACAAGGTTTTGTGCTGAAAAAGATCTCAATGACAGAGTATTAGCTTGGAGTTTTCCTTACAGAGTCTGAAAGATGTTTCGATGATAAAAGATTGCTTTCTGTTGATGATTATCTTTTCTCGCAGCGGGCTTCCTCAAGGATCTTTGCTTGGTCCCATTCCGTTTTTCTACACACCTAAAATAGGTGTCAGGTTTGATCTTGGTCCTTTCCGTCAAATGTCATCTCTTTGTTGGTAGTGATGATGACTGATGATGATAATAATGGTTAAGTAACATAGCTTTCCGGGTTATTAAGTCAAGGTGGGTATTTTTAATATTCAAAAATAAGCAAACTTTTAAAAACAATTGTCCATACTTCACACACACACCACACAACACACACACACACACACACACACACACACACACACACACACACCAGAAATACTTTTTTAAAAAATATCTATAGATAATTAAACAAGCTCGTCTTCGTTTTCGTGACTTCAATACTGTCCATAACATTGCTTGTTTGTTTTGTTCTGAGTCCTTTGACTGTTTCTTCTTTCCCCCTTTAGCTACAGTGAAATAGTCGTTTGCTCTTTGTTGTCGTTTCATTCCTATTTGTTGTTACATTTCTATTTGTTTTCTTTCTTTCTGTTTGTTTCATTTTTTTCAGACATCCTGACGACGTGGATACTTTCACGGGGGGTACGTGCGAGCGTTCTGTGTGGAACGGGGTGGTGGGAGAACTGTTCGGGCACATCATCGGCAGACAGTTCCAGGATTTGAAGTTCGCCGACAAATACTACTATGAAACAGATAGCACCTTCTATGGTTTTACTGACTGTAAGGCTTTTGATGGTACTGTGTGGAGTTTTTAGTGTTGCGTTTGTTTGCCTCTTTGTTCAATTTCTCTCTGTCTGTCTCTCTGCCTCTGTCTGTTTTGTCTGTCTGTGTGTATGTCGCTCTCTTTCTCACACACACACACATACACACGCGCGCGCGCGTTCTATTGCACCACTGCCCAACATGGACACACACTGCTCTAAAAATTACGTTTTTGTCAACGTACATATATGCTTCTCTAAAAGAGACTTTCTTTTAGAAATAAAAGGACAGAAAGAAACAAAAGACAGAAACAACAACCGCATTTGCCCAGGCAATATCTCCCCTGCTACTATATATTTTTAGTTTCTAAATGCACACAGCTCGCTAGACCTTGGCAAACTGACACACAACACACTAGACCATGGCAAACTGATAAACATCTCACTAGACTTTGGCAAACTGATATACAGCACACTAGACCTTGACCAACTGATACACTGCACACTAGACCTTGACCAACTGATACACTGCACACTAGACCTTGGCAAACTGATGCACAGCACACTAGGTCTTGGCCAACTGATGCACAGAAAACTAGACCTTGGCAAACTGATGCACAGCACACTAGACCTTGGCAAACTGATGCACAGCAAACTAGGCCTTGACAAACTGATACACCGCACACTAGACCTTGACAAACTGATACTAGACCTTGACGAAACGATTTATCTGATAGAACTGTTACCCCAAACTAGTAGGCTACTCACGGTTTTCTAAATGGAAAAAAGTTCTGGCTTACGGGCGGAATCGAACCCAGGGCCTATCGTTTTCTAGACAGGTGCGTTACCACTAGACCACCGATCCACCTCTGATGTTTTGGCTTTGTTGTTTTGCTTACTCTTGTTACGCCTCTTCACAGAAGCAATATCACTCTTTTTTTCCTGACATCTCCAGCCCAGGTTTGAGCCACAACCGGGAGACCCCAGTTCAAGGGGAATGTTTTTCTCCTGGAGTTAACATCAGTGCCAACTCCACTCCCCCGAAAATCCCTCCGATGAGACTAAAAAATCCATGTCCCGCGTGCAAATGCTCAGAGAGCATCTTGCGGTTACGTTAAAACCTGTTCCACATTTATGAAGGGTAGGCCATTTGTGCTGCTGCTATGCTATGCTATGCTATACTATGCTATGCTGTACTGTGCTGTGCTGTGCTGTGCTGTGCTATACTATACTGTACTGTACTGTAGTGTACTGTACTCTTCTATGCTATACTATACTAGACTAGACTAGAATAGACTAGACTAGACTAGACTAGACTATACTATACTATACTAGACTAGACTACACTACACTACACTACACTACACTACACTACACTACACTACACAACACAACACAACACAACACAACACAATACAACAAGTTACAGTCCCCGTACCCAAGTCTGCTATAAAAAAAAAATTAAAAATCGTTTTCATCTCCCACCCCAACCCCAACCCGTACACCTACCCCCACCCCTTACACCTACCCCTGCATCTACCCCTCCACATACACAGGTTACAGCTACCCCTTGTTTCTGCTGCCTTACAGATGAACTGCGAGCTGTCAACGATCTGTCGTTCAGCAAGATTCTCTGCGAGAACGCCCAACTGGCATCCATTCAGCTAGACCCCTTCATGCATCCTCACCGTCGCTGGTAAGACGTGGTGGTGGTGGTGGTGGTGGGTGGTGTTGACCTTGGTAGTCACCCGCAATACGTACTCTGGCTC
>CM054146.1:10276843-10404343 GCA_028751875.1 Rapana venosa | reverse complement strand
ATATTATGACCTCTCCCTCCCCCTGTTTTTGGTTTGTTTGTGTTTTTTTAAGCAGAAAATGGTCCCGAGAAAAGTAAAAAGGAAAGAAACCTTCGGAAATGTATCTGTCCACCTGTAGTAAGTGTAGTGCTAGAAGACAACACATAGGCCTATGGCCTTGCTTCTGTATCTTTTCGATCATGTGGAAATTCAATTTTCAAAGCTGGCTGTACTGGGTACCAGGGTAGTACTAGTAATTCACAGATGTTGGTAAATCATATAAGAGCTTAGGGCTGCTAAAGACAAAATGAGTTATGAATGCCTGGAAATGAGAAGATGGGGAATGGCAGCAGGGATGGATGGATTTGGGAGAGGGGGCAGTCACCTGCCCACAATGACTATGACTCTTAATCTTATGAAACTTGCTTGCTAAATTAATCCTGACTCAGTGATGAACACAGTCACAGTAGTACAGACTTCGTTGATTTTAACAAACCTTCTTGAGAGTTGGCTGACACTGTGACAGATTGATTTAGTGCCTCCTTAACTCTGAGAGTTGTTAGGGTATAAATTAATTTTTTTTAAATTCAACTTGGACAAGTTGGATCAGGTGGACTCCATCCCGCTTTGTGTGTCAGGGTATACCATGTGGATCTGTTTGCAAGGTATGTTAAGTACTACAATTACTGAGTTAGTGTCATTCATCCCTCTGGCCCATACTTTTAGATAAAAAGCAGGAGTTATAGTATCTATACGTAGTTCTGGGAACATAATACTTAATAGTAATAATATTACTAGTTTCATAATTATGATATGTTGGGGAAACAAATCGCCTCAAATGAACACAAATATATCCAGTATTCATCCCTGAATTAAGAGTGTGGCTACCTTCATGGTGGGTAAAAGCGGTCGCATATGCAAAATTTCATTTGTAAACCTCAGAGCTCTAGCCGAGGACCAACAACATCAACAAAACCAGTATGCACCCAGGTACCTGTCCAGAGAAAGATGGGGTCTTCCAGGTTCAATGTGGCCATTACATTCTGCCTGAAAAACCAAGCACAGTGCCCCCAATGACTCCTCAGTGAGCTCAGGGAGAAATCAAGTCAAACAATAGAGAGAAGAATGTGGAATATTATAAGTAAGTTGATCATGCAGTTACATGTCATTTTTTCCTGTCCCTAACAGATTGATCAGAATTTCCTGGTATGCCGACATGGATAGGGATGACGCCTACAGTGGAAACAGTCTTGCTGATCTCCATGACAGTGGGAAGTTTCTGGTGTATCTTTGTCTGCATCTGTCAGCTTGTTCGCCGTGCTGCGAAAACGGCAAGAAAAAACACAGCTATTTATAGACGAGGTAAGAGCATATATGTAGTGTGATTGTGAGAGATGTGTTCTCTAACTTAATAATAATAATAATAATGTATGGAATTTATATAGCGCTGAATCTTGTAAAGCAACAAATCAAAGCGCTCAGATTTTATTTCATACCACTTTAAGTTGAAATTCGGGCTGCTCTCCCCGGGGAGAGCGGGAGAACGCGTCGCTACTTAGCGCTGCGCCACCCTTTCACCCTTTTTTTTTTTTTTTTTTTTTTTTTTTTTTTTCCTGCAGCTGTATTTGTTTCCCTATCAGAGTGGCTTTTTTCTAAGAATTTTGCCAGGGACAACTCTCTTGTTGCCGTGGGTTTTTTTACGTGCGCTAAATAATTACGTGTAACACACGGGACCTCGGTTTATCGTCTCATCCGAAAGACTAGCGCCCAGACCACCACTCATGGTCTAATGGATGGGGGAAAAATTTCCGGTCCAAACGGGGTACGAACCGCCGCACACTTCAGACCCGGACTTTTCGCTTTCTAGACAGGCGCGTTACCTCTAGACCACCGATCCACACTTGACACATTTCTTCCCGCGGCACTTACACGTTGTTTACAAGAGACCGCGGAACGAGGGACTTGTGTCCTGAACATTATTTTCGTTTTTGGTGAATGTATGTGTGTTAGTCTGTCGCTTTCGACGATGACCTCCAAAACAGCAGAGGAGGCAGCTGCTGTTTCGGAAACTGGGCAGAAATTTGATTATAGTGGAGATGCCTTGCCCACAGTACATCCCCACTCTCTCGGCCAAGTGGGCATAAGGACAGTCAGCGTTGGAGATGTTCTCCAAAGGCCAACTAGTCCCCAGGGCTGCAGCACGTAAGGACTGTGCAAGTCAAGCCTCCTAGTCAGAGAGTCATAGTCGATCACTAAAGACTAAGCTGTAAAGTGGAATTCCATGAGTGGAAAAGCCACTAGTCATACAGTCTCTCACTGTGCTGTTGCCCCCAGCGTCAATGGTTTAATCAAGAACTGGGATCAACCCCAGGCGCTGACGGCCTTATAGTTTCAGTTAGCCTTGGTTACTTCCTTTTATGTGAAGTAAGATTACTCTTGGTTCTTCCTGTGCCACATGTCAACTGTGTGGTCCAACAATCCATTGAGAAGCAAAATTTTAATGACTATTTTTCTGACCTAACCTTCTTTCAGCAGTGACGGCTTGAAATTTACTTGGTCTGGAGAATGAGATTGCTCAGTTTTATGTGGGACGAAAAGGGTTTTTAAATTTTAAGGTCCAGGATCTGCTTCACTTTCACTTTGGAATGGTGTGTGTGTTCTCCTGCTAGTCTTTAGACTGTTTCTTTCAACATGTCTAAGCTCTCTCTGTCTCTGTATCTCCCTCTCTCTCGCTCAGTTGTTATGTCCATCTGTTTTAGTGTCTGTTAATTCATTCAAGTCTGTGCCTTTTTCAGCTTTTGCATCAAATCATTTTAGATGTGTAAAGAAAAGAATTTGATGATGGTAATTTAGCAAATATCTAAAGCAACAACAGTGGTCACAATGGTAACTTTTTGAGTATTACATTATCTTATTTGTGTGTGTGCATGCACACTTGCATGTGCTTGTGAGTGTGTGTGTATATATGCATGTTTGTGTGTAAGAGAGAGTGTGTTTATATAATTATTATAATAATAATAATAATATATGGAATTTATAGAGCGCTATATCTTGCAATTACAATTCAGAGCGCTTCCATTCAATCCGCTCCCACACAAGCAACCAACAATGATTAACAATATTCTAACAAAATCAAATGTACACACACACACACACACACATCACACACACACACACACACACACACACACACACACACCACACACACACACACACACAGGTTGTACATTTCAGCAGGGTGATGGAATGAGTAATTGAATTGTAATATATATAAAGTAATATAGTATTTGTAATATATGAGTAATTGAAGGGAAGAAAGAAAGCATGTGAGTGAATGTACACATATACACATGCGCAATGGAATAAGTTGACAGTTTGGTAGCTGAAATTGTCATTCATATACATGTACATGTATTCATATTTCACCATGGATTTATAACAGCGCCACTCTCATCCTCTCATCACTCTGTCCGCACACACAGATTCATCCCGTCGCTCTTCTCGCCATGGGGGTCCCTCTGAACAGACCAACACCACCCCTTTGCACCACGGGGTCACTCAGCTGCAAGAGTCGCACCCCATGCGACCTCTCTTCATGTCCAGCCGTGGCCCCAGCTCGGGCAACAACCACCGATTATCTCACTTCAGCAGAAACCAGTCGATCGATACCGCTGGCATGACCTCCATCGGAGCAAGAGTGAGTTCCCCTACGAGCAGTGTCATCCATCCGGATTTTGTGGAGAGAGTTATCCTTCCTGAGTATGTGGACAGGCTGGACTCCCCAGGGGAGGACAGCTTCGACATGAACGAGGAGCCTCCCCCGTACGACGCTGTGGAAGAACATATGGACTATCCTGCACCCCCGGCTTACACAGACTTGTTCCCACATAGTTGACTCGGCTCTTAGCTTTTGTTGTGTGTGCACTGCCGTAAGTAGAACTTTGCTGCATGCGTTCAGTTATTTTGAAGAGCAAAATCTTAATGCCAAAAGTGACTTGATCTGGTTGATAAAGTTTAAGATTTGTGGGGCATATTATCAAGTTTTGTAGGCTTCCTTTTTGGGGTTATTTTGAAAAAGGAGGGAGCTGGTTGTATGGATTCTTTTCTTTTTTTTTGGGGGGGGAGGGGGGTAGGAGGGGCAGGAGGAGGGGGGATAGTAGTTTTAAAAGGTAGGGTGGGAGTAGGGGTGAATGAGTTTTCTTGTTAAACAAAAGTGAAATAAGTTGTGGTTTCCTTATCCCAGACTGTTGTTGTAGTTGAATGTGATGATTTTTTTTTTTTTTTAGTTGGCTTATGGACAGCCTAGTACACATTGTAATAATTCATTTAGATATAGTCACAACCACTCAAAAGTAATGTTGCTATATGTTTTCCTTACAGTTCCTATGTGTCACTGATAGATGATCTTTTTTTTCTCATCCTTTTGAAAACATATTATGCTGCCATGCTCTGTGTACTTAAGTTCACAAATTATTATGTCTTAAATATTAAAGGGTAATCACAAATTATTATGTCATAAATGTTAAAGTATAATCACAACTTATTATGTCTTAAATGTTAAAGTGTCAATCATATTCAGCTTGCAAAACAGTTAAGAATTTCAGGATTTACAATTTTTGTTGCAATATCAAGAGCATTCTTTTTCAACATTTGAAAAAGTCTCTTTTCTGTTGTTTTTTTAAAGTATGAATTATGTGGTATTCTTGAATCAGTTTGCAAAACTTTGAATCATCAACTGGTTTTATTATTGAAGTTATTGTAAACAGCCTTTACTTTCAGTGTAATTTTTTTTTTTAAAGTCTGAGCTCTTTTATATATAACTACACATACTCACACTCTTCTCTCTCTCTCTCTCTCTCTCTCTCTCTCTCTCTCTCTCTCTCTCTCTCTCTGTCTCTCTCTCTCTCTCTCTCTCTCTCTCTCTCTCTCTCTCACACACACACACACAGGCATGCATTCACGCGCACACACACACAGACATGCAACATAAATTTATACATGCGTGAGTGTGTGTGTGCATGTGTGTGTTTTCCCTTTGAATCTGATAACAGCCAAAAGATTTTGCTGCCTTTTTTCCCCACTTGATGAGAGTTGATTGAGGTTGTATTGATCCTATGTGTTTCATTTACACATTTCAGCGACAAAAATTAACTGAGCAAGGCACCTATGCCAGAAGTATCTCCTAAATTTGATATGATCCTTTAATATTGTATAATTTGTACCAGGAATTTTCCCCCTTCACTAAATTATTGTGCTTCTGCTCAGAAATGATAACTGTGACTTTAATTTGTGGCAAGTTTTTGCTGTTTTTGTCTATAGCAATTTGCCAAAAATTAATGTAGAAATCAGACATGAGGCTTTGAATAGGTGCAGAATCTTAAAAATATGTGTGCAAACACATAAATGTCGTGTCATTAGTAATGATATCAGTAGAGGTTTTTTTGCCTGGGCAATATTTCTGGGTTGATTTGCGTGATTTTTGTATGTTGGTTTATTGTTTGTATGTTTCATTGTGATATGCTACATTCATTTCTTCCAGTTTTATTGTATTCATTTATTTTTGTCCATTTTCTTGTTTGTTTTTTAAATGCTTGCTCATGCATCAGGCAGCCTGATCCCTTTGTTCTGGTTTTGCTGGTTTGTGCAGAGTTTTGTTATGTCGGTTAAAAACATTCTTTTTATGAAGTGTCAGTGCTTACATAGCGTTGTTGTTAGCAATGCTGTAAGCTAGGGTAAATCATCGAATGTTTCTCATTCCTTTTATTCGGCAGAAAACAAAATGGGAACAATATAGATGATGAATAATTGGCAGCTGCATTTTTCATTTTATTGATGGAATTTTGCGAAAGAATTGGTTTGGTCAAAGTGGCTGATGGTGAGAATGTTCAAAATGATTCATGATTATATTATTCATAACAGCTGGTGCAAGTGAGATGTATTCTTTTTTTTTGAAAAGATCAAACTGGTGGCCAAAAGGGGTTTTTTTGGGGGGGATGAAAATATTCAGAAATTATCCTTGTCGTGTTATAATAGCTCTAGTGATTGCCTTAAGTCATGCTTTGCAGGTTTGTTTTGGGTGGTTGTTTTTTTTTTTAATAGAAACAGCTCATAGTTTTAATAACATAGCTACCTCCGTGTTTAACAGGTCTAACCAAAATGGTGCAACTATTTTTGTGATTTCCTTTACCTTTTTTTCCCCCCAGCATTTTTCTGTTTCTTTTTTTAAAATTCATTTAGTTTCATTCTTAAACCAACTTGATAAGGTCTTAAAGTCAAGTCAAAATGGGGCCATTGTTTGTTTGGCGCAAACACCAAATAGTTACTTATTGCCCAATATTGAATGTGTTCTATGGATTGATATAGGGGTTATTAAGTAGATTAAATGTTTCTTGTAAATGTTTTTCATTATATAAAAAAGGGCTCAAGTCATTGTTAAAGGTGCTTGTTTCAATGTGTGATGTTTATTTTATTTTATTTTATTTTGTCTGTGATGCGTTTATACTAGAATTCTGTGATTTGTATTATTTTGTTCAGAAAATGTTTTGATGTTGTCATGGCTTTGTGAGTCCTGAATGTGTTTTGTTTATTTTCGGTGAAAATATTGCATAACATGAAAGTATGTTTTGATGTTATGCTCTGTGGTGTTGTACTGTGCTGTTGTTTGTTCTTGTGTGGTACAGTGTTATGTGAAAATATTTATATAACATCATGTTTTCTTATTGATATCATATTCTCAGTATATTCTGTTATATCGTTCAGTGTTATTGGTTATGGTGTGGTATCGTGTTTTGTGGAAAAATCACAAAACATTATGTCATGTTTTGTCATTATGTTCTGTTATATCATGCTGTGTTGTTGCTCGTATTGTGGTGTAGTGTATTGTGATGTAGTGCATTATTTAACTGTATGTTGTAATGTTCTTCTTTGTACTGTGGTGTACTGTAATGTAATGTTATATTACATCTTTTTTTTTTCAATAATTGTAATTGACTGATTATCAGAACTTCTCATATGAAAGCATTTCACTCGCATCCCTGCAGCCTGTGTGTATATGTGTGTGTGTGTGCACGGGTGTGTGTACATGTGTGTGTGCCTGTGCATGCATGTGTGTGTGCCTGTGCATGCATGCATGTGTGTGTGTTCACATTGGAAATAAATTATTTTAGTTAAAGGAAGGGAATAAAACATAAGTCAGATTCATAAAGGCATTGAAAAACTATAATCCATTGTAAATGTACACTGTATTATTGCTAGTTAATTTGCATAACTATTTCATCTTTTTTTGTGGTATTCTTTTTCCATTTTTATGTCCTTGTTTGTTTTCTGGGGGTGGGGATTACCGATTAGTTGTTATTTTTGTCCCCACTAATATTGCTTTTGTGTTTAGTAACCATGAGCTCTTTCAAAGACTTCACTGACCCCCTTCCCCCTTTCCACACCCCCCCCCCCCCCCCAACACCTTAAAAAAGAAAGGAAAGTTAGAGTGACATGACTATATTGTCAGTTTACTTGCCATGCAAAAAAGAAAGAAAGAAAAATCATCTTGCAGGACTAGTTGTCAAGAAATGGAAGGATGCGCATAAGTCTGTAGACTTGCTTGTTATAGAGTTTTTGTTTGGTTTCTGTTATTAAGATCCTATTTATTGGGCTGATATGGCCACAATTCTTGGCTGGATTATCAATAAATAGATAACTGGATAAAAATCTAAATTAAAAAGTAAGTGGATGATGAATAGATAAATATAGTTTATAAAAACAGAAAAAGGTCTGGAAGAACAGTCATATGGAGTTGAACTATTTAACTATCATTTTTGTTTTTTTCTAAAAATTAGTGAATAGATAGATAAAGACTTTAAATGATTTAAGATTTCAGTAAAGCATGTATTGAAACATTTAGGGGTTTTTTTTGTTTTATCTGAATCATTCTATTTATCCCTTGACTTATCTTATTTGTCTTATTTGGTTGGGGTGGGGGGGTGAGGGGATGGTGTACGTGCATGATGAGTACACGCATGTGGGCTTGTGCATGCATGTTTGTGTGCATGCATTCATGCATATGTGCGCGCATGTTTTTCAGACAGCTATAGACTTGCATCATCAACATTCTAAATCCTTAGCTGAACACTGCATTGTGGCAGCTGGTTTGATTCAACAGAAGTGTTCCTGCAACAGCTTTTGTCATGTGGTATTCATGTCTTTTTGCCATCCTTTGAACCAAACACAGCATGGACGATTGCAATGCCATTTTGATGTGCCATTCATTTCGTTCTGTTGGATTTGTCATTTTGACATCTATCACGCATATAGACCAAGTCGTTATAAACATTTATCACACACACACACATATATATTATTATTATTATATTATATGGGTTCACTATATATATGTTAAAAAAAAAAAATTTTAAGCTGATGAAAGCATTCCATTTCCATCGTGATGATTGTTTGATGGATTGCTATTCTTATTGCTATAAAACGATTTGGGTACATTCTGAAGAACTCTTGCATGTTGATATTTAATATTTTTTTGTTCTCGGATATTCATGTGATTTTAAGAGATAGGTGTTTGTGAGGGGGGAGGTGGGGGGACACTTCAGGCTTCACATTTGTAACCAGTTTACAGAAACAGAGTTATGTTTACAATAAGACTCATTCAGTACATGTTGTACAGTCTTTAACATGTTGCAAGCATAATGCGAGTTGTTACTGAAGCTAAAGACATCTTGAATGATGATGATGATGATGATGATGATGATCGATGATGATGATGATGATTCATGGAGTTTGTACATGGAATTTCTATAGCACATAATCATCACCAACATAAGCCCTTTGACCTAGATGACCCCTGTGGGGGACACGAGGGGGAAGTGTTGTTCAGCAGTTTTCTCCAGGCTGGTCTGCTGTACGCTTTTCGCAGTTGCACTGTACTGCCATGTCAAGATCAGTCCAGTCTCTGGTGTTATTTGCTCGGTTCTTCCTCTGCAGATCGGTGGTCTAGAGGTAACGCACCTGCCTAGAAAGTGAGAAGCATGGGTTCAATCCTCGTATGCGCTAAAACTTTCCCCCCCTTCATCCACTTGCGGTCTAGGTGCTAGTCTTTTAGATGAGATGATGTACTGAGGTCTCGTGTGTACAACATGTATCCAGTGCAAGTGAAAGTCCTTACAGCAAGAAGAGGTTTGACCCTGGTAAAGTCCTGTAGGAGAAAGAAAAAAAAAGGCACTCTGACTATGATGAGGAAACAAATGCATTTGCAAACGGGAAAATAAATTATACTGTTCTTGAGGGGATGTGCTCTCCCCAAGGAGAGAACCCAAAATTTTACGCAGAGCAATCTGACGTAACTGAAAGTAGTGGTCAATTCAATTCAATTCAGTTTGATTCCCTTGCATCTTCCTCCCTCAACTGTCACCTGCAGCCATCATTGACATGTTAGAAAAGGTAGGGAAGAAAAGCAAAGGATAGTGGCAAGGAAGAACAGATATGAACGTAAATGTGAATAGTTCATTAATATGAAGATTGAGAAATGTTGGGTAGGTCGCAATGTAATGTAATGACAACATAATTAGAGTGAGAAGGGACCATTGCATTTGAAATTTTATAATGTCCATATCACATCTTTTTTTCTTCTTTTTTTTAAGTACGAGAGCAATTCTTCTAGTCACAAATTGTTGAATTAAACATGTGTATTTTTCTTGCCCAGGAGAAAAGCATTGACAAAGATAGCTTTGCCAATATGCATTATTACACAATTTGGTTAACAGTTTGTATATTGAATATTATGTATCACAATGCTTTCCTTCCATTTTTCAGCCATGATATGACCCAGTAGTGGTCAGCTGTACTATAAGCCAAAAGAATAATGTTGTGATATATGTCGCCATAATATTTGCTCAATGTGTGTAGGTAACTACTGTGGTGTTTGTCAGAGGCATTCTTCTATTCCTTTCCTGGAATTTTTGTGTTAGAAATGGGTATCTTTTCTATCCCTGTGCTTCTCACGTTTCTTCCCTGCCCCTGTCATTTCTTCCATTTTAATTTTGATGTCTCATCCATTCAATCTCTTGTATATTTTACAAGAAATTTGCCCAAAAGATGTCGAAGTTACTTTTGCTTCTTTGATATAATATATGACTTGCCTTTCTTGCTCTGTATGGCACATTTTGTATGTATTTCCTGCGTGTTACTGATCATCTTTTCAGCATTTGAAGTGATTTCTCAACCCATGGGGGGTAGATGTTGTGTGTAAACTCATGTTAGAGGCATACCTTGGGTTTATTTTGCTTGTGTACTTAAGAACACACTCCTTTTTTTCAGCATTCCTCCACATTTTCACCATTTGTGTTACTGGTTTTTGCTTTGTGTTTTGATTTTATTGTTATTGTTTATCTGCCGTTCAATGTTAGCCATTATATGGCTTTTGAATTTTAACCAGGTTATAACCAAAATTGATAAATGAATACAGAAGTTGTGTAACCAACATGGGTAAAGAAAGAAATATTCTGTTAAAATAAGTTAGGTAATTGACAAACAGAAAAGAAAAGAAAACCTCTGCAAAATGGTATTCAGATGACTAAAGTCAAAGATTTATGTTTGGCTAGAGCTCCAAATTTTCTCCAGCGGTGAGATTTTGCATATGTGACCTTGTTCACCCACTATTGAGGTAGCCACATTCCGACTTCGGGGATGGTGTCTTAACATGACACCCCGCATGCAGTTTTTTGTTTTTGGATGGATGTTTTTTTTTACAATTTTGCCATCCATTCCTTCGAACACAAAATGCCTTACTCCTCCCAAAGGTGGAATGGGTTTTTAACATGTGTGCAAGATGTCCTGTGTGCATTAGCACACATTAGCACACAGGACCTTGTTTGTAGTCTTATCCAAAAAACTTTTGTTGGAATGGAGTCAGTACTAATGTTAACTCCAGGGTAAAATTTACTAAAACTGGCGCTTCATTAAGGTTTGATCCTGGGTCGTAATCTTATAAGCGCAGAGCTCTAACCACTAGGCTATCCTGCCCCCCATTTAGGAATGATTCATAAAACATAACCAGAAAATTTTAAAGTAGGCAAAACTGTTGATCTATTACTTTTGTTTTCAAATATTTCTTTTTGTCTTATTATGATCAAATGTTGCAGGTTACATTAAACTGTTCAGTTACGATTTTTTTGTTTTGATGTTTCGTATAATTTCTATATCCCAAAATAGGTTAGAGGAATTAGATAATTTGAATTGTTGCTGTTGTTCTTCTCCTAGAGCTCTGAGGTTTACAAGTGGTGAAATTTTGTGTATACAACCGTTCTTGTCTACCATTAAGGTAGCCACATTCTGACTTCAGAAGTGGTGTCAAAACACAATATGAGTGTGCATGTGGGTTTTTTCTCTTAAATTTTGTCATCTGTTACTACTGCCACACAATGGCCTACCCTTCATGTCAATAGTCTATTAATAATTCAAATGTAAACAGAAACTTCCTCTCATAAGTCTAGTTTAATTTTCTCATCAACTATTTTCTCATGAATGCTTTTGTGATGACAGATATTGATTTTATGATTTAAAAAAATTTTTAATCACCACTTTCTCTTTTTTAGTATGTAATTTGTGTGGTTGTGGTTGGTTTGGGTTTTTTTTTGTTTGATTTGTTTCGTTCATATTTTCGTTCCATTTTTCTTTCTTTTTTTTATTTTATTTTTGTTCTTGTTTTATCACACATTTGACCATAGACATATAGAATGTCAAACGCTCAAAAATAGGAATCTTAATTCGATTTAACATTGAGCTTGACACACAATTTTTGTTTTACATTGTGACAATGAGTATGGAAATCTGTAGGTATGATTAATTTTTCCCTGAATGTATTCTTTCACTACACTCTTGCATATTGTAGTCATTTCTGCACATACTCTGTTTATGCATGATCAAAATTTGCATCCCACCGTTAATCAAACATTCTCTGTTCATAAGGAAGGAAGTGTGTTTTAATTATGCATGCTCCATTTTCTCAAGCATCATGGATTTTACAGGGATTTTTAAGCTTGTTTTTGGTTTTGCTTTTATGTAAGCTTTCTTCGTCTTGAAAAAAGAAAAATCTTGAAAACACTGTTGAAGTCTAGAAACTGTTTTTGTTTTTTGTTGAATATTTTTTAAGCGATATATATCACTGATAAATCTTTTTGACTTTCATAATTTTTTATGCGGACATATTCTACTTGATAAATTTTGAACAATATCTAAAAATATTGCTGGGAAAATATATATCTTTTTTTTTAATGAAAGGGATAGTCTTGGAATGGTTTTACTTTAAAAAATAAAAAAACATCTGGCTCAATCAAGATGCATTTATGAAATCGTTACTTGTTAAAACAGCATTATTGTATATCAGTAGCAATTGACTGGAAATATTTTCAAAAGTTCTACATTTGAAGGGAAATGTGAGCAGATCTGCACGTTAAACTTAAATGCACATATCAAAAAAATAATTGGCAGGGTGGGGGGGAGGAGCGCTGTATATTGGTTTTATCCCTCTGAGTGTAATCAGTGGTAAAAATGTTGATTTTCTCATGTGGCCATCAGCTTTTATATGGGTTGGGAGGGGGGATTTTTGTTGTTAGGTTTTGGTGTGTGGGAGTGGGTTTTTTTTAACGAGTTGCACTTCATAAATCTTTGACTACTTTTCCTGAAAACTCATGGCTTTAGCAATGGGAACTTTGTGGTTAAAAAAAACACCCAAACTCCCGTCTCCTTCATAGCTGCCACCCCAATGTATAGGTGTGGACATTTTTCTAGAGCTCCATGGTTTCCCCAATGCTGAGATTTTGCGTATGCGACCATTTTTACCCACCAGGAAGGTAGCTGCATTCCAACTTTGGGGATATGTGCTCCTTCTATTCCTTCCTACATTTATGCTTGTAAGTGCCAGTCTCCACGATGCCCGGAATGTTACAGAATACTCATCACATGTATTTGATTTTGAGGATGTGTGTATACACTGACAAACATGTGAAGAAGGTTGAGATAGGAATCTGCACATGAAATGTGTTCAGAGGACATCACTACTCTCAAATTTCTTTCAATTTGCTGAGCAAGGCACAGCTGAAAAACGAACCAGAGATCTCCTAACAGTGCAATAACCTAGCGGCTGTGAACTTCTCATCTGGTGTACTTATCCTCCAGGTATATTGATGTTGAAGGGTTGAGGTGGTGGGAAAAAAATTTTATTATTATTTTTTTAAACCTTAACTGATGTGCAATGATTGTCATCTATGGTGGTGCAACAAATGCATTTAAATTTCTCAGTTGATGTATTCATCCATTTTATTTTGGGAATTTTTTTTTACAGATTTTTTTCTGTCATACTGTATGTGCAATATACAACTGCCGGACCCCCCTTCTGCGTCATTTTGTTTTGCCATTGTTTGGTGACCCATGTAACTGTATAATATTATATTATATATAACAGTTGTGTGTTCCAATGGATCTTTTGGAATTTCTTTTTTTCCATGTTGTAATCTTTTAACAAGATTTATGTTGTCTTTTAAAGCTGCATAATATATAAATAAATATGGATCTGAAAAATGCTTCTGCCTTTTGTGAAAGGATTGTTTTGAGAAAAAAAAAAATGTGTGTTGGTTGAGGATTGTGTGTGTGTATGCGAGCGTGTACGTGCGTGCGTGTGAGAATTGTGAGAGAGGGTGGGGGGACGGGGGGATGGAGGGGGCAGAGAAATTAGGCACATGATGATAATAAAAATCAGGGGGAAAAAGTCATGCTTTATTGAAAATTGAACAGACAATTTTAAGCATGACTCTGCCATTGTAAATAAGAGAAAAATGAATTGATAAAGTCACAACTGCTGATGTTGCTTCTTTCCATAAACTTCCAGCCCTCAAACTCCTCCCTCCCTCCCCCCCCACCTCCCCAGCTATCCTGGCCACTAGATTAATAAACTAGAAAAGCATATTGATAACATACAGACACAGATCATATGCTCCCAAGCATCTACCTTTATTGTACACCACTTTTTGTCATTGCAGATTTCTTCTGTGCCGAATTTGGGCTGTTCTCCCAGGGGATAGCATGCTGCAATCAGTACAGTGTCACCCATGTCTGGCCACTCAGTAAAGAAACTAAAAAGCATTGATAACACATAGACACAGATCATATATAGCTCCCAAGCATCTAACTTTATTGTACATCACTTTAGGCCATTGCAGATTTCTTCTGTGTGGAATTCTTCCAGGGGACAGTATCCTGCAATCAGTGCAGTGTCACCCATGTTTGCGGATGTATTTAGTTCCCTTTCAGAGTGGCTTTTAATTTTTCTACAGAAAGTTGCCAGGGTCAGTTCTTCTGTAACTGTGAGTTTCCTTTATGTGCACTAACTTAGTGTGTGGTGCACACAGGACTTGGGTTTATGGTGTCATTTTTTTGTTGTGGTCCATTTCCATGCAGTTTTTCTGTAACTGTGAGTTTCCTTTATGTGCACTAAGTAGTGTGTGGTGCACACAGGACTTGGGTTTATGGTGTCATTTTTTTGTTGTGGTCCATTTCCATGGCTAGAACTCTGAGGTTCACTAACAGTGAGATTTTGCATATGCAGCTGTATTTACCCACCATTAAGGTAGCTGCATTCCAACTTCGGGGATATCATCTCATCTGGAAGACTGGCAGCCAAGTCGCCACTCATGGGCTTGTGGGTGGAGGGAAAAAAATGTCTTGTTCAGACAAGAATCAAATCCACAATCTGCCACTTTCTAATCAAGGCAAAAATTCTTTAGTCTGCCCATGAAGAGCAGTCAGAGTGTACGACACTGATAGCCTAACAGTGTATGAAGACCCATAGAATACTGCAAAAACGATTTCTAATCACTTAAAACAAGACAAAATCAGTTCCTGAGATTTAAACAAAAAGAGAAGAAAAAGCAAAACAAAAGAAAAGCCCTATTCACTATATTTTTTTAAAGTCCTATAAGGTGACACTGTATCAGACAGAAAATGCCCAATTCTCATATGAATTTAAACATGTTAGATGGAACAGGGTCTATTAGGAATCTGCAGTGAAAGGCTTATATCTTCTTTTCCTTCTTCCTTGCCTGGTCATGTCTATGTCTCATGTTCTGGCATCTAAACAATTGAAAAACACCTTTGAGGGTTATTCACAAGTCATCAGTCACACACCAAAGGTTCTCTTGCCTTAAATAGATAATTATGAGTAATGAAAGAGACAATTTTGTAGCCAAACGAGCACTGTTTCTTTCCTTTTGGTTTTTGGGTGGGTGAGGGATGGATGCGTTTTTTTGCACAAGGTTTTGTGTGACTCAAACTTAATCGTAAACAAGGCAACATTTGTATGTACCCCTGCCAACATTTAGATTCTGAACAGGAATCAGTTCATAAGAAACTGGAGTATTGAAGAGATTTCTACACACAGTGAAAGGGGAGATCTGTCAACAACATTTCACATAAAGTCAAAGGGTGCAGTCTCTACAGAGAGCCAGCAGTAAATATGGCAACAAGTTCCAAAACGGTAAAATAATGGTTACGTGATTTGGATGTTTTGTTTGTTTTGTTGTTTGTGTGGTTGGTTTTGTTTGGGTTTTTTTTGTGTTGTTGTTGTTGTTTGTTTGTTTTTTGTGTGCATTCCTTGGCTAGAGCTTCTAGGTTCACCAATGGTGAGATTTTTTTGTGTATGCCTTTAAGGTAGCGGCATTCCAGCTTTGAGGATGATATTTAGACATGACACCAGTATACATGCGGTTTTGTTTTGGTTTTGTTTTGTTTTGGGTTTTGTTTTGGGTCTTGTTTTTGTTGTTGTTTTGTTGTTGATGTTTTTGGTTGGTTTTGTTTGGGTGTTTGGTGGGGGGGGGGTTGGTTTTTTGTGTGTGTGTGTTGTGGTTTTTGTTTGTCTGTTTGTTTGTTTTTGTTTGTTTGTGTGTTGTTGTTTTTTTTTTGGGGGGGTTCTTACCAGCACAAATGGCGTACTCTTCTGAAAGGGAGAGAGGGCTTTAAGGTGTGAGCAACATGTTCTGCATGCATTCGCACATGGGGATTTTGGTTTATAGGCTGATCTGAAGGACTTCCAGGGGAGTGGAGTCAGTACTGATGTCAACTGCAAGGGAAAAATCCCATTGAACAGGTATCTTAACGGTGGCCAGAACCCAGATCCCAGGCTGTCAAATGGCGAGCACAATTCTCTTACCACTAGGCTACCCCCTTCACACACACACACACACACACACACACACACACACATATTCACACACATTTTAATTGTGTCCCTAAACTACCCAGTCAGCTGATATAACACCTAAATTGAAAATGAGAATTTCAGTGTCAAGTCTAGAAACATGCATAAACACACTGCAAAGTATATTTGAAGCATTGCAGATGCCAGGCGACAATAGACTACATTGACTGACTGATATGATTATATAACTTCGTAGTTGCTGACAGAAAAAACTGAAATCAACAACAACAAATAACAACAACAAAACCACCCAAACCAAAACAACAACAACAAAAAACAAAACAAAACCACAAAAAACATTGACAGACTGAGTGTCCGATTACTTGTTAAACTGATTGGCTGATTGGTTGGTTGATTGATAACTGACTCAGCTGGTTTGCTTGTTAATTGATGGATTTATTATCATTTCATCTGACCTGTACTCCAGTGTGAAATTTTCTGGGCTGTAAACGCACAGACTTAATGTTTTTTGGTTGTTTTGTTGTTGGGTTGGTGGGTTTTTTTGGGGTTTTTTAAGATATCTACACCCCCACCCCCTCCCCTCAGGGCGTATGTATTGTGGAGAAAAAATCAAAACTTTTCTTCAATGCATGACCAACGGGAAAGCCTAGTAGTTAGAACATTGCGCTCGCAACCTGACAATCCTGTTTCGCTTTATTTATTCTTTCTTTTATTTCGAGGATAGTGGAATAAGCACTCATGTGCTTTTTTTATATAAAAAAAATCCAATCCCTGCGTGTATGCCGCTTTTGTAAAGTTTGTCATCCGTTCCCACCAGCACGCAAAGGCCTACTCTTCCGAAAAGCGGAACGGGTTTTAACGTGTGCACAAGATTTTCTGCGTGCGTATGCACACGGGTCCTCGGTTTATAGTCTCATCCGAAGGACTTTTAAGGAGAGTGGAGTCAGCACTGATGTTAACTTCAGACGAAAAATCCTCTTGAATGGGAATCGAAAGGGAATAGGCCATTGTGTGCCGGTGGGAACAGATTACAGAATTTACAAAACCGCATACATAGGGGACTGGATGTTAATGAGAGAGAGAGAGAGAGAGAGAGAGAGAGAGAGAGAGAGAGAGAGAGAAGAGAGAGAGAGAGAGAGAAAGAGAGAGAGAGAGAGAGAGAGAGAGACAATGACAATGACAATGACAATGACAATGACAAATTCTTTTATTTCGAGGATAATGAATAAGCACACATGTGCTTTTTTTACATCCAGTCCCCGCCCGTTTGGGATACATCTTAATAATAATAACCCAATACTTATACAGTCTCACAATAAAAACAAGGGGAAACAACCCTCCCCCCCCCCCCCCCAACAACCCTCCCCCCCCCCCCAACAACCCTCCCCCCCCCCCCCCCCCAAAGCAAGCAATTAAAAGAAAATCCTAAAAATAACCCCACCCCTACCCCACCCCCCCAAAAACCGTAACCAAAACAAACAAACAAACAAAAGAGAAGAAAAAACCAAACCAACAAAAGATGATAAAAAAGAGAAAAACAGACAAACAACAACAACAAGAACAACAACACACAACAAAGCCAAGAAAAAATAACACAACCAAACTTAATAAGTCATAAAGATAAACATCTACACATTGTCAAATGGTACACATACTTGTTATACATAATTATAAGATATTGAAATAGGGCACTCATTAAAACTTAAGTACAGAGGCAAGTCCAATAAAGTATTGAAAATATAAAAATATGAATCCTTCATCAGGATATACTATGACTATAAGCAAGACGATAAAAGGTGAGAGACAATGACAATGACAATGACAAATTCTTTTATTTCGAGGATAATGAATAAGCACACATGTGCTTTTTTACATCCAGTCCCCGCCCGTTAGGGATACATCTTAATAATAATAACCCAATACTTATACAGTCTCACAATAAAAACAAGGGGAAATAACCCTTTTCAAAACAGCTCCCCCCCCCCAACAACCCCCCCCCCCCCCCCAAGCAAGCAATTAAAAGAAAATCCTAAGAATACCCCACCCCTACCCCCACCCCCCAAAAAAACCTTAACCAAAACAAACAAACAAACAAAAGAGAAGGAAAAACCAAACCAACAAAAGATGATAAAAAAGACAAAAACAGACAAACAACAACAACAAGAACAGAGCAACAACAAAGCCAAGAAAAATAACACAACCAAACTTAATAAGTCATAAAGATAAACATCTACACATTGTCAAATGGTACACATACTTGTTACACATAATTATAAGATATTGAAATAGGGCACTCATTAAAACTTAAGTACAGAGGCAAGTCCAATAACGTATTGAAAATTATAAAAATATGAATCCTTCATCAGGATATACTATGACTATAAGCAGGACGATAAAAGGTGAGAGAGAGAGAGAGAGAGAGAGAGAGAGAAGAGAGAGAGAGAGAGAGAGAGAGAGAGAGAGAGAGAGAGACAGAGACAGAGACAGAGACAGAGACAGATACAGATACAGAGAGACAGAGAGTGTGTGTGTGTGTATTTCAGAGATAAAATCCAATATATAAATCCCAAAACAGTATGCGATCCCATCATCACTCATTTTAGATTATACTCGTTTCAAATTATATGTCATGATAATGAAATAAATTTAATACCCATACATCCACACAATAAAAAACAAGAAACAAACCAAGAAGAAATTTAAAACTATACTAAATATATGATTCTCAAAACAGTACACGATAACCTTCAACACTTAGTTTGATTACTCATAACAAATTTTATGTCATGATAATCAAATAAATTCAGTACCCATACTCTCACACAATAAAAACAAGGAGGGAAAGAAAGAAGGAAAAACAAAACCCAGCCAATCTATAAGGTCATAGTGAGAGAAAAAAGAGAGAGAGAGAGAGAGAGAGAGAGAGAGAGAGAGAGAGAGAGAGAGAGAGAGAGAGAGAGAGAGGGAGGGAGGGAGAGAGAGAGAGAGAGAGAGTGTGTGTTGTATGTGTGTGTGTGTGTGTGTGTGTTTCAGGGATAACACTAAATATATATATAATTCTCAAACAGTGCACGATCACCGTCAACCCTTATTTTGATTATACTCATGCAGGTTATATGTCATGATAATGAAATAAACTCAATACCCGTGTACTCACACAATAAAACAAGGAAGAAGAGAAAGGGGGGATAAAAAACAAATCTATAAGGTCAGGGAGGGAGAGAGAGAGAGAGAGAGAGAGAGAGAGAGAGAGAGAGAGTGTGTGTGTGTGTTTTGTGTGTGTGTGTGGTGTGTGTGTGTGTGTGTGTGTGTGTGTGTGTGTGTGTGTGTGTGTGTGTGTGTGTTTTAAGGATAATACTAAATATATAATTCTCAAGACAGCACAGGATCACCATCAAAATTGTTTTCGAATATACTCGTACAAAATGATGTCATGAAAAAGAAATAAGCCCAATACCAATACACTCTTACAATAAGGAGAAAAAAATCACTTAAGTCATAAAATGAACATCTATACATTGTAATAAGAGAGAGAGAGATAGGGGGGAGGAAGAAATGAGAGAGAGTGGGAGAGGGAGGGAGGATGGAGTGTGTGTGTGTGTTGTGTGTGTGTGTGAGAGAGAGAGAGGAGAGAGAGAGAGAGAGAGAGAGAGAGAGAGAGAGAGAGAGAGAGAGAGAGAGAAGAGAGAGAGAGAGAGACTCGAACTCGAACTCGAACAATGATTTATTCACAAAAAGGCCATTGGCCCATAGGGCCTACATGAAGGGGGTTGCCAAACTGCTTAGTATGTTGGTGGGGGTAAAAGCAATAGTAACGACAAAATGTTACTGAATAACAAAAAGTCAGCTACAAACATATGACTAAGAATAACAATATTTCTCTTATTCTGAAAGCTTTACACAAATATAAAGTGAGGCTGTGCACAACCTCAGGATGACTTGATGTCAGGAGTAAACAGAGTCTAAATAAATTAGGCTGTCTACTATATTTAACAGGGATGTAATTCTGCCTAACATCCTCTAATACTGGACAGCACAACACAAAATTTACTTCATCCTCCTCTGCTTGCTTACGCAATGGGCATAGCAGCCCGAGGTCATCAATATCGTGTTCTCTGTATCTGAATTTATGAACATTTATATCTGATACACCAAGTCTAGACATAATTCTTTTCAAATGTATATCCATATCAAGTTTTAGATAAGGTTTGACATCATGCAACTTATAAATTGTCTGTACATTTGAAATCTTTCACTGCTTTGTATATGATCATTCCATTGTTGCCATCGGCAGTCAATCAATCTTTGCCTGAAAGTGTTAATAAACTCTCTACAATTTCCCACTCCTTGATTGAGCCAAACAAATCCAAACCCGAGTTCACACTAGAAAGGTACGTATTTGTGTAGCCCAGTTGTTTTCCCCATTTGACATCTAGATCATAAAGCATTTTGTAGGATTTAGAAGGTAGCCTGCTCTCATTCATACGCAGAATCTTAATCCAATATCTAACCCATCTTACAGCAGCATTAACAGAGAGAGGATATCTATTAGTTTCACTATAAACAAGATCATTAGGTGTACGTCTATCTAAGCCTAAAAACTGGAGAGAGAGAGAGAGAGAGAGAGAGAGAGATGTTGGCTTGAATTCGGGTGTGTCCTTATCACCAAGTAGTGAATGGACATTAAACAAAAACAAACAAAACAAACAAACAACAAACAATGTTAAAAAGCACATAAGGGCTTATTCCATTATCCTCGATATAAAAGAGTAAAAAAACAAAACAAAACAAAACAGTACCCAATAGCCTACTTGCAGTACTACTTGCAGGCATTTCTTATTTTAACTATCATGACACAAAACCTTCTGTGAACAGTCTGTTTATTTGTGAAGATTTCACTTGAATCTAATGAACCCCACGTCTTTGGTTTTTGTTTCCAGTTGCTCTTGTGTGTGTGTGTGTGTGTGTGTGTGTGTGTGTTAAAGTTTCAAAAGCTAGTGTCTTCTTGTAATTTCAGCACTAGAAACTGTTGCTGGTGGGACAAATTTTCATAAGGGAGCATAGGAATTTTCATTAGCATGTTGTAAGCAACGAAGCAGACGACTGTTTTAAGCTGCAAAGATCGGTGGTGTTACAGGTGAATCAGCTAGAAACTGTGAAGGACAGTTCCTCCACGTGTATGTTTCACGTTCGTGAATTATGTAATCTGTGCTTCCTTTTGATTGATATCCTGCCCTGGCATCTAGCACATGCTAGCAGACAACAAGAGGATAGCAAAGCTTGCTCCTGGGAAGGTTATTTTTATTTTTATTTTTTATTTTTTATAAATTTGTGTTCCATACAGGTTTTCTAGAAGTTGTGAATCTATAGGCCTAAATGTTTTTGAGTGAGACAGCTCTCTCTCTCTCTCTATCTCTCTCTCTCTCTCTCTGGACTGGATGTTAAAACAAAACAAAACAAAAAAGCACAGGGAGCACATGAGTGCTTTCACTAGGCTATATGGAAATAAAAGAATTTGAATAGACTCTCTCTCTCTCTCTCTCCTCTCTCTCTCTTCTCTCTCAATGAACAATGAACAAAATTTATTGCTATTTTATCAATCTCTCTCTCTCTCTCTCTCTCTCTCTCTCCACATTGCACTGGCAATCTGACGACCTGGGTTCGATCCACGTTCAAGGGAGTATTTTCTCCTGGAGTTAACATCAGTGAAGACTCCACTCTTCCCTAAAGTCCTTCGAAATCCTGTTCCCCTTTTCGTAAGAGTAGGGTATTGTGTTCGGTGGGAACAGATGACAGAATTTACAAAACGGCATACACATGGGGACTGGTTGTAAAAAAGTACATGAGTGCCTATTCCATTACCGTCCATATAATTTTTTTTAATGAAAATACTTACAGTTGTACCAAAATGACAGTTACAATGCAAGTATACTAAACATTTTTATCAATAGCTTACTGTACTTGTATCTTGTGATGATGGGTTGAACAGTTGTTGAGCACCTGATAAGGCCCAACCCATCCCATTTCCCTGTAAATCCATATGATTTCCATGGTAATGGTAATTCATTTGGTAGATAAGATGTGCATACTCAACTTTGTTTATATTGTTTTTATTCCAAGTGGTTGTTGTTGATGAATACTGACATTTTGGTATGATTTTATTTCTAAAATATAGATTTTGCTGGTAAAAAAAATTGTTATTTTTTGTTATTTGTATTTCTCTGTTGATACTTCTGGGTTGTTTTTTTAATGTGTGTTGTTCTTGAAACTCAATTTGCATATGCCTGTGAAGTCCTTGAGCATTAGTGTATGTGAGTGTGTGTGTGTGTGTGAATCACTGACTGTGTGTGTGTGTGTGTGCGCGCACGCACGTGTGTGCGCACACACACACACAGGAGTGCATGCTTGCTGTGTGTGTGTGTCTGTGTGCGTGTGTGTACTTTTGAATAACTGGTTTTGACAAGCAACTTTTATTTCATGGATTTGGTCTGCAAAGTACCATGGTTGTAATATGTTTTTGAAAATGTTATTTACTTGGTCATACTAATACTCTCTCCCTCTCTTTTTGTTATTTACTTTTTGTTTATAAATAAAAAAAGGTTATCTGTAGTTTTTATATATTTTTGTGTTTTTGTTTTGCAGTTTGTTGTTGTTCATTTTACTTGAGTTCTTTTTTCTCTTTTGGGGGGTTAAGTTTTGTATTCCAGTTTTCTTCATCTTAATATCTTTTTTTTGCAGTATACTGCATTTTTATCTTAGGGAAGACTAAGGGTTTTTTTTTCTTTTTTTGTTCTTTTTTTGTGTTTTTAAAATTGTTATTAACTCTCTCTCTCTCTCTCTCTCCTCTCTCCTCTCTCTTCTCTCTCTCTCTCTCTCTCTCTCTCTCTCTCTCTCTCTCTCAGGGAATGGATGACTCAGTGAAAGCACATTAAAGTAAGCACAGTGGCATTTCACATTTAAAGAAATATTGATCCGTTACTGCATGTGGGAGCATCATTCTATCAAAAATATATTAAGCCTATTTACTCAGCAATGACAACTGGTTTGGGGTTTGAGACATTGAATGTAATTCACCATCACACCTGTATTGCTGGAGAACAACAGCTGACCGATGATTTGCTAAATTTGTAGGTTTCATTTTCAGTCAAATTAGATGAACGTCATAGCAATTACAGTATCCCAGATTGCTTTCTCAAAACCATCAGCTTATACACAGAGTAGATTGATAGTAGAGTGTAGTTTACTTAGTTTGTTAGTATATATATATATATGAATTTGTGTCTTGTATTTAATTTAGTATTATTATATGTATGATTTTTCTGATTTTTATTTTTGTTTGTTGTTGGTTTTTTCCCTGTGACTATGTTGTATTGATTTTTTTTGTAGGCGTATTTCATTAAAATAAATTTTCATTCATTGTTTTGATGCATATTTACAACAACTTGTATTCATTCTGTACAGTCTTGGATCATTAACCTTTGAAATGCTTAATATTTTAGTTAATTTCCAGATCAGTGCGAGGAATATATATATATTTATTTGGAGATTTTATTGTTTGCTAATTTACCATCCAGGTGGAACAGTGTGTTTTTGTGTGTGTGAGTGTGTGTGTGACCGTATGACACTGTATTTGTGTGTGTGTCTGTGTGTGTGAGACTGTATGACACTGTGTGTGTGTGTGTGTGTACGTGTGTGTGTGTGTGTGTGTGACTGTATGACTTTGTATTTGTGTGTGTGTCTGTGTGTGTGAGACTGTATGACACTGTGTGTGTGTGTGTGTGTGTACGTGTGTGTGTGTGTGTGTGTGACTGTATGACACTGTATTTGTGTGTGTGTCTGTGTGTGTGAGACTGTATGACACTGTGTGTGTGTGTGTGTGTGTACGGTGTGTGTTGTGTGTGTGTGTGACTGTATGACACTGTATTTGTGTGTGTGTCTGTGTGTGTGAGACTGTATGACACTGTGTGTGTGTGTGGTGTGTGTGTGTGTGTGTGTGTGTGTGTGTGTGTGTGTGTGTGAAGTATAAAAATTAGCAGGAAAGGAGAAGAGAAAAAGGGAAAATGACACTTAAAATTTTCTAAAGTGCCTAGGGTTTTAGATTAGTGCAGAAGAAATGGATTGTTGTTGCCATTATCATATTGCATTCATTAGTATCATTATTATTATTGTCATTGTTATTGTCATTAGTAGTAGTAGATTAGTATAATTATTGTCATCATCATCATTACTATATCATCATCATCATCATCATCATCACCATCATTATTGTCATCATTCTTATTTGTTGTTGTTGTTCTTGCTACTGCTGTTGCATTTGAACACTACAAAATAACAGTTTTGTCGTGATCCAGAATTTCTTTTATATGCCAGGCCCATCATGTCAGCTGTGAGGTGGGCTTGGACGACATGCGGCCTCCTCCTGGCAGCAGTGACCACTGAGGGTCAGCAGCTAAAGCCACCCCATCCTTACATGACTTTCAAAGCAGAAGAAGGTAAACCCTTTATTTCAGCCCTTAGAGTTACGAGCTGTTGGCCATTGGCTAGTGCTTCAACATTTTAACGAGTTTTGCTTTGTCTTTCCTTCAGTAACCAGTTATCAAGACTTTTGATTCTCACTGTCATTTTTCAATTTTAGTATTGCCCAGCAGTTTTGGGATGGGGGGTGGGTGGGTAGGGAGAGGGAGAAGGAGGGAGAGAGAGACAGTGAGCGGGAGAGGAAGGATCCAGGAGATGGCAGGGAAAAGACGAGGGTGGGAAGTGTCTCCACTAATTTTTGACAAATGATTTTACTTTGTATGAACTAACCAAACTGAGGAAACTTGCTAGCATTATGCCATAGTAGGAAAGAGATTTTATTACGTTTGATATCAAAAATTACCAGAAGGAAAAATGACCCAAGAGAATAATTGGAAAACACATAAGTCAACCAGCTAGCCAACCAACTAACGTGACCAGCCAGTTAACTAGTCAGAGAATTATTTCATACTGCATAAATGATTTATAAGTTAAAGTGACAAGTAAGCAAGTTTTATAGGAGTTACATCCAATAAACTTGTAGAGTTATCAAGTTGTATTTTAAGTAAGAATATGATATGAGGGCTGTAGACTCTGAGAGACTTGATTTTTTTGTAGAAAGTTTTGGGTTTTTTTGTTTTTTATTTGTTCACTTGTCTGTCTGTTGTTTAAGGAATCATTTACACTGCCATTAAAATAGAAATATAATCCCACTAGGGGGTGGGATAGCCTAGTGGTGAAAGCATTGCTCTCATGATCTGACAGCCAGGGATTGAGACACCGTGGAGGTGCCCGTTTTAGTGAATTTTACCCTGCAGTTGACATTAGTACTGAGTCCATTCCTCCCATAATCCTTGGATAAGACTGTAAACCAAGGTCCTATGTGCGAACATCTTGCACACACATTAAAAACCCATTCCACCTTTTAGAAGAATAGGCCATTTCATGCCTTAGGAAGGGATGACAGAGCTTTTAAAAACGCATGTATACAGGTGTGTTGTTTAGACACCATCCCCGAAGTCGTAATGTGGCTAACTTTATGGTGGATAAACGGACCTCTGCCTCTGCCGAGGAACCCCCAAAAATCAATCTTCATGTTTTTTCGGGTTAGAAAATATTTCCAAATTGTTTGTTTGTCATTACAGTGCATATCACCCAAAGCGCATGCAGCCATATTCACAGTGTGGGGAATCCTTATGGGAACTGGAAACGTGTGATGTTTACACCTGACTTGACGTGCACGGGAAACTTCCGATGCAAGCTGACCTTCCGGTTGTTGGACTCTGTCCCCCGTGCTTCAGATATATGTGTGGACTATTCTCGCATCCAGATCCATGGGCGTAAATCTTCCATGCTCATAGAGGATGATTCAGATAATGCTCTCAGGGTAAGTACTTAAGAGATTAGTCAAACATTAGGTTGTGATGTTGGGTTTGTTGGATTTTTTTTGGTTTACATAAGACCAATGCACAAGCAAAAAGTACCAGTAAGTTTTCAAGGCTTAACTCTTGTTTTCTGTTTTTATTCCTGGATTTGATTTCTTTGCTCCCACCCTTTTAAAAAAAAATCATCTAATGATGTAACTGAAAGTGATTTTAGGACTATGTCTTACCTTATCACTCATGTCCCCTCACTTTCCTATTCATTGAAACAAACTTGTGCTTTATGATTGCTTTTGTCTCTGGGTTTTTTTCTTCTTTTCTTGTATGCTGTTCACGGTTGTTCAGGATGGTAGACGCATGATCACCGTAGATATTTGTAAACAACTGTAATGTAAAGGAGTCCAATAAAGCTATAAGCGTGGGCAGCGATGGCTGTCAGAACCTCAACTTCTCTACGGTACCAAGCATATTGAGCCTATATCCACTCTCTCACCCTCCGCGCTATTTAGCCCTTCGGACAACTGAAGAGGGGTCAATCCATTTAAGCATAGGGTGAACTAGGGGGAACAAGTGAGGCTGAGGCTCATGCGAAACGGTACCCACATCAAACTGTAACCACACTCGGAACGCTTGCTAAATTGGCTGGGGGAAAGCGAGTGCTCCGACCACTGAGCTATCCCGTCCCCATATTCCCCATATATATTCACTGAGCTATCCCGTCCCCATGAGCTATTCCCATATAGATATTTGTATACATCTTTATTTACTGCACTAGAGCAATACAAGGCTACTTGCTGACGGCACCCAAGATGGCTGGTACATCACTCTCATACAATCAGTTAATACCTCCATTTCACTGGCTTACCAAAATAGCACTCACATGTTGATGATTCTAATAATAACACGTCTAACTACAACCAGCTGCCATGGCGCTATGGTTAGCGCCTTGGTTTACGGACTGGAAGGTCGCAGGTTCGAATCACATAAGAGTCATAGGGATTTTTTCGGACTCAGGCGGGCTCCTACACAGAGTGAGTGTGCTGTGGGCTTAGTGGGAAGACTGGGATCACACAGTCAAACTTAATCCACTTTACGTATGTGAGTTTGAGAGTGTTGCTCAAATTACCCAACCAACTGCACATGTCTGTATCTCTCAGGCCCAGTTGGCCCAGGATATATTATGATAGTAAGTGTTGAGTACAACCCTTCAAAAAGTCTCAGAGCACATGCACTTCCATAGCAGCATTATAACATCATCCTCATTATCATTGATTATCATGCAATCAAAAATTGCCTTTGATTTGGTGGCCCCGGTTGCTCTGGTCTCGTGGTGACCTCAGATTTTGTTTTCCCATACTTTGCTGGGCATGAGATGAGTTTGTGTTAAAGCCTTTGGGGTTGGAGGTTCATGAGGGACAGTTGTTGGAGGGAGGTCGTGGTGGTTGCCACCTCGGGTGGGCAACTCACTCAGTCTGGCTCTGAGACTGAGCAAATACTGTTGTTAGTAGGGGGCTTAGTAGATGGTGTCCTGCGTATGTTAGCTCAGGGCAGGCACCACTGAACACCACCAAAGTGACCCAGCAGCAGTGCAGGGCCCCTCTGGCTGGTGGACCCACAGTGGCCTGATATTGACAGGCTTCCTGTGGACTTTCAACCCTAAGGATGAAGCAGAGATAGTGAGATAGCAATGTGCACACACACACACACACACACACACACACACAGAGGTTTGGTATTCCCATCATACTGTTTCCTTTGTTGACCTCAGTCATATTCTCTCTACACATTTTGGATAGGATAAATCAGGTCTACGATCAGTCATATGTCTAATCACTAGACTTAAATTAAATGCATTCCAGACAAAATATGCTAAAAATGTGTGCTGCACATGTGATGGGACAATTTCAGTCTTACAGTGCCTTCCCATTGCACGTGAAAAACCTCTGGACAAGATCAGTTAAGCAACTCTGTATTGCTGGGGACGGATAGCTCAGTGGTTGGAGCACTCGCTTTCCCCCAGCCAAGTTAAGCAGCATCGAGCGTGGTTACCAGTTGGATGGGTGACCGTTTGCGCGCCTTGGCTTCAGTACAGTTCCCCCAGTTCACCCAGCTGTAAATGGGTACCTGCCCTCTTTAGGGTCAGGGAAGGTAAAGCAGCGAGGGAGAGGAGATGGGCGCCGCCCTCATTATGCTGGCCCTAGAGAAGTGAGGTCTCTGACACCTCGCTCCCCTACGACCTTATAGGTTATGGGACTCCTTTACCTTTACCTTTATTGCTGTGTGAAATCACCTTGTCGTTGAAGAAGAGTCCCATCAGTAGTTTATTATAGTGCTTATGAACATACCAATAGTTTGTTTATGAGCGAGGGACATTAATATCATGCTATTAATTCCTTTCTTCTCTTTAGTTGTGTTTGATTTTTCAGGTTTTCACTGAATAATTTCAGGGTTCACTTTATGATCAATAAGTGCTAGTTGTTTTTTTTCCTTTAAAAAAAAAGTTTTAAGTTCTACTACTCCACTTTTTTTGTTTGTTTGTATTTTGGGGGTCAATTTTTGCTTTTGTTGGGGGGTCTAATATCACTTATGTGAATAGATTTTAACCTCTTAACTGCCCAGTGCAAGTGCACCCTATATGCCGGGGAATCAAATTCTTATGTACCACTGCTATGTTCATATCCCTTTTACTCAGAAACTACTACATGAATATTCCTGATAGTCTACCCAATGACAGTATATATATCGTAGATTACTTCGAGGCAAGCTCAAATTAGTTAGCATGATATTTTACTGCGAAAATATATTTAAAATGTAAAAAATCAACCAAAAATACGATTTCTTCATCACCACTGTCACTCTGAGTACCCTCCATTTCATAAACGTCAAACATAAGTCTAGGCCAAATCTCATTCATTGTTTTTTAAATACATGATCTCCTGAATCATATGCGATTGTTTTCATCACTGTTAGGTAAATATACATTTTATTTGCCACTTTTACAGCTGTGTAAAGTTATTGATGCCTTCAACAATAAGTGTCAGCCATTTTGAACAAGAACTTCCCAAGCAGTCATGCATAAAAACACAAAATACGAGCTAAAAAAACGATCATTTTTGCCATGGTTTTTGCAGCTGGATGTTGCCAAGCAACAGGAGAGTGATCTCCATTTAATTTTGGAGTTCTTTCCCTTTAACTGTTTTTTTATTTTTATTTTATTCTTTTATACAGAGGATAATGGAATAAGCACTTATGTAGTCAAGGAAGCAGGCTTGTTTACTTCAGTTCGACACCCGGAAATTTTCCGGGTTGTAGGCGTATAGGATGCACGTTTAGCCCCGGAAAATTGCCGGGGTAAGGCAGTCTAGTGGTTAAACTGAAGAACACACACACACAACACACATATAGCACAGCACAGCACTACACCACACCACATTGCACCACACACAACACACACTCACACACACACCACACCACACCACAACACACACTCTCTCTCTCTCTCGCTCTCTCTCTCTCTCTCTCTCTCTCTCGCACACACTCATTCCCTCACACACACACACACACACAAAAATAATAAATGGAATTTATATAGCACTGTATCTTGCACAGACAAATCAAAGCGCTTAAATACACAGTATTAAATACCTGTAACATTTAGTGCATCATTATTTTTTTTTTTTCAGGACCGTCTTACACAGAGTAGGTACCCTCTGATGGAGAGGTACATGAATGGCATGCTCTGCATCAACAAGAACAGCAGTCTGCACCTCACCTTTCGAGCAGATTGTGCCCGGCCTCTGGATCAAAGATTTGTCGGCTGGATTTACGTTTTTGTACAGTCCTCTGCCACTGGCAGTATTTTGTAAGTTTTTCTTTTCCTTACTGTTTTTATGTGTGTGTGTGTGTGTGTGTGTGTGTGTGTGTGAGAGGAGAGAGAGAAGAGAGAGAGAGAGAGAGAGAGAGAGGGTGTGTGTGTGTGTTGTTGTTGTCTTCAATTTAACGTCTGTTCACTCTAAGTGATATTAGACGAGTGTGTGTGTGTGTGAGAGAGAGAGGGTGTGTGTGTGTGTGTGTGTGTGTGTGTGTGTGTGTGTGTTGTGTGTGTGTGGGGTGTGTGTGTGTGTGAGAGAGAGGGGTGTGTGTGTGTGTGTGTGTGTGTGTGTTATTGCTGGGGGTTTTTCCTTTCTGTCTTTTTGTTTGTTTCTTTCTTTCTTGGTTAAGAGTTCCAGGGTTCACCAGTGGTGAGATTTTTGTGAACGTGATCATTTTTGCCTGCCAGTTTAAGGTAGCCACATTCCGACTTTGGGGATGTTGTTGTTGTTGTTTTGATTGTTGAGTTTCTGTTGTTGTTCAACATTCTTAATGCTTCACCACCCTGTGGATCAGCCAGAATATATGCACTCTCTTCACATAGTACTTCTTAGAATTACTCTGAGACTCAGTACACACTGGATGAGAAGATGGATATATATATATATATATATATATATTATATATATATTATATATATTTTATATAATATATATATATATATATTTATGTATAGTAAACTGTGTTTTGGGGAGGGTTGGTTTTTTGGGTGTTTTT
This sequence comes from Rapana venosa, assembly GCA_028751875.1. Classification (NCBI taxonomy): domain Eukaryota; kingdom Metazoa; phylum Mollusca; class Gastropoda; order Neogastropoda; family Muricidae; genus Rapana; species Rapana venosa. Next base: position 10,373,668 of record CM054146.1, on the reverse strand, counting down.
TTTTGGGGGGGGGGGGGTGGTTTGTTCCTTGGCTAGAGCTCTGAGGTTCACCAATGGTGAGATTTGTGCATATGTTGCCGTTTTTTCTCAACCATTTAGGTAGCCACATTCAGACTGTGGGGATGGTGTCTCAGTACGACACCTGTGTGCATGCGTTTTTTATATAGAACAAATTGTCATCCATTCCTGCTAGCCCAGAACGGCCTACTCTTCTGGAAGGTGGAACGGGTTTTCTTGTGTGCGCAAGATGTTCTGTGTTCATTCACACACAGGGGGCCTGGGTTTATAGTCTCAACTGAAGCGCTTTGACGTTCAGTTCGATTTTCTCATCAAACTGAGAAGAAAGGGCAAGGCTGGGAATCGAACCCAGAACCTCATGGTTTACTTGTTAGGCTAGTGAATGTCTTAACCACCCTGCCATCTTCCTTCTTTGAACTTAGTATGATTTGTATTGATTCTTACTGTTTGTCTCCATTTCTAGACTGTGTATGATTTGAAATCTGTTTGTCTCCATTTTTAGACTGTGTATAATTTGAATTCTTACTGTTTGTCTCCAGTTTTAGACTGTGTATAATTCAAATTCTGACTGTTTGTCTCCAGTTTTAGACTGTATATAATTTGAATTATGTTTGTCTCTATTTTTAGACTGTGTTTAATTAGAATTTTTATGGTTTGTCTCCATTTTTAGACTGTGTATTATGTTTCCGGAGCTGTCTTCAATGACTGATGATTTGGTTTGAAGTGGTTTTGTGAGTTTCTTCAGGGTGTCGTATGCCTTTTTACTGTTGCCCACTTTCATGTTTTTTCGATCTCATCACATTGATCACTGATCCACTTCTCTCTGGCCTTTAACATTGACTTCTTCACGAGATTGTTGGCCTCCCGGTATTCTTTAGGGTTGGAAGACCTGGTTGGTTTCAGTGCCCCTGCCCAAGAAGGGGAATTTACGCCAATACCAAAACTATAGAACAATCAGCCTCATCAGCCACGCCAGCAAGATCATGCTCAAAGTTATTTTGAATCGACTCAAGAAGGAGGCAGAGGAACACCTTGCAGAGGAACAAGCTGGGTTCAGGGCAGGCAGGAGAAACAATCGAACAGATTTTTAACTGCCACATCATGATGGAAAACATCTTCAACATCAGAGAGACCTGTTCCACAACTTCATCGACTTCAAGAAGGCTTTTGACAGAGTATGGCACGAAGGCCTGTGCAGGTCCTCAGAATGTTTGGCATTGAAAAAGGACTAGTGCAAACCATTCAAGCACTATACAACACTGCAAGCAGTGCAGTCCTTCTGAACAATCAGGTCGGAGACTACTTCAAAACCACAGTTGGGTTCCGACAAGGATGCCTGTTATCTCAGTCCTGTTCAATCTGTTCTTGGAAAACATCATGAGAGAGACCCTCCATGACTTCCACCCTACCATCTCCATTGGCGGCAGACCCCTCAACAACTTACGGTTTGCCGATGACATTGACCTCATGGGCGGAAGTAACACAGAGCTGCAAGATCTTACGACCAGACTTGAGAACAGAGCTGGAGCATATGGGATGGAGGTGAGCTCGGAGAAAAGTAAAGTACTTGTGAACAGCACGAGCAATGCCACCCCTAAAATTTACATGAACGGCCAACAACTGGAGGAGGTAGACGCTTTTAAATACCTCGGCGCTACACTCGCAAAGGAACGGGCGATCCACGACAGAAATCAAAGTCAGAATAGCCATGGCAACATCTTCCATGACAAAACTCACCACCATATGGAAAAGTAAAGAGATCAGTTTCCCAATCAAACTAAAGCTCTACAAAGCCCTAATTCAGTCGATCCTGCTGTACGGAAGTGAAACCTGGACATTGACTGCTGAAACAGCAAAGCGAATCCAGTCATTCGAAACAAAATGCCATAGAAAACTATGGGCATATCCTGGAGAGACGAAAGACCAACGAATTTGTCAAGAGTCAAATAACACGGCTGGCAGGTCCACAGGAACCCCTTCTCACCATCGTCAAGAAGAAAAAGCTGACATGGTTCGGCCACGTCACCCGCCACAACACTCTGCCCAAAACAGTACTGCAGGGAACACTCGAAGGTGGCAGAAGGAGGGGAAGACAGAACAAGACAGTAGGTGGACAACATCAGAGAATGGACCAGATGAATGACTCGCACTACTGCGCAGAGCCGAGGACCGAGATGGATGGAGGAGGCTTACCCCGGCATCGTCTTTTATGTCTCCCCACGACTGCCAAGGTCACGGGTTGGAGATGATTTTTGAATTTTTCCCGGTTTTTTCTCCATTTTTAGCTGTGTATAAATTTAAATTCTTTCTGTTTTTTCTCCATTTTAGACTTGTATAAGATTATAAATATGATATATAGTATATATTATATATATATATATATTTATGTATAAGTAACTGTGTTTTGGGAGGGTTGTTGCTGTTGGGTTTTTTTTTTGGGGGGGGCGGTGGTTTGTTCCTTGGCTAGAGCTCTGAGGTTCACCAATGGTGAGATTTGTGCATATGTTGCCATTTTTTCTCAACCATTTAGGTAGCCACATTCAGACTGTGGGGATGGTGTCTCAGTACGACACCTGTGTGCATGCGGTTTTTATATAAAACAAATTGTCATCCATTCCTGCTAGCCCAGAATGGCCTACTCTTCTGGAAGGTGGAACGGGTTTTCTTGTGTGCGCAAGATGTTCTGTGTTCATTCACACACAGGGGGCCTGGGTTTATAGTCTCAACTGAAGCGCTTTGACGTTCAGTTCGATTTTCTCATCAAACTGAGAAGAAAGGGCAAGGCTGGGAATCGAACCCAGAACCTCATGGTTTACTTGTTAGGCTAGTGAATGTCTTAACCACCCTGCCATCTTCCTTCTTTGAACTTAGTATGATTTGTATTGATTCTTACTGTTTGTCTCCATTTCTAGACTGTGTATGATTTGAAATCTGTTTGTCTCCATTTTTAGACTGTGTATAATTTGAATTTTTACTGTTTGTCTCCAGTTTTAGACTGTGTATAATTCAAATTCTGACTGTTTGTCTCCAGTTTTAGACTGTATATAATTTGAATTATGTTTGTCTCTATTTTTAGACTGTGTTTAATTAGAATTTTTATGGTTTGTCTCCATTTTTAGACTGTGTATTATTTGAATTTTTACGGTTTGTCTCCATTTTTAGACTGTATAATTTAAATTCTTACTGTTTGTCTCCATTTTTAGACTGTGTATAATTTAAATTCTTACTGTTTGTCTCCAGTTTTAGACTGTGTATAATTTAAATTCTGACTGTTTGTCTCCAGTTTTAGACTGTATAATTTGAATTATTATGGTTTGTCTCCATTTTTAGACTGTGTATAATTTGAATTCTTACTTTTTTTGTCTCCATCTTTGAACTTTGTGTAATTTGAATTCTTTCTTTTTTGTCTCCATCTTTAAACTTTGTGTAATTTGAATTCTTACTTTTTTGTCTCCATTTTTAGACTTTGTGGACGGCGATGCCAGACACAGGCACAGCATGTCAGTCAGCGGCCAACCATTGGTGTCACTGCGGTCACATGTCTGGACAGATGTTCCCCTTAGCAGTCGACAAACAAGTTCGTTGCGGCTTTCTGTTGCTGATTTTGCACATGTCTGCATTGAGTGGAACCCGTTTGTCACATCCAAATTCCCACGAGGCATTCAGGTCCATGTGTACAAGGCGTATTTCAACATGGAGAGGGTAGAGTCTACGTTACTGACTTTATCTTCCAAGAATGGAACGTTATTACCTTGGCATAGTCATGATTGTTACTATGTGAGGAAGGTGTATGAATTAGTCATCAAAGTCACCAGAGATTCCCGCGAGCCTGTGGAACAACCCTGGAATGAGACAGAGCTTCTCTTTGAAATGATTTTTGGAGTCAACAGTAAGTGTGATTATTTTTAGAGCTAACAGTTATTATTTCGTGAAAACTTTCTTATTGTTGTTCTCAGTCATTATAGTGTAAAAAAGGTAAAGGAGTCCCATAACCTATAAGGTCGTAGGGGAGCGAGGCGTCAGAGACCTCACTTCTCTAGGGCCAGCATAATGAGGGCGGCGCCCATCTCCTCTCCCTCGCTGCTTTACCTTCCCTGACCCTAAAGAGGGCAGGTACCCATTTACAGCTGGGTGAACTGGGGGAACTGTACTGAAGCCAAGGCGCACAAACAGTCACCCATCCAACTGGTAACCACGCTCGACGCTGCTTAACTTGGCTGGGAGAAAGCAAGTGCTCCGACCACTGAGCTATCCCGTCCCCGTGTGTATAACATGCTTTTTTACATCCTGTTTCTGTGTGCATGCGGTTTTGTCAATTTTCTCACCTGTTTCCTTTGGCACCTTTTCTGAAATGCAGAAGAGGTTTTAACATGTATGCAAGATGTTCTGTGTGGGTTTGCACACGGGACCTAAGTTTATAGTCCCATCCAAAGGACTTTCAGGGAAGTGAAGTCAATGCTGATATTAACTCTCTCATTTCCAGCACACACACGCGCACGGTATACCAGTTTCACCAAAGTAGCCCTTGATTCCCAGAAAACTGTTTGGGCAAATTATTTCCCTTCATTCCCATGGCCCGCAAAACCAGGATGCCACTGGTCAGCATAAACAGTACGCCCTCTACCGTCCTGACCACTCCGATACCTGAGACCCTGATCCTTGGCGGTGTTGTCGATCAGTGGCCTGGCGATTGTTTGTGAAGAAAAGGCCTCCTGGGCGCCTGGAGAGCATGGGACAGTCGCTGTTAAGATGTAAATGGCTACTCGGCACTTTGAGGGCTTTGGGGAAGTCATCAAGACGTGAGTGTCAGCGTGGGACACCGATTCCCTACAGGGCATGTGTTGAAATATGTCCTGTGGACTTTGTTAGGAGAGTACAGGCAAAGTTAATTACTTTTCCTTTGAACAGTTTGTACGTAGGCATGCATGTGTGTATTTTTGTTTGTGATATCGTTTTATGTTTACCTGTCCTAACACCTGCCTGTCATCAACACTGGTATATCTATATATCCATACTGCAAAGAATATTTTATTGCGTTCATTTATTAACACAATAGTGTATGATACTTAGGGTTATTCAAGTTAGATTTAAGTGTTGTTTCGCTGTGAACTAAAATTTATACCTTATTTTCAGGAGTAGACTGTTCTAGAAACTCAGAAATGAAGGGAAGTAAAGATTTTTCTGGAAATTGGAAAGTAAGAGAAGTAACTACTCACAGAAATGTCCAACTTAAAAGAGTTAGCTTCAGGGGAGAAATCCCTTTGAACAGGCATCTCAGCATACATTATGAGAGTACCAGAGAGGGGATTCACTGGAGGGAGTCAAGTCAAGTCAAGTCTAAAACACTTGAATCATCCCATGAAGAGCAATTACAATACTGACAGACACATTAATATGAATCATAATCTTGAAAGACAACAAGAAAGCTACATTTCGTATTGGTTTAAACATTCCAAGATAATTTCAAATAAAGATACCACACATGCCTACATACACATGCACACACGCACGCATGCATGCAAACACACACACACACTCACACACAAACACACACACAGGTTCGAATCTCGTTCAAGAGGAATTTTCCTCTGGAGTTAACATACGTGCCGACTCCACTCTCCCTAAAAGTCCTTCGGATGGGACTATAAACCGAGGTCCTTTGTGCGAACACACACAAAACATCTCGCTCACACGTTAAAACCTGTTCTGCTTTTCAGAAGAGTAAGCCGTTGTGTGCTGGTGGGAACAGATGAAAAAATTGACAAAACTGCAAAAACACGGGAACTGGATGTAAAAAAAGCACATGAGTGCTTATTCCATTATCCTCGAAGAAAAAGAATGAAAGAAAAAAGAATGAAAACACCAATGTAAGAATACACTGTTGGAGTGATGTCATAATGGCCACCCATCCAGAATGTTGGTTTACTCAGTCTGAAGCTGTATCATCAGCAGGAGGCTTAGCTTTTGGTATTCTGCATATATACATAATTATATGCAACAGAACGGACCTGGTTGTGATTGTGGCTATATCAGAGTAAGATAACATCACATAAGATAAAATACAGTACAGTGAAAGAAAATGCAAAGAAATATGTTACAGTGAAATGATAATTATGAACTAACATTAAAAAAATCAAATGAAACAAAACAAATGAACGAACAAATCAATCAATCAATAATAGATAAAACTGAAACAGCTAAAGAAACACACATACACTCTCACGCTCGCACGCACGCATGCACACACACACACATACACACAAAACCTCCCAACACATACTCCACAACACTTCATGTTGTTTGTGCAGATGAAGGGGATCGTGTTTACGGCTCCTACATAGAGGGAACAGTCCCTGAAACGACGACCAGAATGCTGGATTCCACAACGCCTGTCGACAGCACAGGCACCTGGAAAAATTCACTTTTGTCCTTTCTAGAGAGACACAAAGTGAAGATCGGCCTGGGCGCTGCAGGCATTGTTTTGTTGTTGATTTTGTACTACTGTTGTCATCGGTGTTACAGGCAGCAAACTAGAGGTATGTTGTTTTATTTTGTGAATGGTTAACAATTATTTGTTTATGACATTTTTCTCTCAGGTTATTTTTGTTGTTGACAATGTTGCCCCCCCCCCCAAAACAAAAACAAAAAGGTTTGAGGGTGTTTTTGTTGTTGATAATGTTGCAAAAAGGTTTCTTGATGTTTCATAATGACAATATGACACATGACGACGATATACCTACATGGACCTACCATCCCTTCTACCCCTACACAATCATACATGATGACGATATGATACTTGATGACCATATACCCCTATTGACTTATTTATTTATATTTATTTATTCTTTTATATCGAGGATAATGGAATAAGCACTCATGTGCTTTTTTTACATCTAGTCCCTGTGTGTATGCGGTTTTGTAAATTTTGTCATCTGTTTCCACCGGCACACAATGGCCTACTCTTTCGAAAAGCGAAACAGGATTTAACGTGTGCGCAAGATGTTCTGCATGCGTTCAAACACGGGGCCTCGGTTTATAGTCTCATCCGAAGGACTTTGACATTCAGTTCGATTTTTTGGTCTTTGACATTCAGTTCGATTTTTTGGTCAAACTGGGAAGAAAGGGCGAGGCTGGGAATCGAACCCACAACCTCACGGTTTACTTGTTGGCAGGTGAACATCTTAACCATCCTGCCACCTTTCTTCCTTGACACATGATGGCTATATACCTACATGGACCTACCATCCCTCTTGTATATAAACAAACATAATGACAATATGACACATGACAACGATATACCTATACATGGGCCTACCATCCCTTCTACCCCTACACAATCATACACAATGACAATATGACACATGATGGCTATATACCTACGTGGACCTTCCATCCCTCTAGTATATTATAAACTTACATAATGACAATATGACAAATGATGACCATATACCATCCCCCCCTATTGACTTATCGTTCCTCTTGTACATAATGATTCATTATGACAGCACAACACATGTATAGGAAGGTGGCAGGATGGTTAAGATGTTCGCCTGCCAACAAGTAAACCGTGAGGTTGTGGGTTCGATTCCCAGCCTCACCCTTTCTTCCCAGTTTGACAAAAAAATCGAACTGAATGTCAAAGTCCTTCGGATGAGACTATAAACCGAGGCCCCGTTTTCAAACGCATGAAGAACATCTTGCGCACACGTTAAATCCTGTTCCGCTTTTCGGAAGAGTAGGCCATTGTGTGCCGGTGGAAACAGATGACAAAATTTACAAAACCGCATACACACGGGGACTGGATGTAAAAAAGCACATGACTGCTTATTCCGTTATCCTCGATATAAAAGAACAAATAAATACAATAAATAAATAAATAAATATACCCTTCATTGTGCAGCAAAAGAGCCCAACGCAGACTCATTCATTCACCAACACACCTCCTCGCCAGCAGAGGTGGGGGGTGGGGGTACTGGTGGTGGCGGCAGCAGCAGCAGCAGGAGGACAGGGCGGGGGGCAGGTGCGGACGCCATTCCCATGATGGCCAGGGTCACGCCCTCAGCTCCCGCCTGGAACGAAATCGAAGAACATCCCCTCAGGGATTCTGACGGTCCCCCAGCGTACGCAGATGTGTTTCCTGACAAAGTGTGAGGGTGAAAGACAGTGTGGGTTGGTTTGGTTTGGTTTTTTTATGCGTGAGTGTCTCTATGTGGATGGAGAGGGAAAAAAAATTAAGGGGTGGGTAATGAGTGTCTCTATGTGGATGGAGAGGAAGAAAAAAATGAAGGGATGGGAAAGGGTTTTTGCGCGTGGATCTGTGATATTGAGTTGTGCTTTTCTTTTTATGTGATACATGTTTACTTCTTGGTATGCTTGTAACCAGCATGAATTTAAAAAAAAAAAAGCTTTTGAAATATCAAAGAGATATCAAATTTTGTATTTGTATTGCATTGATCTGAAAAAAAGGGAGAGAAAAAAAATGGTTGGACAGATTTGTGGAGATCTGTTTTGTGATGAAAAGGGGTGGGGGGGGGGGGACAAGAAGTTAAGTCATCAGTGTGTGGTGAAGTGTTTCTTCCTTTTGTAAAATGAAGACAGATTTGTCTTTTTTGTAGTTTTTTTTGTGGGGGTAATGAAGACAGATTTTAGAAAACACTTTTAAAAAATTCTGATAGTCTCTGTGTGTTGAGATCTATTCCCTAACAAAGGATATTAAGACAGGTTGTGGGGGAAAAAAGGTTGATCCTCCAATGTTTGAAGAAACTGTGTGTGTTTTTTCTCATAAAATGTTTTTTAAAAATGAAGTCCGAGAATTGAAGAGAAACAAAATTCAATTAAAAAAAAAATCTGACCCAACAGCCAATGGAGATATGTTTTTCAAAAATGATTCCTGAAGTCATAATGTGGCTACCTTAATGGTGAGTAAAACGGTCACATACCCAAAATCTCACCATTGGTGAACCTCGGAGCTCTAGCCCAGGAGCAAAAAAACAAAAAAGTAAAAGTATTATAGAGGTGTACAATAGGAAAAAAGAAAAGGAGAAAGCAATTTGGCAGCAAGAATACAGCGATTTCTGTTCATTTAAGTCATTATAAATGAAGTTTTAAAAAAAAATTCATAAAATATTTCTCATGGTTCATGTTCGGAGGGTTGGGGCTATTTAAAAAAAATTTGGGGGGGGACAAAGGGTAATAAAAATAGACAATCTGGAAGGAAAATATTGGGGGAACAAAAGCCTGATAATCCACAGCATGGAGCTTCGTCTCCTAACAGGTTAATTAAGATGAACAGATTGGAAGAAAAGATTAGAAAATAGTGAGTGGTTTGTTATGTTTTGTTTCGAAAGGTCTCTTCCTTATGTATAGTGATTTAAAAATTTTTTTTTTTTTTTAACTTTACGAATTTTTATATTGTTTTTGTGTGGTACATATAATTTAACTCTGCCTTTGTCCAATGGTGCCTTAGTTATTTCTTCTTCTTCTTCTTCTTTTTTTTTTAAGCTTTGTGCCTCTGAGTATATCTCTATGTCATTTTATCTGTCGTTATTGCCTGTTCTGCTTTTCAACTGTCTGTCTCTGTCTCTCTGTCTGTCTGTCTCTCTCGTAGCTTTTTCTTTTATTAACAATTTTTTTAAAACTATGTTTACTACAGTCATCATTGAAGGCAAGGTCCAAAGGACAGAAAGTATGTTGATACTTCTTTGTTGCCTTTGGTGTATCATCACCATCATCATCTCTCCACCATCCCTCTTTGTCTTCTTTCTTTATGTGCGTGTTTCTCATTCTGCCGTATATCTTGTGTATGTATGTGTGTGTGTGTGTGTGTGTCTGTCTGTCTGTGCATGTGTGTGTGTGTGTCTGTGTGTGTGTGTGTGTGTGTGTGTGTGTTTCTGTCTCTGTATGTGCTTGTTTGTGTGGGAGTGTGTGCAGTACATTAAAATCAGTTTCATGTTGTTATACTTGAACACTTGCATAATCTCTTAAGTAGTTTGTAGATTTTGTTTGTTTTGTTTTGAAACTTTGGAAGGTGTTTGTTCATTGCCATTTTTAAATGATATCTGTTTATGAACTTTTGGAATGGAAGATACTGGAATGAAATCGGAGAAACTCTATCGGTCAGTATTCATAAACTTTTTTCCCTGTTCACCTGAAATACTCAGTTCTTTGCTGATTTTGAGATATCCAGTAAGTACATAGTATTCCTTTTTAAAAAAATTGTGAATGAGTGACTTTTATTGTTATGAATTACGTATTATATTCTTAAAGCTGAACGTTGAGAGAGACAGAACAACTTATACTTGTTTTAATTTGAGAAAGTGTGTGTGTGTGTGTGTGTGTGTGTGTGTGTGTGTGTGTTGTGTGGGGTTTGAGAGAGAGGGGGGAGGGGTATGTTTGTGTGTGCATGCATGTTTGTGCTTTTCTTGTGTATAATCTTTATCATTTATGTATTCAGTTATTTCAGCTGTGTATTACATCTAATTTTGTGTTACTTGTTTCCTTTTGTGTCCTTTTACTTAGTTTGTCAGTTAGTTTTAGTTTCTTTTTATGTTCTTTTGTACGGTTTTGTAATCGACCAAACTTTAAAACTGTGGCTGGTTAAGTTTACATTTACCTCAGTTTGTTTTTGTTTTTGACCAAGCTGAAGGGATCTAATATTTTCACAGCAGATTTAACTGCTGCGTAACTGCATGATTGTATAAGTGATATCTCTTGTGGAAGTTTTAACTCGGCATGTTAAATACTTGTATGCAATGTTCAGGGTTAATTTTTTTGTTATCCATATTGTTGTTACTGCTGTTCTTTATCAAATGAGGTCTCCATTCTTGCATGGTTAATCTCTTTTGTGCGAAAAAAAAATCCACATTGTTCTTTTGTGTGCCTTGATTTTATTTGACTGAAGACTCTTGTGTGTATGTAAATGATCCCAAAATGGATATTAAAAATGCGTGTACCATAAAACTTTGGGAATATAATTCAGTACTTCACCTTCACCCTTACCAATCCTGTAGTCTAGTAGACTATTGGGGCACCACTGAAGGTTTTGCAACCAGCTTCCTCCACTCCTTGCAGTTTTCAGTTTTCTGTAGCAAATCATTCCACTCAAGGCCAGTCCACTCTCTTCCCTTTGTTTTATCTGTCTGCCTCTTCGTCTCCCTCCTTGCACAGTTCCCTGTAAGACAGTCTTGGCCAGTCCAGATGTTTGTGTGACATGCCTGTACCACTTCAGTTTGCTTTTTTTTTCCCACTGAAAATCAGGAGCTCTTCATTTTGGTCAGCTGCTTGTTGTTTTTAAAAAAAAAATCTGTATTCATTCATTATTTTTGTTTTGTTTCAAGTCATATTTAGTTTTAAGTTTTTGGTGTGTTTTTTTCTCAGGGCAGGGAAAGCCTTATTTATAGGCAACAAAAACTTGTGACTGTTTGGCCAAGCTGCTTGCTTTGTTTATTTATCTTTTTTTTGATGTTTCCTTTCTTTTCAGCTGTGTTTCATTTTGAAATTTTTACCCCATAATGGGACCATAGAATTTGGATGGGTTTCTTAAAAAAAAAAATCACTTTTATGTTAGTATGAGAATTGTTAAGCTGACTATGAATGTTGTATTTTTCTGTTGTAGTGTGCACAATACTTGTTGAAAATATTTGTATGCATACGTAAATAAGCATTTTATTCAGTTGTAAAGTACATTTCGATGGAAAGTTTAATATGTGTTCAATTAACTCTGTGTGTAGGTGTGTTAGTGTGTGTGTTTGTGGGTGTGTATGTGTGTGTATTTGTGCGTGTTGTGTGTGTGTGTGTGCTTGCGTGAGTGCATGCATGCTCACATATGCACACACGATAATGTGAGAGAGTGCAGTAAAACTAGTATATGACTGAAAGTTTCCATCTATGTCAAAACAGTGAGCATTTACATTGCTCTTGATTCCACATGCTCATGTCTGTAAGCGCACAGGTCTGTCTAGTATAGCGTCTCCTCCAAAAGTCTTCACATTCAGTTTGAATTTCCTGTCAAGCTGGGAAGAAAGGGCAACAAGGCTGGGAATCGAACCCACAACCTCAGGTTTACATGTTAGGCAAGTGAACATCTAAACCACTGTGCCACCTTCCTTCTTGGAACCACTGTGTAATCTGAGGAGGAAAATCCCTCTCCCCCAAAGTCTTGGATGAGACTACAAACCAAGGTCCCATGTGCAAACGCACGCAGAACATCTTGCACATACGTTAAAACCCGTTCCACTTTTCGGAAGAGTAGGCCATTGTGTGCCGGTGGGAATGGATGACAAAATTTACAAAAATGCATACACACGAGGACTGGAAGACAAAAAAGCACATGAGTGCTTATTCCATAATCCTCGAAATAAAAGAATAAAATAAAAATAAAATAATTCAGGATTTGAACCCTCACACTCAGTTTAGTTCGTATCACATATCTGACATATTTTAACCACTGAGCTTCTCTGCTTCTCCAACAGATTTCCAAACAATTTTTCTGTTTTTTTTACATAATGATTGTGATGTGTACTCAGCTGCCTTGCATTAAAAAGGTTACTTTGTACTGTACAACATTGAAAAACGATCGACTTGTTTCTATAGCACACCATTCAAGTACAGCTATTTAAAAAATATGCATATGCGACCATTAAGGTCACTGCATTCCATCTTCAGGGAACCCCTTTCTATGATGCAGCATTAGAGACTGTACCTGTGTATGTGCAAAACAGTGATTGCTATGTAATCCACCATTGCTTTTGAAAAATGGAATATCATCAGCATATGCTATTTTAAAAGTACTTGCAGTACTGGAATTCTTAATTGTACATAATGATTTTTCCTCCTCAAAGGGTAAAACATATGAGATTCTGTTCGCAATGTGTTTTTAACCATTAAACATGTATAAGTGTATGATGTTATCTTTGGTTTTTTTATGTATGTCTGACTGTCTGTTTTGGTTGGTTGGTTGGTTGGTTGTTATTGGTGATGGTGGGGGTGGTAGTGGTGGTGATGTGTGTTTTATTTAATTTTTATTTATTTATTCTTTTATTTCGAGGATAATGGAATAAGCATGTGTGTGTGTGTGTGTGTGTGTGTGTGTGCATGCATGTGATGTCAGCTGCAGCTCAGCACTATCACTGAAGCATTGTGGCAGCCACTTTCACTTTCATTCTTGTTCGGTCATAAGAGAAAGATGTGATCCTCACAGTTTTGACTGCTCATATAGAGACTGTGACGTCTTTACTCAGGTTGCCAAATCAACTTTTGTTTTCATATGCAGCTCTCGTTTGCTGGGGGACATGAACTGTCATCTAGTGGGTCGTTGTGATATGTAAGTTACGTTTTGTACGGAAGAAGGAAAAGTGTGACTGTTTAGTGCATTCTTTTTTCTTTGCGATGGAAATGGTCTCTGTTGCTGTGATGATGTTGTGTATTGTGATGTGGGATAGGGTGTGTGTGTGTGTTGTGTGTGTGTGTGTGTTGTGTGTGTACTGAAGAAAAGCACTGATAAATCATTTTTCATAGATTTTAACCAAAATAAGAAATGACAAAATTTTGTCTTAGGAGCAGAAAGTGTTCAGTGCATCCTTTGTGATTGCAGGCTTACCAATGCTTTACCCTTTGTTCATCAAGAGATGAGCCCAAGATTGTATGTTAAGGGCGTTATCAGTACCAATATAAGCACATGTCCACAGGATTTTCTCTGTGAAAAATTTCCTCTTTTCTGTCCATCTCTTTGTCTTCTTCAAACTCTTAGACAGCAACTATTGTTGTCTGTCATGCGAGCGAAAAGCCTTGCACTTCTGTCCATCTAATGTTGATTTCTTTTATTTCTGTGATCCCAATCAGCTAGATTAAAATCTGTTCATTTTGTCCACATCATCAACTATATTGTCAACCTTTTCCCAAAGAGCCCATAGTACCTTAACTCTGGGTAGGAGCTGGCTAGTGTCAAAAGAAATGCCACAAATATATTACTGTCAAAAGAAATGCCACAAATATATTACTGTTAAAAGATATGCCACAAATATGTTACTATTAACAGATATGCCACAAATATATTACTGTTAAAAGAAATGCCACAAATATATTACTGTGTAAAAGAAATGCCACAAATATATTACACTTCTGATGGGATTTGAACCTTGGATTCTACCCACCTTGAAATGTTTGCAAAACATTGGTCCAGCCTATGGGTCAAAGTAATTATTGGTTAATACAGTTGTTATAGGCTTCATTCTTATCATTCATTAATTGGCCAGCCACCCTCCAAATTACCACTTCAGTAATTGCAATGGTATTGTTGATAGCATGTATTATTTTTTTATGAATGTTAACATCATTTTCGTGCTTCGTGTTGTTGAACTCTTTGTCTCTGTGTTAAAAACATGATTGTCAAGCTTTTGTTGTTAGTATTTGTTTCACTGCAGCAGAATGAGTCAGATAATTGAGTAGAAGGAAATAATGGTTTTTTTAATTTTATCTTTATTTATTTTATATCGAGGATAATGGAATAAGCACTTATGTGCTTTTTTACAGCCAGTCCCCGTGTGTATGTGGTTTTGTCAATTCTGTCATTTGTTTCCACCGGCACACAATGGCCTACTCTTACGAAAAGCGGAACAGGATTTAACGTGTGCGCAAGATGTTCTGTGTGCGTTCGCACACGGGACCTCGGTTTATAGTCTCATCCAGACTTTTGGGGAGAGTGGAGTCTGTGCTGATGTTAACTCCAGGGGAAAATATCCCCTCGATCGGGAATCAAACCCGGGTCATCAGATTGCCAGCACAATGTTCTGACCACTAGGCTATCCCGTCCCCTTGAGTTTGTGGGTGTGTGTTGTGTGTGTATGAGACTGAGTGTGTGTGGGTGGGTGGGTGCGTGCATTCATGCGTACTTATGTGCAAGGGTTTGTGTACATATTTAAGTGATGTAAAAGTCACTTATTTCAAGTACACAAACCCTCATGCATGAGCACAAATCTGCCTCTTTCTCTTGTTGTCATTATTGCAGTTTTTTCATGCTTTATCTATTGTTTTGATGGATATGGAGTTTTTTATGATCTTTATAAATCCAAAATATGTTGTCTCTGTCTCCGTGTCTGTCTGTGTGTCTGTCTGTGTGTGTGTGTGTGTCTCTCTCTCGCTGTCTGTCTCTCTCTTTCTGCTCCCCCCACCCGCTATTTAGTCTAGTGTTGTGTGTGTGTTTGTGTGTGTGCGTGTGTGTGTGTGTGTGAGAAAGAGTGTGTGTAAGTATTTACAGCAAACGCAAGAAATTCCTTTCGTTTTGATACTCTTCCCCCCAAAAAAAGCAAACAAGACATCCGTTTAATTTTTTTTCTACATTTTATTATCAGGAATGGATTTCTGTGTATAAAAATCATGAAAAAAAATCCATCATTTTGTGAACAATTTTTCTGATGATGAGCATAAGATCAACTTTCAGTACAAAAATGAGCTAAACCATGCAGTGTTCTTTATTCTACCCTTTTTATCACAGTGCTAAACACATTATACTCTGTACACATTTACAATGCAGATTTACTAGCAAGGCACAAGCATCTTGCACATTTTGTTTGGGTCACATCCCAAAGAATACAACCACATATTATAGACACCACTGACACAATATTACATAATACATCTTGTGACACACATCTTGGAAGATATTTTCACACACTCATAACTCCCATCAACAACTGTTTGTCACTAACACAATGTGGTGTATTGGCACTAACATAATGTGATAATACATTTTGTGACTCTGTGCAGAATATTTACTGACCAGTTTAATTCTATGATTGGAATATGAAGTGTGACTCTACGTATTTGAGTCACACTGCAGCTGAGGTCAATTTTTTAAATTGTTAACATGTTATCAATCTGAAAGGGGAAAAAAAGCAAAACAAAACAAACAAACAAAAACCCAACAAAAAGATTGAAAATCATAAAATTCTATCGAAAGTTACTACAAACTGAAATGTTAGACTCCAGAAATGGTATGAAAAGTTATTACAAATTAAAATGCTAGACTCTAGGGAGTGGGAAAATGGCAAATTCTGCATCATAATAGGTGGTCAGAATGAGGAATTGGGTAAGCTTAAACGCAATCTTAAAGCAAAAGAAAAAAAATTCCTCCTTGATGCTTCCATACAAGGTAGAAGAAAGCTCACAGTTTTATTATCAATCAAAATCTCGAAATTGACAACCTGATCCCCACCTGCCTAAAATGGCTCCTAGCAGAAACATGGGTAATGTGCAATGCGACTCATTTCGTTGTAGAGTGTCACAAATATCCTGTTAAGTTTCTTGCTAGGGGGTTTCAGTACCTTCCTGCCCCTGTTGATTCCATGCCTTTTGCCCATCTCTTACTCCCTGTATTTATTATCATCAGCTAAATGTCAGGTAATTCCTATGGCCTCCACCCCAATAAAGCACAATTTTTGGTAGATGTATGGCGCATTCATAAGATATTTTACTGGCAATCACATCTCACTATGAAACCTGAGTTTCAAAGTATATCTTTAAGCATTAATTCACCTCCCCTACACTTCTTTCCCTTCTTCTCCTTGTCCAGTGCATGTGCATGCATGCACACACACACACACACACACACACGCATTATATGACTTGTGACTCAGGCAATCTTTTCTTACTGATTAACTTTCTTCAGTCTATTTCATCCCTGAAGTTGGAATGAAGCTACCTTAATGGTGGGTAAAAATGGTTGCATACACAAAAATTTCACCATTGGTAAACCAAGGTACGAAAAAAAAATCCACTTCCACCCTCTCTTCTTGCAACCTCTTCCCACTTCTTCTAGCTTCTCTCACCTGATTACCATAAATATTCACACAACATAATTTTGTTAAATACCTAGATTTAATTGATTATCCTTTGTTTCAAAAATTCATTACTCTAACAGCAAAGCAATCAATTAATGAAATATATACTGCTACTTCTCACCACAGTATTTGATACCGCTCAAATCACACTGGTCTTTCCAGTAACAAATAAAAAACCCCAAAAAGGCCCTTATGTCCTCAGAACCCAGGCAACAAAAGAACTGACTCTGGCAAAATTCTGCTGAGAAAAATTTCACTCCTGTAGGCAATACAGACAGACAAGGAGAAATAAAGGGGAAAGAAAGAAGGGGGAAAAACCAACCCAACCCAGATTGCATAACTGACAGTTTCTCCCACTTTCAGCTGCTATCCATTCCATCCCAACCCAGCCCAGCTGGTGCTGATATAGCAGGAACTGACTGCACTTGGACTTGGCAAAAGGAAAACCCTCACTAATTTTAGCACTGGACCCTTGCCGGAGTTAGGCTGGATTTGCACATTGTGGTTGGTGTGATGCTTTAGCGACGTGCTCTTCATGGAGAGAGAGAGAGAGAGAGAATTCACCTGCTGTGACTGTGTAAATGCCACCTAATGAGAAGACAGCGTAAAACACTGCCAACAATGAACACATTTTTATGGACACCTCAGCTGATAAACCCTTTGACACTGTACTGCACACACAATGTGACTACATTGACAAGGAATCCATGGCAATGTCCAGATGAATCATGTACAAAACAATCGGGAAATTTAGCTTCAAAAAGTCCATGCATAAAGGCAAGAGAAGAGAGAGAGAGAGAGAAACACTACCAAATAAACAAAAGCCCAACAAAATAACCTCATCAAAAACAAAACAAAAAGGCTTTTCCTGATAAAACTACAAACAAATCAGCCTTCCTGGGTGCCAAATCTCTTCTTTTTTTTCTCCTTAATTTAATTTTGTTTTTACAGATATTCATTTCGTACAAGCACTCTTAATCTAAGTTTTTGGGTTGGTTTTTTTATATTTCATTCTGCCATAATGACAAAGACGCTACATGACAAAGATCAAATGGGAAGACAGGATCACATATGAAGAACTATGGAGAATGTGCAAAGTTGACGATCTGGAGTCTGTAGCTAGTACCAATAGATTGCGCTAGTTTGGGCACGTTCAACGGAAAGCAGACCACCACATCTTAAAAAGAGCAATGAACTTCCTAGTGGATGGAAAGAAACCAAAGGGAAGACCTAGCAAGACCTGGGCTGCCTGTATTGCAGATGATCTTAGAGAAAGGGGCATAAATAAGGAGGAAGCTCAAAACAGAGAGAGATGGAGAAGGTTCATCAATGTCAAACCTCCCCTGGGAGAAACATGACAAAAAAGGAAGAAGAAGAAGATTCTGCCATAATGACAAAACCAGCCATACTTAGTCTTCAAGTAACTTCAGATGCAAGATATGAATTTAAAAAAAACAACAAACAAACAAAACAAAGATGAGAATGCGTTTCTGCATTGCAGAAATTGAGCAGGAAAGACAAATGAAGAAAAAAAGGAGGGGGGAAGAGGGTTAACAGACCCCCCCCCCCCCCCCCAAAAAAAAAAGAAACAACAAACCACCCGCCCAACCAAACAAACCAACCCCAAACAAACAACCAACAAAAAAAGCAACAAGAACAATAATAATGATAATAACAATGATGGATATAATATGGATATAATGATGGACACTTTTTGAGTGCTTTCCTACCCCTTTATAGCAGCAGCACAAAGTGCTTTACATTATAAGGAAAAATAACAGGAATTTTTGTGTGTGTGTGAATGGGGGTAAAAAGTGTATATTTTTAGAGTATAATTTCCTGAAGTTGAGACCAGTGATTATTCATACTCTATAAAAAGAAAAAAGCCTCTTATATCTATCCCCATAGGAGACATTATAAGCTTCAAATAAAAAAATTGAAAAAGAATGGAACTTAAGTGAAACACCAAGAATATGATAAGACTGAGGGCAAAATGTGGCTTGACATACTCATTAAATGAGCTGATAACTTGTGTATTGCAGCGGTCTGCTTAAATACTGCAAACCATCACAAACAATAATGTTTTGATATATATTTGCTGTAGAATACTTACTTCTACTACAGCAGTTCAATTCAAAACGAGGTGCACATTAGACAGGTAATTTGAAATGAGGTGCATATTGGAGACATATAAATCACACAAACAGTCTATAATTAATCATCTTGTTTTACAATTCTATACAGCATAGATACAAATGGAAAGACAAAAAGTTTGTCATCATGTTCATGACAGATAAAAAATATATATATATACCCACAAACATGGATACACACATAGGTGTTGCACACATATTCCTTCACAAACAAAATGAAACTATGATTGCACATAGAAAAAATGCACATGCTCACACGCATGAGGAAACTATGATTGCACATTAAATACACACACACACATCTCCCCATCCAAACGCACACACACCTTTCCTTTGCGAAAGAAAAAAAATAGTGTGAATCCCATTTTTCTTTCCATCATGATTTAAAGACTTTGTAATATGTTTCTAAAACCACAACACACACTGCCAGAACAATGCCTCATGATGATAGTAACTAACATAAATGCACCCCACATTTTTCCTTTCAACATGATTTCTCATTCATCTTAGTGTTTTCATTTTTTCACTGGCTTCAAAGCAGGCCTAAGAGCTCTTCAGGCACAAGGGAAGTAGAGACCAGGTTCACACATGATAACTGTGCAGTGTAACCAGTTTTATTGCAATGTCTACCCACTCACATACAGGGTGTGATGGCCTGGTGGAAAGAGAGTCAAACTGGCAATTTGATGGTATCTGTATATAACAGGTTCAAGCCTCAACCTCCCCCACTGAGATGCTGGGGGCCTGTCAGTATAAAATGTTTCCCCACCTTCTGGAAAGTCTGTGCTAGGAATTTCCTCTTTTATGCCTAGTTCATTTTCTTCCTTTCGTCTCCTTCTTGTCTATTTTCTGCCTTCATGGTCCATTCTCTGCCTTTCTTCCAGAAAGATTTAAAAGATAACATCTCTCCCATGCTAGAGTCACATGCTCTGGGCCCGATTCTAAGGTGTTTAATGGCAGGGCAATGCATTTTCGCTCCTCGTTTGACGGACAACATTGGTTGCTGTCTCAGTGTTCGACCAAAAAGAAGTATCCACCGAGCTGTCTGTCTTGAGATTTTCCTCTGGGGTTAACATAGATACTGACTCCATTCTCCTGAAAGAGCTTTCAGATGAAACTGTAGGGATCAAGTTAGCCTAGCGGTTAGAACGTTGCACTCGTGATCTGACATTCCGGGTTAAAGCCACCACATAGCCACCCCCCCACTACCTTCTTGTGTTCAAGGGGATTTTTTCCCCTAGAGTTAACATAGTACCAACTCCAGTCCCCCAAATTTCTTTGGACGAGACTATAAACTGTATGTGAACATCTTGCACACACATTAAATCCCATCCCGCCTTTCAGAGGAGTAGGCCATTATTTAAAATTAAAATGCACGCACATTGGTCTTGTTCAGTCATCATCCCTGAGGTTGGAATGCGGCTACCTCAATGGAAGGCAAAAACAGTGGCATACACACACACCTCACCATGGTGAACCTCAGAGCTCTCGCTGAGCAACGAAAAGAACAACAAAAAAACCCAAACAATACCCGCCCCCCATCCCTCCTCCTAAGGCTGTGTGTGTAAATGCACACAGAACATACTGCATACATGTTAAAATCCTATCTGCCTTTTTTTTGTACAAGAGTAGGCCTAACTATGGACTGTGGCACGTATCGTATGACATGAATATGTACAGCCAGCTACCTGGGGAGGAAGGGGCTTCACAAGTTTCAACTTGCACTGCCAGAAAAAATTCACTGCATAGCCCCAACATTTCCTCAAGGAGTTTAGGGAGAATCACACCTCACAACCACACATCTCTGTTTCTCTCTATATCTGTCTCTCTCTCTCAGTCTTCTCTGTTTCTCTATATTTTACAAACATACACACACTTGCACACAGCTTTCCTGCTTTATCCTTTTCCTGCTCAACACACACACACACACACACTCACAGAAGCTGAAAAGAGCATCTTAGGCTGCAATTACCTTAGGTTGCAATCATAACGTAAGTATAGGGAACAGAGGACGGGATAGCTTGGTGGTCAGAGCACTTGCTTTACCCAGCTATTTAAGCAGCATTGAGCATGGCTACCTCTTGGATGAGTGACCATTTGCACACCTTGGCTTCAGTGCAGTCTCTCAGTTCACCCAGCTGTAAATGGGTACCTGCCTCCTTAGGGTCAAGGAGGGTAAAGCAGCAAGGGAGAAGAGATGGTCGCCACCCTCAATATGCTGGCCCTAGAGAAGTTGAGGTCTCTGATGCCTCACTCCCCTATGACCACATAGGTTATGGGACACCTTTACCTATAGGGAACAGAGACCTGACACCAACCTACTAGATGGTGGGCAAAGCATGCGCACCGCACACCAACACAATACACCACAGATGCACACACACAGAGCAACCACAGGACCATAGAACACCACCATACACACATAGCACACACCAACCCACAAACACAACCACATGCACACACACACAGCACACATACATGCACACACACACAGCACACACACACATGCACACACACATGCACACACACACAGCACACACATGCACACACACATGCACACACACACACACAGCAGGTTGTAAGTCAAGGGGTTGGTACTAGTCAGCTTCTGAAACGTTCACCCTTTGGAAAATGTAAGCACTGCTGTTACCAGACTGTACATGATATATTATTGTCCATAATATATTATTGTACACATCACAAAACAGTGACAACAATCTTTCTTGCTGCGATGCTTGTCAGTACTAATAGACAAGTTGCTTTGGGGAGGTGTTAACAAAATATAAAAAGAAACTGACTGGCTTGTTAATTCAGGTAAAAAAAACCCAAATCTAAATAGTCCTCTCCAACAGCAGTGGATGTCGGCGGTGTTGATAACAAGAAAACCCCCCAGCATAAAACGTGTAGTTCTGAATGTCAGGCACAATACACATGTTCGGATAAAGTTACATGTATTTGTCAGACTGGTTCTTGATTCCTTTCCTTGTCACTCTTTCCTCACCAGAGTGCAAGAACAGCCTGGCTGAGTGCCAACAATAGAAGCCATGGTGGTCACAAATAGAGATGCAATCCTGCTTTCATTTTGATCTTTCACGTTTCTCCTATCTTCAACCACTGTCAGATTGTCCAAAGAATGTTGTTGTTGTTGTTGTGTGCTCCCCAGCTTAACATAACCTTGCAGCGTCACCCACAACAAGTGCTCTGTCTTACTCATCACACCTGGGAGTCACTGGGAGACTTCTAGTGACACGCTGGATGAAAATGTTGAGTGTATCCATGGCTCTTTTCAAGCGTCTTGCTATATCAGCAGCCATACTCCAACTTCAGAAGATTGTTTTCCTGTTTCATGGAGAGTACAGAATGCTATGTGAAGAGCTTGTCACAGGAAAAAAATAATCTCAACATAACACTGCCAAGCATAACAACGTGTTAACATAAGCCTTGGCACTCAGCTTCCATCAACCATTGACACAACTTACAGTCTGGGTCAGGTCAGGAGAATAATCGACCAATTCTTGATGATTGTTTTCTTGTCCTAAAGCACCTCATTCATGACAGTGAACATGAACAATCAGCATATGAACATCAGTTTCAAATGAACAAAGAGAATAATGTGGTATTCTCAGCTGCTGTTCTGTCTTTCTGAAGCATTTCAAGACAGTATGTACGTACGCATCAGCACAGTCCACTTTCAAACCACAGCCGGCTAGAGCCGACATTTACCGCTAGTGGGGAAACCAGCTGGTAGTGAAAGAGTTAACCACTTCCACGTATTTAACCCTTCAACGACGAGCTTACTGATGCTGGTAGTGAAAGAGTTTAACCACTTTCACGTATTTAACCCTTCAACGATGAGCTCGCTGATGCCGACAGGAACGAACCCTTCAAGCTGACCTCTACTCCCGGACCACGTCCAAAATGCGCCCCACCTGGGGTACCAGCTCCCTCCACTGTTTCTCCAGCGTCTTGACCAGCTTGTCGCTGTCCCGCTGACTCTGGACATACAGCTTCACCACCACCTCCGGCACGATCTTCCGCCCCTTGCGGCCCCTCTCCCCCACCAGCACCCCCCCAAAGTGCTCCATGTCCGTGTCCACCACCAGTTCCTCGGGCTCGTCCCAGAACACCAGGGTCAGCACGTGAGGGTTGGAGGCGGAGAGCAGAATGCGCTTCAGGCTTTCCAGGCGCCGCGTTTCCAGCACCTCGTACTGGGGCTGTTCCGGCAGGCCCCGCACAAAGTCGGGCAGAGGGTAGGTGACGATGTCCTCGTGGGCCAGGCACAGGTGGTGGCTGGTGACGATGACGCTCCTGGGCTGGACCCTCTCTGGGGGCATGGCTGCCACGCTGTCGGTGAAGGGGGCCAGCAGCTGGTAGGCCAGGATGTACAGCCACATGGCCTCCTTCTTCCTGTCCTGGGCCACCGAGGGCTTGCTCGACCCCTCCTTCATCATCAGGGCCTGCACTTTGGCCTTGACCAGGAAGAGGATGTCTTCGATGGCTTCGTCCCCGGGATACACAAACCCCGCACGACCCGAGTCGACGGTAGAAAGGGTGCGCCTGGAGAAGGCCTGGTAAAAGTCCTGCTCTATGTCCGCAGAGGTCTTGTCCCCCAGAGGGGAGGACACCAGGAGAGCCAGGGCGGTCTTGAGCTTGTCGACAAAGGCTGCGGTCTGCGCGAGTCCCTGGTGGCCAGCGTGTACACGGTCTGGGCAGTGGGGCCGGTCAGGCGCACAAACTGGTCAAACAGGCCCATGGACACCTGCAACACCTCGCCCAAGGCCAGCACAGCGTAGGGCTTCACCTTGCTCCACCTGCTGCCCTGACTGTCCACGGCCTTTGCGGGAGGGAGACTTGGAGGTCCAGCCCACGGCAGAGTCTGACTGGTGGCGGTTGTGGGTCATCCACGACGGGCGGGTGGAGGAGGAGGTGGAGGTGCTGGAGTCCGGACACCAAGTAGACTGCCCGCGTGCTGAGCATGCACAGCGTCACCACCTCCCTGCCGGGGTCCGTGTACAGAACGACGTTTGTCCACATCGCGTGAAGCAGCTCCTCCGCTACGCCTGCCGTCGTGGTCGACGACCCTTTCCCGCCCACCTCACCGGGAGAGGAACTGCTGGAGGGCGACCCTGCAATCTTGCTGTGGAAGAAGGTCAGGACCTCCCGCCCACTCATCAGGGAGACAGGACGCAAGCGTGCGGGGATGGGCTTGAGGAGACCACTGGCTCTCACTGCCTGTCGCAGCTCTTGCTCAAAAGCCGTGGGTTCCCCTTCCTCCATCTCTCCGCTGGACTGGATGTCCGACAAGGAGCCATCCACCTCCGCCTCTGCTGGAACCGAGGGGTCGGGTTCACCTGCGTCCTCGGTCTTGGTCGACACATCGTTCGAAGAAGGGTGGACGTCTGTTTCTTGAAGTAGTACCCCTTCCAGTCGAAGCTGGAGGGCAGCGAGGAGGCCGGGTAGGTGATGGTCACTTTGGGGGGTGTGGGTGCACCCTCTTCACCCCAACCCCCCCCTCTCTGACAGGGATGGCCGTGGAGCGGTCCCTGGACAAGCTGCTGTCCGCAACGTCCAGACTTTCGTTGCCTCCCTCAGGGGCCTCGCGCTCGGACGGGGACATCCTGTGAGCATGCTCCGCACGCAGGTTGGTCAGGCGGTCCAGGAAGGTGTCCCGGGCAGTGCAGGTGCTGAAGAGGAACACCAGCTCCTCCTGGTGGTCAGAGAACTGCACCTGCATGACCAGGGAGACTGGAGCGAAGTCCAGTTTGCCGTGACCTTGCTCGTGGTGGGTGGCCGGGCGCTGGGCGTGTAGGGAGAGGTCCAGGATGTTGTCCACGATGGAGAACTCCCTGAGGACCTTCAGGTGGATGCCTTCCTCGTGGGCGGACTGGAAAGTAGGGGGAGGCCAGTACACACAGTCCGCACTCAGACAGTACACCAAGTTTTCCGACAACACCAACAGGCGCGGGCTGACCTCTCGACCCTCCCTGACCTTGATCATCAAGGTGAAGGCCAGCCGGTCGGAGGGCAGGCCCAGCCCCTCCTCCCGTCGGCACAGTTCTGTCAGCAGGTCAGACTGCGCAGAGAGGTCAAGGACATCCAGCAGGCTGGTGACATTCAGCCGTGCGCAGCAATCTTTCAAGGCCTCGGCAAACTGTTTCAGCGCGTGGGCGTCAGGAGCGAAGAGGGTGACCAGGCCGCCCTTGCCCACGAAGGCTTCCTCCAGGCGCAGGTAGGCGTGGCAGGGCCCCACCACGGCCTGCTGCACGCTCCCTAGAGGCAGGATCACGCAGGGGCTCAGCTCAGGCACCCCGGGGAAGCTGGAGTTCTCCCCCCTTCCCCACAACCGCTCCACGATGACCTTGGTGGAGGTCAGCACAGCGCAGCAGGGGAAGACGTGAGCCGGCGAGGAGTACTGCTGGGCGTAGCACCACATGACCTCCCTGACCTGGTCCGGGGAGGAGGGGGAGGGGGAGGGGGTGGAGCTGCCCTCAGGGTCCTCTATCGGGTGGTGTGAGGCAGCAGGGTGGGGGGTGGAGTCGTCGCTCAACAGGCGTTCTTCCAGCCAGCTGACAAAGTCCAGGCTGCTCATGGTAGGAAGGTCAGCCATGCTGTACTCCTTTCTGTGAAGCAAAGAGAATAAAAAAATGTATGTGTGTGTGTGTGTGTGTGTGTGTGTGTGTGTTCTGAACTGCTACTGATTGGATGAAAATACATGAAGGGATTTGCATATTTTCAACTGTTCTGATATATGTGTACCAACACAGTTTATTTTCTTAACTGCTCTGATGTGTTAAGTTTACCAGCGTAATTTATTTTGAACTGTTCTGATGCCTAAAATGTAACAATACAGCTTATCTTAAAAAAAAAGCATATTCTGAACTGTTCTGATGCACAAAACGTACCAACAGTCTAGTCTGAACTGTTCTGATGCACAAAATGTACCAACAGTCTAGTCTGAATTGTTCTGATGCATAAAATGTGCCAACACAGTGTAGTCTGAATTGTTCTGATGCATAAAATGTGCCAACACAGTGTAGTCTGAACTGTTCTGATGCACAAAACGTACCAACACTGACTAGTCTGAACTGTTCCGGCACACAAAATGTACCAACACAGTCTAGTCTGAATTGTTCTGATGCATAAAATGTGCCAACACAGTGTAGTCTGAACTGTTCTGATGCACAAAACGTACCAACACTGACTAGTCTGAACTGTTCTGATGCACAAAACGTACCAACACTGACTAGTCTGAACTGTTCCGGCACACAAAATGTACCAACACAGTCTAGTCTGAACTGTTCTGACACATAAAATGTACCAACACAGTCTAATTTTCAACTGATCTTTTCTTTTTTCCATTCCTCAGCTAGAGCTCCAAGGTTCATCAATGGCGAGATTTTGCATATGTGACCATTTTTGCCCACCATTAAGGTAGCCGCAATCTGACTTTGGGGAGAAGTGATCTGATGCATGAAATGTAGCAACACGCTGAATTCTGAACTGTTCTGGTGCAAAACGTTTTTCACACAGTGCGTCCCAGGCAGAGCCCATCCCTCTCCAGACGTTTTTGGAATGAATGCAGAGATGAAAAGGACGGCATTCTTGAGCTAGGTAGAGCTGCTCCAAATGCCATCTTCAGACTGTGAACAGGACACTGCCAGTTCCTATCCCGTCTCCATTGCCTGAAAATATCCCACACCAACCAGTGCCCCTGTGGCACAGACCCACAAACCCCTTCCTCCCATATCCTGCAGTCCTGTCCTCCTACCTTCAACATTCTGAGACACCAGACGTGGCCCAGTCCAGTAGAGCTCTGACAGGAAAAACTCTGGGGAATGGCAGGGTCACTGTGACAGACTGCAGCATATTTTCCCATCCAGACTGGACTAAAAATGTACATACTGGCCAGGGAACGCAGCAGCAGAAGAAGGAGGAATGAATGGACAGTGCATTAGACTCAGGACAACGGGCCACAACTACCCACACTACCATAATTATGTACACCAAACTCCACATAGGCCACACAGAACAGTGCCCTTAACAAGACTGGCAGCCAAATGAACATCCGAACATACACTGCAGTCCTGCACACTACATGCATCACTCCCAGAAGAGAACCTGGCAAGCTCCCACCCCCAAGAATGGCCATGAAGCTCTACAGCAACTTGGGAGGACCTGCAGTGCACTGCTGCCTTCACTGACAGACACCGAGCTGTCCTGATGAATATAAGAAGAAGAAAATAGACAGAAAAGGTGGCAACTCACCGGGTGGAAGAGGAGGAGGAGGGTGCAGCGTCTGAGGTGGGGTCGAAAGGGTGGGCCTCTGGGATGGGGCTGGGTAGTTCTTCTGCTTCAAGGATCATTTCTTGGGCGCTGGCACATGATGATGTGGAGGTCTGAAAAAGTGTATACTGTGATGCACAGATTAAAAACGACAACAACAAACAAGCAAGATTTAAAAAACAACAACAAACAAGCAAAATGAGTGAATAAAATATATGTACAGAGAGAGAGAGAGAGAGAGAGAGAATAAGAGAGAGAAGCAAACACACACACATACACACACACACACACACACACTAAAGCTGCATTAATGGCAACACGCTCTACCTTAGGGAGAGCAGTCTCATGTTATAGAACATAGAGACTATAGAATCAATACAATGCAATGTAATTCAGTACACTACACCACACCACACACTACACTACACCACACCCCACCACACTTCACTACACCCACACTACACCCACACCACATACACCCACCACATTACACCACCACACTACACCACACCAGACCACACCACACTTCACTACACCACACTACACTACACCACACTACACTACATCACACTACACTACATCACACTACACTACACTACACCACACTACACTACACTACATCACACTACACTATACCACACCACACCACACTACATCACTACATCACACACACTACACTACACACTACAGCACATCACATGTAGCACAAAATCCTACATCACACCACACTACACAACACCACACTACAGCACACCATAGCCCACTACAGCACACAATACTACATCACACCACACTACACAACACCACACCACACCACACTACAGCACACCACACTACACAACACCACACTACACAACACCACACTACAGCACATCACCCACCCCACTACACCCACAAATACACATCACACACCACACCACACACACCACACCACACCACACCACACAACACCACACCACACTACAGCACACAATACTACACTCCACTCCACCCCCACCCACAGCTCAACACAACACAACACTACACCACACCACACAACACTACACTAACACTAACTTTACTCCACAACACAACACTACACCACACAACACACACACTCCAAAACCACACCACGCCATGCCACACACACAATATACAACATAACACAACACCACACTCCACTCCACAACACTGCACCACATCTCACAACACTCCATTCCACAATACCACACCACACCACTCTCCCCAAAAGTCCTTCGGATGAGACTATAAACCGAGGCCCCGTGTGCGAATGCATGCAGAACATCTTGCGCACACATTAAATCCTGTTCTGCTTTTCATAAGAGTAGGCCATTGTGTGCCGGGGGGAACAGATGACAGAATTTACAAAAGCGCATACACACGGGGACAGGATGTAAAAAAGCACATGAGTGCTTATTCCATTATCCTCGATATAAAAGAATAAATAAATAAAAATAACTAAATACAACACACAAAACTGCACCACACCTCACCACACTCCATTCCACAATACCACACCACACTACATACCACCACCACACACACTACACCACTCCACTCCATAACACAACACACAACAGCACATGACAGTAATCCAATGCGACGCTATCCCGGCGTGCTCACCTGGCCCGGGGAGTTCTGTCCAGGCATGAAGATACTGCCCGCCCGCGCAGGGGCCAGCCTCATGTCCGGCAGAGAGACCGGACGGGTGAAGGGGGAGGGGTGGTGGGGGGCTGAACTGCTCATCCTGGTGTTATGCCCCTTGGGTTGATGCCGGTTGCTGCAAAATCCACAGCATGCATTTTTTTCTTTCTGTTTTTTTAATTAAAAAAACCATCTTAGCCAGTGTGTTTTTTTAAAGGAATTTTTTCCTTGTTTCTCGGCTAGAGCTTTAAGTTTACAATGATGAGATTTTGCATATGTCTTTAACGACCATGAAGGCAGCTGCATTCCACCTTGGCACGTGTATGCGGGTATGTTCGTGTTTCTGGTACCCACCGAAAACTGGCATGAATCATGGGATCTTTTGCACACATTTTGATCTTCTGCATGTGCATATTACACAAAAGGAATTAAGGCACTGGCAGGTCTGCACTTGAAGTTGACATGGGTATCGTAAAAATCCCCCCACCCTTAATTCACAAGACACTGCCGAGATTAGAACCTACGATTTCATGGACCCATGAGATTGAAGTCGAACGGTCTTAACCACTCAGCTATAGCGTCCGTCACTCTTAAATTTGATTCAAAAGCCATGCACATCTTTGTCTGCTTGATTACACACTGTACAGCCTATGCTGTCGAAAATGCAATTCGATACAAAGCATTGATTTCTTTTATTAGTGAAGACAGGCATATCCTAAACTTTTCAACACATGACACTTCTGAGGGTCTGAATATTAGATGGTTGTTCTTTTTTTTTGGTTTTGCATGTTTGTTGTTCTAAAGGCCCTGTCCCATCTTACAGGTGTACATAGCTGGAAGGAAAAAAAAAGCTGGTGCAGGAGTGGTATCAAGACATCCAAATATCATGATACAGCACAACAATGACATGACGGAACACGACACCATTCACTTGACTACCTGCTGCCGGTGATGAACACATGGTCTCCACATGTTACAGTTTTCCTGAACTTTCACTCTACTATATGGAATAATAATAACATCTCTTCTAAATAAACATACAACAGAAATGAAAGGAGCTCTGAAAATTTTGTAAAGAATCTCTATGTGAATGTACACAAACACAAACACATGCCACACACAACACAATAATTGTGCAAAGCCACGCAAGAAAAACGAATAATTTTTAATAGTAAGGAAGAGAAAGAAGAAGAATGCACAGACACGCGCGCGTGCGCTCACACACACAGAAACACACACAACTCAAAGGGAGTTTTCCCTTGAAGTTAACATCAGTGCCAAAGCCACTGCCCTGAAAGTCTTTCAGAGGAGACTATAAACTTAGGTCCTGTGTGCAAACACATGCAGAACATCTTGCCAACACACTAAAACCTGTTCTGCCT
Source organism: Rapana venosa (assembly GCA_028751875.1). Taxonomy (NCBI): domain Eukaryota; kingdom Metazoa; phylum Mollusca; class Gastropoda; order Neogastropoda; family Muricidae; genus Rapana; species Rapana venosa. The sequence goes on along the minus strand of CM054146.1, from coordinate 10,343,353 downwards.
TTTAGAAGAGTAGGCATTGGCAGGCGAGAATGGGTAAACTTTATAAAAAAAAACCTCCATATAGATGGGGACTGGATGTGAAAAAGCACATGGGTTCTTATTCCAATATTCTCAAAATTAAAAGAATGAATGAAGAAAATAAAATGAATCAGACATGCTGTTACAATGACTCTAAATAATGAGATAGCTTTTATCACATAAAGATGTTGTAACAGTGACTGTAGGAACAATGAAAAAAGTAACAACACAAAATACCAATTAGACAAGTGAGTGAGTTCCCTACAATAGTAAAAACCAGTGAATAAGAGCATTAACACATACAGTTGCCATGAAATAAACTGAAACAAGATACGGCGATTACACAGCAGTCATACAAATTATGATATCTCAGTGTTTAAGACCAACAACTCTTTACAACAGAGACAAAAAATAATTCAAATTAAAATGCACCTAGGTAATAATGCTAGGTTATAGGAAAATTATATATACAATCAATAACAACATGTAAGAAAAACATCATATAATAGGTGAAAAACATGCACTCACATATGCACACATACACGCACACACAAGCATGCATGCACACAAACACACAAGCGCACACGCACACACACACTCAAACTAAAAATGATGATGAGGCTGACAATAAAAATGATAAGAAGAAGAAGAAGACGAAGATGAAGAAGAAGAAGAAGACGACAACAACAAAGAAGAAGAAGAATAACAACAACAACTATGATGATAATAACTATAGTAGTAAAGCTTATGATGACAATGATGATAATAATAACAATGCTAATAATAATGATGAGAATAATGGTGACACTGATAATAATGATTATGCTGCTGCTGCTGATATTAATAATAAACCAGTGCATAAAAGCAAACCAAGCCTGCACAGCAAAGCAAAACGGGGCCAGTGTAATACCTCCTTCATTACCTGAACTCCCTCTTTCCACAGCAGCAGCAGATGATAGGGGTTCATAGGCATGGTGGGGAGGTGGGGTCTCACCCCTCCCACCACCACCACCACCACCCACCTCAGTCAGACTGGCAGTGGAGGAGTTCTGAAAATCAAAGGCAAGGACAGGGGGGGATAGCAGCGGTGGTGCAGTGGTAAGGGTAGGCAGGGGAGTGAACTAAGCCATGTTGGATGTGCTTGAGTAAGATTGTTCACAGTATTAAGGGGAATGAGAGATGTTCGTTCATGTGGATGGTTAGCTTTTCACAGCAAAAGTGACTGTTTTGGGTTTTTTCGTTGTTTTTTTCTGCTCCCATTTTCATACTTTCTTTCTCTCTGTCTTTCTCTTCTTTTCTTTTCTATCTTTTTCTGTCATTCTTTTCTTCTCTTCTCTTCCTTTCTTTAGACAATCACATGAATGCTTCTGGGGGAAAAAAATCAGTTTTTTTTGTTTTGTTGGGTGTCATATAATGGCAATGTTTCTTCCTTTTCTACCAGAGAAAGGTCTTCTATACTGCTATTTTAAGACGTCACATTTTAGACTTTAAACCACATTATTCTATGAGACTATTTTTTTGTCAACTGATACACTTTTTTCAAACAATCTTCAAGATTCAACGAGACTATTTTTGTCTCAATGTATTTTCAAGCAATCTGCTAAACTCATTTTGAAAGCACATTCTTGGATAAGACCATCCTTGTCTACATTTTGATCCATCCCTCTAAGTGTATGACAGAACCAATGACTTCTAACAATGCTTCCACATAGTATCATCACAAACAGCAGCTTCAGTATCAGGTATAATCCTCACCGTTACATTCTGATACAACACCAGAAACATCAGTCACCTTTCAGCGCCAAAGAAAAATTGCAAAGAAGTGTTTCCCAAGTACCAGGGAATTTTGAGGAAAGGAGAATTGAATTAGTCAAGAAAAAAAGACTGTTAAAAAACCCTATAAGAGATATATTTTTTCAAGGAAAATAAATATAGATTCCAAATCTGGGTTTCTTTTTCGAATATTTTAACCGCAAAAACGTATTTTAGCATTCAATGTACAGAATGTCAGTGGATGGCCTTACAGCACTAGGAAAGCATTTTACGTGAGACATCAGTTGATAGCCTCTAAGTACTGGAAATCACTGACATAAACTAAACAAAACAACCCCTGCCCCCTAGGCATATATTACACCCATTACACAATGAAGCTTTTCATTTACTGAAAAGCAAAAGACCAGCTGGTGTGTCATTTGGAATAAAGGTTTAAGCTGCTCGGTTCAGCTAAGTTGTTAGTTGCAGGAGAAGAAAGCCTGTGGGTTAACAACAAAATAAATACCGCTAACATTAGTTTAAATCACCGAATCTTTACACTTTTCAGTGAAAAAGCAACTGCAACAAGTGAACGGATAGAAATGAAAACCTGGGATCAAGGATGATACACAATCCATCAACCAGACCAGTACTTACTTCCAAGGTCACAGAGACTGAGAATGGACGAGTTCTGAAGTGGTGACACATTTACAAAAACAATCAGTTCACAAAGTCTCCTGCAAGACTTACATGCTTGCTTTCACACGTCACTTTCTCTTTCTCCCAATTTTTATTTTTTAATCAGTCTCGCTGAGTTGGGAGGTGAAGCTAGAAAACTTTTAGTTTGCTCTGTGTGAATCTGTTTGTTTGATTATTACATAATTATAAGCTATGTAACTGAATACATGTAAAAATACATAATCAAAAACAAAACAGCAAACAATCTCATACACATGCACCTTAACCTTTGGATGGGACTATAAACTAAGGTCCCATTTGCGAGCACACAGAGAAAATCTTGTGCACATGTTAAAACCTGTTTAACTTCTCGGAAGAGTAGGCCATATGTGCCAGTGGGAACAGATGACAAAATTTACAAAACTGCATACACAAGGGGACTGGATGTAAAAAAAAAAAAAGCACATGAGTGGTTATTCTATTATCCTCAAACTAAACACAAAGAAAACACTACAGCACTGTTATCACCACACATTTCATCACTAGCAACAGACGTGCTATCTTCCTTTTGTCATTTTTCTGCTTTTCTGAGATGACTGATCACAAAGTAAGAATGCCCGACCCACAATATGACCGCTCAGTATACATTACAATTCTGCATAAGTAAATAGTTATCATCTTTTTTTCTTTTGAAACAAGAGTTCAAATACCAAATGTGTACCTTGAGGACATGGGAAGTGCTTTGAAACCTGTTTGTCTTCTGTCTGGCTGCCTCATTCAAACACAACAACAGGGGGCGGGACAGCCTAGTGAATAGTCCTTCGGATGAGACTATAAACCGAGGCCCCGTGTGCGAACGCATGCAGAACATCTTGCGCACACGTTAAATCCTGTTCCGCTTTTCGAAAGAGTAGGCCATTGTGTGCTGGTGGGAACAGATGACAAAATTTACAAAACCGCATACACACGGGGACTGGATGTTAAAAAAACCCCACATGAGTGCTTATTCCATTGTCCTCGATATCTATAAAAAAAAATATATAAAAAAAAGTCATCTGAGCGCTTTGATTTGTTGCTTTACAAGATTCAGCGCTATATAAATTCCATACATTATTATTATTTTTTTTTAATAGAGCGTTGCACTGTGATCTGATGACCTGGGAAAAAGTCACCGCGGAGGCACCCCTTCTAGGGGATTTTACCCTGGAGTTAACATCAGTGCTGACTCCACTCCTTTGGAGGAGATTATAATCTGAGGCTCCATGCGCAAATGCATGCTTGTGTATCTATCAAAAACCCTTTCCGCTTTCCAGAAGAGCAGGCCATCTAATGCCTGCAGGAAAGGATGACAACATTTTTGTTGTTGTTAAATGCATGCACACATGTCTCGTGTTTAGACACTATCCCCAAAGTCGCAATGTGGCTAACTTCATGGTGGGTGCAAACGGTCGCATACGCAAAATCTCACCATAGACGTGCCTCAGAGCTGTGGCTGAGGCACAGAAGAAAAATTTCAACAGAACAACTGTCACACACACAAACAGCTCTGGCTCTGGTTGTGCACTATCATGGAGAGTGTGGGGACATGCAGTAGAGCATTAACCCGTTGCTTTTTTCTTTTTATTTCATTCTCTGGAGTCTCCACTGCTTCATGCAGATCACGAAGCACCTCCGTTTTTTTCTTTCTGTTTTTTCCTTGTGGGTGCTTCACGCTTCATCGTTATATGCAAAACAGAAACAGAGAAAATGAATTTCCTTTAGTTTTTCTCTTCCCCCCCCCCCCCCCCCCTCCCTTTTTATATGAGGCCTCAGTTGCAAGTATATCAATCATCACAGTGAACAATTTTCTCTCTCTCTTTTGATGGTATGTTAGGGTTTTTAAAAAAAACAACTGATCCATACAATCTCTCCTTGCAGACAGAAAACAACAAAAGCTGTTTTGGGTGGGGGTTTTTTCTTGCGTGTGTGTGTGTGTGGTGTGCATGCGTGTGTGTGTGCAAGCCTGCATGTGTACATGTGTGTGGTGTGCATGTGTGCGTGCATGTGCTTGTGTGTGTGTGTGCATGCAAGCGAATATGTGTGCATGCAAGCTTGCATGCACGCGTGTGTGCATACGTGTTCGCATGTGTGTGTGTGTGTGCATGCGCGTGTGTGTGTGTGTTTTAAAGTTATTGTTTTGTTTTCTCTAGACAGCTTACTTTACGCGGTCCGGCCTGGCGTGGCTTGGACTCCTTGGCTTTCTGCAGGGCCAGTCTCACGGCCACCGTGTCCTTCTCTGTCTGACTGGCCTTCTGGTTGTCCAGGCAGACCTGCCATTGCCAGCACACAGGTCAGACTGGCTGGGTGCACACACTGATAGGTAGGTATGATGAACATATGCACACACATGCGCGAGTGTGCACACACACACACACACTTGCGCATACACATATACATGCACTGAAAAATACCTCTTGGCCATATGATAATTTTGAACGAATAAGAGAAGTAGCTAAATATTTCAGATTTAATGTGTCTTGGCCCCAGAACTGTTTACTTACCATCTTCAGAAAGTTTAAGCCTTTCTTTGCTTTAGTTAAATTGTGTTCAATATGTGCATTCCAAGTTAGCTTAGAAGTGAGAATAACACCCAAGAACTTTACAGTATCTTTATACTCAATCAGGTCGGTCCCAATTCTAAATGCTGGTAGCTCATCTGGATTACTGCTATTGTTAAAAAGCACAGAGTATGTTTTTTCTGTGGATAAAGTAAATCCATTTTCGAGCATATAGTTATCGATGTTGTTAAGTTGTTATGTTGTTAATCCATTTTCGAGCATATAGTTATCGATGTTGTTAAGTTGGTTCTGGTAAATGTCTATGTGGTGAGAATATCACCAATACTCATATACTTTTTGATTGCCAGAGTGTAAAACCTTTCATGCCCCATTTTTCTGAAAATTCCCTTACCAGCATATTCAATAATTTAAAACTGGCATTTGAAATTGTGAAAGGTCTTTACCGCAGTCCCTTAGGACATTTGTTATAGTTGCATTAACGTTAATGACTTGTTCTTATGTTTTTTTATAATTCCTGTTGCATTGCCAAGTTTCTTTATATGATTTTTTGTAAAAGCATGGGTTTTGGGGGGTTTTGGTTGTATTTTTGGTTGTTGTTTTTATTTTATTTTTTAATTTTTTTTTTATATATATATATTTAAAAAAAAATTTTTTTTAAACAAGACATCTACCCCTCCATTTGTACCCCCTCGTCTAATATCACTAGAAGTGAACAGACGTAAAATTGAAGTCAACAACAACATATACATGCAAGCACAGAGGCATGCGCACAGACACACATACACATGCGCACATACATGCACGCATGTGTGAGCTTACACATACACACAAAAAAGTTCTCAGTAGGTTATAGTATCAGTTGGTCAAGAGATTTCTCAATCTACAGCAGGAAAACTATAGCTTGTTCATGTGTTTAACATTTATATAATCTTTTAGCATTATTCCCATCTTAAAAACATAACTTTCAACATTAGAGAAAGAGGGAGAGAGAGGGGGGAAGGGGAGAGAGACAGACAGACAGACAGACAAAGAGACAGACAGACAGAGAGAACTTGAACTCGAACGATTTTTTCACAAAAAGGCCATTGGCTCATATATGAAGGGGCATTGACAGACAGACAGACAGAGAGAGAGACAGATAGACAGACAAAGAGAGAAAGAGAGACAGAGAGAGGGAGATAGACCGAATGACAGACAGAGAGAGAAAGAGAGACAGACAGAGAGAGAGAGATAGACAGAATGACAGACAGACAGACAGAGACGCAGAGAGTACAATGGAGATGTTCTATAATTCCTGTATTTTTTGTTTTGTTTTGGAGGGGTAGGGGTGGCTGTTTACAATCATGGAAGAAAACAACAAGCCTGAATGCAAGAACATCTTGATCATCCTAAAGACAGAACAGACATAAAAACATATGAGAAGGACCAGAAGACAATGTCATCTTAAGAGAGTGCATAAACACCTAACTAATGAAGAAGAAGCAGAAGAAAATATTATCTTAAGAGAGTGAATAAACACTTAAGGAATGAAAAAGAAGCAGAGGAAAATATCATCTTAAGAGAGTGAATTAACACTTAACAATGAAGCAGGAGCAGAAGAAATATATCATCTTAAGAGAGTGGAATAAACACCTAATGAATGAAGAAGGAGCAGAACTAAAACATGCACAGGTCTACCTCGTCGATGCGTTCCCCGAACATGGTGAGGACTTTGGTGCGGTAGTCCACAGTGTCGGTCACAGGGTTACCCCCCAGCTGCAGTTTCTCCAAACACGGCAGGTTACACACCCCTGATACCTCCTCCACCTGTTCACCATTCACCTCGCTTTATCAACAGCTGTCTGGATGGATGGATGGAGGGGTGGATGGATGGATGGATGGATCAGGATGGATGGATGGATAGATGGATGGATGGATGGATGGATGGATGGAGGGGTGGACTGAAAGTTTTTTCATTCATTCATTCATTTATCTATTTATCTATTCATTCATAGCCCAGATGACCTGAAAAGTCGAATCAACTGTGAACACCTCAGCAAAAGTGAACACACACACACTAATACATGCACACACAAACTCCTCACCATACTATCCCTTGACTTGACTTCACACACACACACATACACACACAAATACACACACACACACTAACCCCCCACCCCCTCCCCAACAAACCAAACCAAACAAACAAACAAGGAAGAAAGTGAAAATTTACCTTAGAAATTTTGTTGTCACTGACGTCCAACATCTCTAAGGAGAACAGTTTGGAAAACCCTGCACACAGCCACAAACACTTCTCAGCTGTAGCATCACAACCAACACACACACACACACACACACACACACACACACACACACACACACACACACACACACACACACACAAGTGAAGCAGCCACAAACACTTCAACCTTAGCATCACAACCAACACACACACACACACAAGTGAAGCAGCCACAAACACTTCAACCTTAGCATCACAATCAACACACACACACACACACACACACACACACACACACACACACACACACACACACACACACACACACACACACACACACACACACAAGTGAAGCAGCCACAAACACTTCAACCTTAGCATCACAACCAACACACACACACACAAGTGAAGCAGCCACAAACACTTCAACCTTAGCATCACAACCAACACACACACACACACAAGTGAAGCAGCCACAAACACTTCAACCTTAGCATCACAATCAACACACACACACACACACACACACACACACACACACACACACACACACACACACACACACACACACACACACACACACACACACACACACAAGTGAAGACTGTTACCAATCTACATGCCAACCGACCAACACTGATGCTGTCCTTCATGATATGTCACTACTGACCCCCTTTCCCCCAAAGTCCTTCAGATAAGACTATAAACCAAGACCCTGTGTTTGAACATGCGCAGAACACCTTCTTCTTCTTCCTTTTTTGTCATGTTTCTCCCAGGGGAGGTTTGACATTGATGAGCCTTGTCCATCTCTCTGTGTTTTGAGCTTCCTCCTTATTTATGCCCCTTTCTCTAAGAACATCTGCAATACAGGCAGCCCAGGTTTTGCTAGGTCTTCCCTTTGGTCTCTTTCCATCCACTATTACCTTGCACACACGTTAAAAGCCTGTTCCGCCTTTTGGAAGAGTAGGTCATTTTGTGCTGATAGGAACGGATGACAGAATTGTTAAAACGCATGCACACAGGTGTCATATTCAGACACCATCCCCACAGTCAGAATGCGGCTACCTTAATGGTGGGAAAAACCAGTCGCATACGCAAAATCTCACCATTGGTAAACCTCAAAGTTCTAGCCGAGGAAAAAGGAATAAAAAAGGTTTTTCATGTAACGGAATCAAGTTTCACAGGTCGAAACATATAAACAAATATAGAAAAATACTTAAATAGGAAATTATAAAAATCTCCCCCCCCCCCCTAAAAAAAAACCCCAACAAATTAAGTCTATACCTAGTAGGTAAGTGGAGGAGACTGGTTGCAAAATCTTCAGTGGTGCCCTCATGGTCTACAGGACTACAGGATAGGTGAAGGTGAAGAAGAAATAAGGACTAAAGTGAGAGGGAAGCACTTGAAACTGCCTAGCTTTGACTGCAAGAAGTCTACACAATCACTATATTTTTTTACACCTATAAATAAGAAAACAAAGAAAAAATATCCTCACTCTGTAAAGACTCCAAGAAAATTTTTTAAAATGCAGTAGGCACTTGAGACTGTTTGGTTTGAAGTAAAGACAAAGAATAAAGGACTAAAATTAATAAATTGTAAATAAATAAATAAACGAAAACATTTTTTTTTTCCTCAGCTAGAGCTCCGAGGTTCACCAATGGTGAGATTTTGCACTTGCGACTGTTTTTATCCCAAAATGAAGAAATCAATGATTTGATAAATAAACGGATGAATAAATAAACAAAAACGTATATAAAAAAAGAAATCCACAAAAATATTCCCACCATGTAAAGACTCCAGAGGACTGGCAGAGACCAAGAGGCACTTGCGGTTGCAATAAATGAAAAAAATAAATAGATAAATAAATGAATAGATAGATAAACATAACAAATATAATAATAATAAATAAATGAAACAAAACCACACAAAAACCCAAAACCAAATAAAGGAACAAATAAATAAATAAATAAGAAACATACCAAAAACAACAACAAAACAAAAAATTCCCACCTTGTAAAGACTCCGATTCTCTGAGACTTGAAGTTGTAATAGATAAATGACAAAATAAATAAATGAATAAATAAAAATATTAAACAAAATGAAACAAAATCACACAAAAAACCCAAAATAAACCCAAAAAACCCCACATGAATAAATAAATAAGAAACATCAAAAACAACACATACACACAAAAAAATTCCCACCTTGTAAAGACTCCAAGCGATTGGCAGAGAGCAGAAGGCACTTGAGGTTGCCCAGCTTGGTGTGCAAGGCATCCAGGTGACACAGACGATTGTGGGACAGGTCAAGGTGAGTCATCTGGCTTAGCCACTGCAGGTGCTGAATGGTCTCCAGCTGATTGTGCGACAGGTTCACGTGCTCTGCCCGCCACAAGATTTGCTGGGTGGAAAAACGGAAAAGAAAAAAAACCCATCATCGAGACCTTTTCAGTACCAATACTTCTCCTTCTTCTTTGTTGAATGCTCAGACAGCAGCTTTTGTTGTCTTGTCTTATGAGCAAAAATGTGCTGTGTTGCTGATAAATGCCTAACAAGTCAGGCCCAGAGCATCCACCTTTGGTGTCAGAGAGGATTGTTTTCTTTTTAAGTCTTTCTGGATGGACCTAGATGGCAGAAAACAGACAAGAAAGAGGTGACAGGAGGAAAAAGAACAAGGCAGAAAACTAAGAAAAGGAGAGAAAAGAATGGATTCCTAGCACACAATTGCCAGAAGGTGGGGATGCTATTTATACTGACAGCTCCCCCCGGAATCCCCAGGGGGAAAGTGATCTCTTGTCAATTTACCTAAATCTGAAAAAAAAATGGTTTCTCTCCTAAATAAACTGCCACCTTGTGGTTGGTGTTTCTTAACAAATGATATAACACAAGACGAAGCAAACCAAAAACAAAAAGCATCCCCCCACCCCCCCCCCCCCCCCCCAAAAAAAAAAGAAAGATAGGGGTAGGAGGTATATTTAAAATCATATACAGAGAATCACAACATGCACGCAGCATGTCAGCAAACTTGATGACTGATTCTCACTTTCATTTCCGCTTTCCATAACCACAAATACGAGTACAAATATTTTATAACATCTCTCATTTCACTGATATCCCTGCAGTCAGAATACGGCTACCTCAATGGTGGCGAGAGAAAAATGGTTGCATACCCGAAATTCTCACCCATGGTGAATCTCGGAGCTTCGGCCAAGGAACAAAACAAAAAAACAATAAATAAAAAAAAACAAAAAAATTCACTGATAAGACAAGGGTGCAAATAGAGAGACTGAAATGGACAGACAGGCAGACAGAGACAGAAAGAGAGAAATATAGAGACAGACAGACACAAAGAGACAGAAATAGACAGATCCACAGGTCAGCAGACAGAGTGACATGTTCTTACCACACTCTCGTCAATCTCCTTGATGAAGTTGTGACTGAAGTCCACATGAGAGACGTGGTCCCATCCCCCCACCACCTGAGCCCCATCCTCTCCCTTCCAGGCGCGGGTGTCTTGTAACACCACCTCCTGAAAAAACAACACCGTAACTCAGCGTTTCATTCCTCCATGGATATCGCACAGTTATCATTATTATCATCACTGAATCATCATTATCACGTTGAAGATGTTAAATTTTTAAAATGATCATCAATGTATGATCATTATCATGATGAAGATGTTAGATTTTTTTCTTTACTGTACATTTACCAGCAATATCATCAAAAAATCATATCTTAAGAAGGATGGTGGCAGGATGGTTAAGACGTCCACCTGCCCTACAAGTAAACCATGAGGTTCTGGGTTTGATTCCAAGCCTTGCCTTTTCTTCCCAGTTTGATGAGAAAATCGAACTGAAAGTTCAAGTCCACTGAACACCACCAAAGTGACCCAGCAGCAGTGCTGGGCCCCTCTGGCTGGTGGCCCCAAGGCAGACTGATATTGATGGGCTCCCTGTGGGCTTCCAACCCTGGGGACGAGACATAATGAATCTGGGTATGGCTGTAGCGGGGAGATTGAGGTGAGCGGTGTGACAACAGCAGGACAGGGACATCACAGAAAAATGAGGCAGCAAAACAAAACCTAAAAAACAAAAACAAAAATTACTACAAAAAAACCCCACATGCACACTTGTGTCCTGTTTAGAAGCCATTCCTAAAGTCGAAATGCATCTAGCTTACTGGTCAGCAAATGAGTCACAAAAACACAGAATCTTGCATTGGTGAACATCAGAGCTCTCTAGCCAAGGAACAAGAAAAAGCTCTCACCTTTATTGTTTTAGCTGTGCGGTAAACGTTAAAGGTGCAAAGTGTCTGTTTGATTGTCTCCAGTCCTTGAAGCATCTGAAAGTTGCAGGAGAGAATCTGAAACACACACATAAACACAATCAAAACAGCAATACACCCGAAGTCTAAATGCGGGTACCTTAATCATGATTAGAAATGGTTCTAAATGCAAAATCTTATCACTGGTAAACCTCCATGCTCTAGCAGAGGAACAAAAAACAAACCAACCAAACAAAAATCATCTATACAGCAAAATAACAGAAAAATATAAATAGATCAACAGCTAAACAAACTGAATCGCTTGTGTGTTATGTGCCGTTCCCATTATTTACGTTTATTTGATAAAAACACAAATGTGTATGTGCAAGCATAATGCCTCTCTTGATCTCTCTATATCTCTCACTCTCTCCTCTTTCTTTCACACACACACACACACACACATACCAAAAAGAATTAAATGACTTAATGGTGTAAAGAATTAAATGAGTTTATGGTGAATATATTAAATAAAAAAAAAAACACAAAGAGAGGAACTAAATAAAGAGTACTTGAGACTAACAATGCGATCAGCTCCACTCACCTCTTTTTCAACAATCACACATGCCAAAAAAAATTAAATGAACTAATCGTGAAAGATTAAATGAGTTATGGTGAAAAAAAAATGAAATAAGAAAAAAAACACAAAGAGAGAACTAATAACAGAGGTAACTTGAGATAGCAATGCGAATCAGCTCATCACCTACGTACTTATGATCATATTAATACACAAAAAGCAAAGAAAGAATAACGAATTCAAAAATGAACAAAACCAACCAGCCAACATACTAGCAAACAAACAAGTCTCACTTCTAAAGACTGCAGTGACTTGAAGAGACTGAGGTCGAACTTGAGTTGGTTCATGCGAATGTTGCTGCAGCCAACCGCATCTTCGCTGCCACATATCTGCACACATCACACACCGCCGCAATACATTTCATGTAAACACATCACACACCGCCACAATACATTTCATGTAAACACATCACAAACCTCTACAATACATTTCATGAAAACACATCACAAACCTCCACAATACATTTCATGAAAACACATCACACACCTCCACAATACATTTCATGTGACACATCACACACCTCCGCAATACATTTCAGGTAAACACATCACAACCTCCACAATACATTTCATGTGCACACATCACACACTCTCCCAATACATTTCATGTCACACTTCACACACCTCCCAATACATTTCATGTAACACATCACACACCTCCACGATACATTTCATGTGAACACATCACACACCTCCACAATACATTTCATGTGCACACATCACACACCTCCACAATACATTTCATGTGCACACATCACACACCTCTACAATACATTTCATGTAAACACATCACACACCTCCACAATACATTTCATGTACACACATCACACACCTCCACAGTACATTTCATGTAAACACATCACACACCTCCACAATACATTTCATGTACAGTACACACATCACAAACCTCCACAATACATTTCATGTATTGGCGCTACATTGTTATGAGCGAATAACATTTTGTTTAAACCAAAAGCAAACCTTATTCTCAAATATACAAATGGGGGAGGGGGAGGGGTGATACAGCGCTATAGCAACACACTCTCTCTGAGGGGAGAAAATTTATCTGTTTCAGCTATACATGTAAATACTGTAAACAGTACATGAATAATCAATGATATTCTATATCCATCACATATCACCCCCCCCCCCCCTAAATAAAAACATACATCAGCTTAGCATATGCTTGCTCAGCGTTTAACAACAGCTGTTGGTCATGTTTCTTAGCGTGATATTTATAATAGTAGTATGTAAATGTGTTTGTACGCGTTCATACTCATGTGTGAGTGTGTATGCTTTTGCATGTGCCTGTGTGAATGTGTTTGTGAGTGTATACATATGTGTTCATGAATGCATGTTTGTGTATAAGTGGCCCAGCTTAGGCATGCATGCTCTTCATGTGCACAGGAATGTATGTATGAATGTGTTCAGGTGTAAGTGTGACATGCAAATATACATACATGTATGAATTCATGTGCATATATAACAACAGCCAAGTTAAGCAGTGTCAAGCGTGGTTACCAGTTGGATGGGTGACCGTTTGCGCGCCTTGGCTTCAGTACAGTTCCCCCAGTTCACCCAGCTGTAAATGGGTACCTGCCCTCTTTAGGGTCAGGGAAGGTAAAGCAGCGAGGGAGAGGAGATGGGCGCCGCCCTCAATATGCTGGCCCTAGAGAAGTAAGGTCTCTGACGCCTCGCTCTCCTACGACCTTATAGGTTATGGGACACTACTATATATATATAGATAGATAGATAGATAGATAGATATAGAAAGATTGATATATATAGATATATATATAGATAGATTGATATATCTATATATGTGTGTGTGTGTGACTGCTTATGAATATAATTTTATATATATATATATATACAAACCAACCAAAATATAGAAATAGGATACAATGTTTTAAAATGACAAAAATGGAAAAAGACAGACCTGTAAATGTTTAGCTCTGGTGATGAAGTCCAGAATGTGTCCCAGGTCTTTCTTCATATCGCCGCTGTCTGTATCCATCCACACACACACACACACACACACACACACACACACACACACACACACAAAGTTCCTCTATTATTTCCATACGTCATCAGTTTGCTATGATTTGATAATGACAATAATAATAATATGTGGAATTTTTATCACACTGAATCTTGCGAAGCACACAAATCAAAGCCTTGAGTCTTTAACTTAAACTGTAATTTACACAGGTTCTTCACATAGATGAAAATCTGTATGCACATACTTATGAGTGCATGCACACACAGTTTTTAAGTGCATGCACAAACATATGCACACACGCAAACATACACATATGCACACGCACTATACACACACACACTCACACACACAAACACATCTCTCTCTCTCTCTCTCTCTCTCTCTCTCTCTCCTCTCTCTCTCTCTCTCTCTCTCTCTCTCTCTCTCTCTCCTCTCTCTCTCTCTCTCTCTCTCTCTCTCTCTCTCTCTCTCACACACACACACACACACACACTTATACACATTCCCCACATTTGGAGAATGGGTGGGTTTATTTGGCTTTTTTTGCAAAAACCACATCCTCACACAAAATACAACAACAAAAATCTAACTGATTTCTCACCCACTCTTTCTATCTCACTCTCCTAACTCTTGTAATCTCCCTATTTTTGTTTAAGCTACATTTTAAAAAAGAATAACATTTACAATTTATTTTTTTCCCCTTCAGGGGCTAGAGCTCCAAGGTTCACCAATGGTAAGGTTTTTGCATATGCCACCATTTTTGCCTACCATTAATGTAGGCAGCCATATTCCAACTTCCGGGATGATCGTTATCTAAACACAACACCAGTATGCATGCAGTTTTTTAAATATCTTTTTTGTCATCTGATCTTGCAAGCATTAATGGCCTACTCTTTGAAAAGACAGAACGGGTTTTAACATGACCGCAAGATGTTCTGCACACATTCTTTTTTTCTTTTTTATAACCTCGACTAGAGCTCTGAGGTTCACCAATGGTGAGATTTTACCTATGCGACTGTTTTCCCCACCATTAAGGTAGCCCCCCTTCCGACCTCAGGGATTGCATACATTCACACACGGGGCTTTGGTTAATAGTCTCATCCAAAGGACTTTCGGGGAGGTGGAGTCAGCACTCTTGTTAACTCCAGGGAAGAAATTCCCTCAAAGAGGCGTCTCAGTGGTGGCTCGAACCTGGGCTCCAATAAATGCTGAGCGCAACACTCTAACCACTAGGCTATCCTGCTCCCTGAGTTTACATGTCATTACAAAAAAGAGGTGAGTGAATGTCTACACACCACAAAACCTACCACAGGTGGGCTCTGGTAACTTCAGGCGCTCTGTCAACGAGTACAGCTGTAGGGGTGTCACCTGGTACATCTCTTTGCTTTGAAGGATCATCTCCCCTGAACATTGCAACAGTTCAGGAGTTAAAAGATTTAAACACACATAAACACACACAGGAAGGCGTGCATGCATGAACACACGTGCATGCACGTGCATGTGCGCACACACAGAGTCACACACACAAACACACACACGTGCATGCACACACATACACACACACACCACACCACACCACACCACAGCACAGCACACACACACACACACACACACACACACACACACACACACACCCCACACACACACACACACACACACCAAAACAAAACAAAAAAAGAACCAAAAGATTCTAAACAGCCAAGATTGCTCTAAAGAACAAAGCTCAAACACAAACAAAATGTACTGCTTGCTTTTAAAAATTGCACCCTCACCAAGACTATGCAGCGATATTCTAGATCATGTGCCAACCAAGAAACTACATTTCTTACAGCACAACAAATCAATTTCAGCAAACAACAGCAGATCACATTTCTCAATGGGTCGAATGCTGTAAACAATAGTTTCTATATAAATTATACAT
Source organism: Rapana venosa (assembly GCA_028751875.1). NCBI lineage: Eukaryota > Metazoa > Mollusca > Gastropoda > Neogastropoda > Muricidae > Rapana > Rapana venosa. Next base: position 10,327,302 of record CM054146.1, on the reverse strand, counting down.
TCCTTTTAGGCAACAGCTTTTGCATTGATGTTCTGGGATATGATAGCAACCAGGTGTGGTGTTTATTCTCACCTCTGTTGTATAAATCCTCTGCCATAGCTTGTGTGATGCCATGAATTTCCTGTAAAAAATATATACAACAAATGCCATCTCTCTCTTGATCTCAATCTCAATCTCTCTCTCTCTCTCTTCTCTCTCTCCCCTCTCTCTCTCTCTCTCTCTCTACTTCTCTACCTGCCTGCCTGCCTGCCTGCCTGCCTGGCTTTCTCTGTTGCTCGCTCTTACTCTCTCTCTCTCTCTAACACATTCTTATTATTTTATCCAAGTACATATATGTGTTACTTCTTATCATGCATATGTATGCAAGTGTGCACATGCACATAAAACAACACCCATGTTAACATTGTGCATGCACACACATGCGTGTGTGTGCACGCACACACACATACACACACACGCAAAACACAAACCAATAATCCTAGCCCCACCTCTCGCACACACCCTCCCTCAATCTCCTCCCCTTCCCCCCTCCAACAACATTCACCCTCATAGCCACACACACACACACACACACACACACACACACACACACACACACACACACACACACACACACACACACACACACACACACACACACACACACACCACCCAAGCACATACACACACACACACACACACACACACCACCCACACACACACAGAATCACCCCCCACCCCACACAATTAAACACATTTACAGTACACACACACACACACTCACACACACACACACACACACACACACATACATAGAGCTGGAAATCCAGAAAGAAGGTGAGGGCAGGTGGGGGGTGGTGAGCCAGGTAGTGGAGCACGGTCTGCAGGTACACCTGCAGGTCCTGCTGGCGCTTTCTGACAAAGGCCTCCGTCTGGTTTCCAAACAGCTTCTTGGGGGGCAGCAAGGTCTTGTCCAGCTTGTACCCCATCACCAACTGTCGCCAACAACCACACTCTACCTGTTCACCTTCAGGATTGATAGTACTGTCATAATGGAGCATGACCAAAAAATTGTTTTTCCTATTTTACTAAAAGAAAAAATTAAAGACTCTATGTCGTGTTTCCATCTTCTTCTTCCAACACTCAGACAGTAACTATAAAAAAAAAAGTAAAGGAGTCCCATAACCTATAAGGTCGTAGGGGAGCGAGGCGTCAAAGACTTCACTTCTCTAGGGCCAGCATATTGAGGGTGGCGCCCATCTCCTCTCCCTTGCTGCTTTACCTTCCCTGACCCTAAAGAGGGCAGGTACCCATTTACAGCTGGGTTAACTGGGGGAACTGTACTGAAGCCAAGGTGCGCAAACGGTCACTCATCCAACTGGTAACCACACTCGACGCTGCTTAACTTGGCTGGGGGAAAGCGAGTGCTCCGACCACTGAGCTATCCCATCCCCAACAGTAACTATACTTGTCTGTTATTTGAGTGAGAATGTGTTGCGCCGCCATTAAGCACCTGACAAGTCGGGCCCAGGGCATCCAGTTTTGATGTGGGAGAAAACTGTTATCTTTTCAAGTCTTTCTGGAAAAAAAGGCTGAAGAATGGACCAAGAAGGCAGAATATAGACAAGAAGGAGGTGACAGGAAGAAAAGGGACAAAGCAGAAACAAAGCGAGGGATAGAAAAGAGGGAATTCCTAGCACATAATTTCCAGAAGATGGGGGTGCTATTCATACTGACAGGCCCCCTGACATCTCCACCGGGGGAGGGGGGGGGGGGGGGGGAGAGAGGGGGATATCCATCTGAACTACTCAAGTTTGTTTATTATGTTCATGTACATAATTCTTCTGTGACCAAAAATATTGAATTTAACAAGGTTTTCAAAACAAAAAAGGAGGACTTGAAATTTATACATGTATATTCTTCAGTCATCTTAATAATCATTACTGTCTCGTTGCATTCATTTTTGTGTACAAAAAGATTGAATAAACATGTTATATGACAGTTTTAGTCACCCATTTTCTTGCATTATAAGCCTTTCAAGTTCAGATGGGAGGAAAGTTCACAGCAATGAGTATTGTGGACAACAACATCAACACACTTGCTAATGAACTCAAGCAAGTCATAACAGAGACAGCAGAAGACATACTGGGAAGACTGAGAAGGCAGATGCAGCCATAGATCACTGACAGCATCTTGATCCTTTGTGATGAAAGACAGTTGTGATGAGAATGTTTTTAAAAAAACTAATCCAATCTTGTGTTTAACCAAAGCCTTATGCATAATATGATGTGCAAATTTGCAATACAAATATGTGGTGCTGTAAAACCCAGTCTACAAAGCGAACTATGTCAATGCTTGCAGACAAGGGTAAAAAAAAGGGCAATGAGTATTATGGCAAATGAGTTCTCCCCAGAAAAGATCAGGCTAAATTTCATGCAGATTATGTGCACATACACATACCTTTTCATGAAGCTCATGAAATTCACTGTATCTGTGTTTCACAGTCCATGTGTAGCTTCCCACTGTCACTTCTATTGTGTAAATCTGGAAAGAAAAAAAAAAAGAAGAAAAAATCAGCAATCTCACTGTGCTCAAAATAACACTACACTACAGTAACAGAGATAAGAAATAAAGTGTCAGAAGATTTTCTTTGTAGTCAAGGAATCTACTCTGCCCCTCCCTTTCCTCCACACTTCTCTCTACCTCTATCAGTCTATGTCCACCTCTGAACATCAGTTATCCATTCTTGTCTCAATCTCCCCACTCCCACCTTCCTTCGAATAACAATATTCTTTTAAAAAACAACAACAAACAAACAAAAACAAACAACACACACACACACACACACACACACACAAAACCCAGTTTCAACTTTCATTTAGTATTTATTATCAAGATGATCACTTCTCTCTACCTAGAGCTCCCAATATACATCTATCTATCTCTCTCTCTCTCTCTCTCTCTCTCTCTCTCTCTCTCTCTCTCTCTCCTCTCTCTCTCTCTCTCTCTCTTCTACATAAACACATATGATATATGTATGTATGCACATGCACACACACACACACATAGTGACACATGTATAACATACACAAACACATACACACATTCATGCACATATGCAAACACACATGTTTATTGTTTGATCACAATTGACAAAGGTTTGGTTTTGTTGTTAGGTCATTTGACTATGAGTATGACACTGACAGTATCAGAGTATAAGGTCTTAGGAGACTAGAGCTATAATCTATTAGCTAGGGCAAAAGAACTCCCACAGCCAAAAGGCTCTGTGTTCTAACTTCTATGAGAGTGAAGACAGCTGCAGCCAATGAAAGAAAATAAAAGTATTAGATTATTAGTCCATAATATATATAGTCAATGTAGTCTGTCCAGTTAATAAGAACGGGATATAATAATAATAATATATAATATATCCCTTCTTATTCATTGGATAGACTACTTTGACTTATAATGTTTTATTTATACTATCACAGACTTTCGAAGTTTCTTCAATGATTAAGAAATATAATGTTGCGGGCTCACAAAACACACACACACAACACACACACACACACACACACACACACACACACACACACACACACACACACCATGTGTGTTCGATTCCCATTCAAGGGGATATTTTCCTCTGGAGTTAACATCAGTGCAGACTCCACTCTCCCCAAAAGTCCTTTGGATGAGACTATAAACTGAGGCTCCGTGTGCGAACGCACGCAGAAATCTTGTGCACATGTTAAATCCTGTTATGCTTTCCTGGAATTTCCATAAGAGTAGCGGGAACAGATGACATAATTTACAAAACGCATACACACGGGACTAGATGTAAAAAAGCACATGAGTGCTTATTCCATTATCCTCAACATAAAAGAATAAATAAATAAATAAAAAAAATAAATAATTGATTCTAGATCAAATTTGGATGATTTTGGGGGTTCTCATTTAGAGCTCTCAGGCTCATGAACAGTGAGATTTTGTGCACCATTAACTTGATTAAGGTTGCCACATTCTGACTTTGAGGATGATAGTTGATACATTTTTTATGTTATCCATTCCTTACCAGCACGCCATAGCCTTCTTCTTCTTCCTTTTTTGTCATGTTTCTCCCAGGGGGGGTTTGACATTGATGAGCCTTCATCTCTCTCATTTTTGAGCTTCCTCCTTATTTATGTCCCTTTCTCTAAGATCATCTGCAATACAGGCAGCCCAGATTTTGCTAGGTCTTCCCTTTGGTCTCTTTTCATCCACTACAAAGTTCATTGCTCTTTTTATGATGTGGTGATCTGCTTTCCGTTGAACGTACCCAAACCAGCGCAGTCTATTGGTACTAGCTACAGACTTCAGATCATCAACTTTGCACATTCTCCATAGTTCTTCATTCGTGATCCTGTCTTCCCATTTGATCTTTGTCATGTAGTGTAGCATTCAGTTTTCACAGCTCTTCAACAAACATTCAACGGTTTTTGTGAAAACCCACGTCTCCGAGCCATACAGGAGAACAGGTCTGATGCAGGCTTTATTTATATATCAGGCAGCGTCTCGCCTACTCTTTCAAAAGGCGGCATACTCTTTTGAAAGGCAGAATGGGTTTTAACCTGTGCTCACAGTGTTCTGTGTGCAAGTGTGCATGGTACCTTGGAACTTTCAGGGGAGTGGAGTCAGTGATGTTAACACAAGGGAAAAAATCTCCTTGAAAAGAGATTTTGGTAGTGACTCCAAGCCACTATGAGATCACGAGCTCAACGCTCTCGACAACCACAGCACCGGGCTATCCCATCTCCACATTCTAAATAGTATAGACTAAAAGAGTCAATATTTCATTCTCATTAAGTTTTAACTAAGAAAACATTTCAATATCTACCTGAATACCTCTGCTTTGATTATAAATGCTAAAATTTAGACTGTGATCATGGACTTTTTTTCAAATTTTACAAGGCAGTTAGTAATTGAAACATCTTTGCTACTGCTAGTCAGTACTCACTAATGTACACAAAGAGACACACAAACACATATCGTCATATGCATGTGCGCACACAGACACACACATGCACGCGCAAACACACACACAGAGTGACACACACATCTAAGTAATTCCCCCATCTGTATAGATCTCCTCCTTCTACTTCTTTTGGTTTGATTGTTTTGTTTTATCAGAAAGCAAAAATGGCCACGGCCATAAAGTTAAACTCATTCATGAATTTAATTTCACTAAATTTTGTTGGCTTTTATTAATCATACTTTTTCAGTTTAGTGGAGTTAACCTGCTAGTCATAACAAATCTATAGATAAGTATAATTTGAATTACAGTTATATGTATAGCCTGACACTGTGATGGTGACACTAGTGACAGCTTGGGGCACACATTACTCATTACTAATAGCTGTGTATTTATTTATCTTTATTTACTGATTGAGATGTATACATGAATGTAAATGCTCACTGACACAGTGACCCCATTTTAAAAAATCTGATAACCAACATAGGTTTATCACTAGTTGTACTTAGTGCTGTGCATAGGTATACCAAGTGCTACCTAAGCTACATCCAGTTTTACAACCACTACAAGCAGGTTCATAATCATCATCATGACATTGTCAATCACTGAGGTGAGTCACTTAAAAGTCAGTGCTCTCAGAAACCTCAAAAGGCAACTTTGGACAATCTAATCTTGGTTGGGTGGAGATGCTGCACTGCCCCAGTGTTCAGTGGCCTTTTTATCCTGACCATTTTAAAACAAAGATTGCAAGCTGGATAGAACTTGTAATGTTCCGTGGGTTTCTTTTTTGTTTTGTTTATTTGTTTTAATTTAGTCTTGTAGTTGTAGGAAAGACATCATGGGTTTGTTTGGGTGTATTTTTTCAGAACGTGTGAACAAACTGTTATGATTTGTACTGTGATTTCGTCCCCCATACACGGGAATTCGGTTTACATTCTCACAGAACAACGTTTAAATTCTGTATAAATTTATAGACACCTATATGACCACGAACCGATCACAAATATCGATCAACCGATACTGATTCTGCCACACGTGTTCGATCCTGCTCCTAATCATACACGAAATCTGACGATGATTGAATGGACTACACACTGACAAAAAGTAGTCACAAGAACACACAATAACACACCACATCACATGAGAGGAGTAAACATAGTGACAAAACATAAGGTAAACAGAAAACAAACTTACAGTGAACTGTTCATTTGTTTCTGTATTTGTTATCTGGACTGTCCGAGCCGCAGAAAAATTATCCAAGTCCTTTCCAAAATGAGCCATCTTGTAATGTTTACGATTCCAACTCCTTCAACTCTAGTGTCGTCTGGTCCACAGCCATCATTTCTGACCATAATAAGTAGGTCGTTTGGGACAACTCCCCTTTCGTTAGAGTACCTTCCCTTGCACACGTGCGGGAGCAACACTGTTCATAGGCACATGACATTTACTTATCAGCTTACAAAAGTTGGGATTACGTAAGCTATGCTATTCAATGGCATAAATTAACAGAATTGACAGAGGGGTATAAATCATATTGTTTTTTCCCATGTTTGACATGATGCATTTATGCTAACTTAAGTAGGATATAAAAAAAAAAAAACAATGTCTGTGTGTGTGTGTGTGTGTGTTTGGTTTTAGTTGATTAAGTATTTGAAAAACAGTTGGTATCACTTGTTTATGAAAATAATTGTAATTGTACTTTTTCTTCATCTATTTTGTTTTATTTAGAACTATTTGTCCTTTTTTTTTGCAAATGGAAAATGAAAATTTAAAAAAAGTGTTTTTTTAAAAAGCTATGCTATACCAAGAAAACAACAACCCACAACCAACAACAAATAATGACAACAACAACAAAATAACAAAAAAAGAAACAGTAGGAACAGAAGGTATGTATTCATTACTGTTCCTGCGCTTTAATAGCAGAAACTAGGGATGTCTATTTTGGGGAAGAAAGTGAGGAGAGCCATTGTTGTTGATGTGGTTACGTTTGTTTGCTGCCAGTATTGACGTTTATTGTTTGTGCTATTTCGTAAAAAAAAATTAAAAAACATCTGTCAGGGTTTAACATTTTTTTGTTATAGATCTTAAGTGTAGAAAACTATATATCTGGGAGCATGGTTTCTTTCGTCAACAATTCCTACTGTTCTATAATAGTGGTTATTTCTGAGAAAGGGGTAGTAGTAGTAGTAGTAGTAGTAGTGATGGTGGTGGTGGTGGTGATGGTGGTGGTCATGATGGGGACAAAGACGACAACAACATTATGTAAGAAGCCTTATCTAATAAATATAAAGCCCCAGGCGTTTACAATTTAAAAAAACCCAAAAAACATTCACGACCAAACCAACAAAAAGACGAGAAAGAAAAAAAACGACAAAAAACAACAACAACATTGACATGTACGTATGCTCACATGCACCCACACTATGTCTATGATGCACACCCCATCCCCACCCCACCTTCCCCTTAGGCTTACACACACACACACACACACACACACACACACATTGGCCTAGTAAAATTCAGTCCCTCTCAGCTAGAAAACATGTGTTTATAAATTAATGATGATAATTTGGAAAAAAAAAAAGAAAGAAGTGCTGGACAGCACAACCACAGATAGATAGTGTTAAAACTAGGCCTGTCCCATGAGGAGGAAGAGAAAACACAACGGTCTGTGGGCCTATAGGGCTCTATATCTAGAGAGTGGGCCCCAAGGTCTGACTGAACGCAGGAGTTGTGACAAGGGGTTAGGCTAGCCTATCAGCTGAAGAACGGAGTTGTCGAGAAGGCTGAGAAGCTCTTAATCAAGAAAAGTAAGTTGGAATCAATCTATTTTGTTCAAGAGTTTGAAACACTAGAGAAAAGGTCTCTCTCTCTCTCTCTCTCTCTCTCTCTCTCTCTCTCTCTCTCTCTCTCTCTCTCTCTCTCTCTCTCTCTCTCTCTCTCATCTCTCTCTATCACACACACACACAACATACACACAACACACACACACACACAACAACACACACAACACACACACACACACACACACACACATCCTTGGATGAGACTATAAACCGAGGCCCCGTGTGCGAACGCATGCAGAACATCTTGCGCACACGTTAAATCCTTTTCCGCTTTTCGGAAGAGTAGGCCATCGTGTGCCGGTGGAAACAGATGACAAAATTTACAAAACCGCATACACACGGGGACTGGATGTAAAAAAGCACATGAGTGCTTATTCCATTATCCTCGATATAAAAGAATAAATAAATAAAATAAATAAAATAAACACACACTGGTCTCTGTCCTAAAAGAAACCAGTGGAGTGAATGCAAAAGTGCAGCGATGTGGGCAGATTCAGGAGGATGCATTGGACACGTTCTAGCTGACTGTTGGATTGAGCTTCACTTGGCCAATCAGTCCCTTAGGCCTAGCCTAACCGCAGCCCAACGCAGTTTTGGCTCATATCAAGTTAAGTCAAAAACACTTTAATCATCCCATGAAGGGCAATTACAATGCTGACAGGCACATTGATGCGTATAACTATCTCGAAAGACACAAGAAAAAATACATTTCAAATTGGCATGAACATTCCAAGATAGCTTCAGGCAACTGAGCATTCGACAAATATGAAGATTGATGTCCATACCGCAGAGCCACATTTTATGGTGGCTCAGAATGAATGAAAATCCTTCGGATGAGACTATAAACCGAGGCCCCGTGTGCGAACGCACGCAGAACATCTTACGCACACGTTAAATCCTGTTCCGCTTTTGAAAGAGTAGGCCATTGTGTGCCGGTGGGAACAGATGACAAAATTTACAAAACCGCATACACACGGGGATTGGATGTAAAAAAAAGCACATGAGTGCTTATTCCATTATTCTCCATATTTAAAAAAAAAAAAGTCATCTGAGCGCTTTGATTTGTTGCTTTACAAGATTCAGCACTATATAAGTTCCATACATTATTATTATTATAAAGATGAATAAGCCTAGTTAAAACTGCTGGCTGAGCTAAAACAGTATAATGTGTAGAGCTCGACAGTCAAGACGATTTCGGCTCCTTTGGTCGTTTGGCCTGAGGACAGTTTATTGTTTCTCCATACGCTTTCTCCATCAGTTGGCTCACAGACAATTTCGTTATTGAATGCCCATGAGCCAGAACATCTCTCTCTCTCTCTCTCCTCTCTCTCTCTCTCTCTCTCTCTCTCTCTCTCTCTCTCTCTCTCCTCTCTCTCTCTCTCTCTCTCTCTCTGTGTTTGTGTGTGTGTGGTGTGTGTGTGTGAAGTCAAGTCAAGTCAAGTCAAATTTTTATTTCCAGATGGTACATTGAATAAAGCAATGCATTTGCTTTTTTTCATCAAGCCATGTATCTAAGAACAGATTTCTTAATGATTATACTGACGTGTGTGTGTGTGTGTGTGTGTGTGGTGTGTGTGTGTGTGTGTGTGTGTGTGTGTGTGTGTGTGTGTGTGTGTGTGTTTGTGTACCTGCAGTCTGCCTGTATTGGTATATATAGATCTTTTACTTATCGTCTGTGCCAGTGTTTTTGTGTGCCAGTGTTTGTGTGAATATTTATAAAATTATTATACCTGCAGTCCACTGTTGGTGTGGATGTGTGTATGCATAACTGTACTGTGGTGTTTATTTATTTATTTATTTATTTTTATTCTTTTATATGGGGATTTGTAAATTCTGTCATCTGTTCCCACCGGCACACAATGGCCTACTCTTACGAAAAGCGGAACAGGATTTAACATGTGCGCAAGGTGTTCTGCAAGCGTTCGTACACGGGGCCTCGGTTTATAGTCTCATCGGAAGGACTTGTTGTAGATAGTATCATAGCCCCAGCCATGTTGTTCGATTTAGGGCTTGTGAAATTCCAAAGGCAGCGAATTCCATCCCATTCATCCAGCCAGGCAGCCAAGCCCAGCTATACCAGTAATAAAGCCAGCCCTTGGTCCCTTTTTTTCCCCCAACAGAACAACTTATCCGTCGTGAAAAGCATGCATGATGCACAGAGAGAGAAGAGAGAGAGAGAGAGAGAGAGGGGGGGGGGGGGGGAGGGAGGCTACTAGCCTCGTGCAATCCGTCTGACATTTAAAAGTGCTCACTTTTGCAATCGAATCTACTGGATGCAGGGAAATGTATAAAAGATAACTGTAGTCAGTGTAGGCCTATAGCAGTGTGAGGAAAGAAGTCGCCCAGTAGGCCTAGGCCTTAATAAGAGACAAGAGCAAACGTATTATTTCTTTAAGACGCTTTTTAAAACTACAACATAGAAAAAAAATCTGTCAGACTTTAACAATGACCGACTCTGGCAACATGAGCTAAGAGGTGAGTGTTATTTTCTTTTTGAGAATTAAGTGACTAAGCTTTTTATGTTGTTAAAACACAACGAACGTGTGTTTATATATATGTGTGTGTGTGTGGGGGGGGGGGGGGGGGGGGGGGGGGGGGGGGGGGGGTTGCACACTATTGGAGTGAGAGCTGAAGGCTGATAATACTTAAGAGACGGTGTTTTTTTCGGTACAGGACAAATGTTTTTTCCCAGAGGTTCGGCACACAGCATGTTTTCAAAGACAAAGAACAGAGCACTAAAATTTCCTGTTCAACTGGTATCATTGACTGTATTGAAAATTTTGAGTTTGCTGCCCAAAAAGAAAGTAATTGAAAGTGACATTTTTGGTTCAAAATTTTGCCAGGTGGGTTCTTCTACGCCCATGACATAATTGTTACACATAGGACCTTAGTTCATCTTCTCCTGTGAAAAAAAAACTAGCAACCTGACCACTATTCACGATGTAGTAGATATCCCAGCTTTGGCTAGCAAATTCCATCCATACGAGGGGGAGAGGGGGAGAGGGGTATCCAATGATTAGTGTCATACTCATGATCAAAGTAATAGAGGTTTTGGGGGGCCTCCAAGGAGGGGGCCCTTTTAGGGTAAGCACTTTCCTACCCCCAGAGTTACCTTTGGTATCGGGCTCCTTCCCAGAAACTTTCGGACGAACGTAATCCCAAACTACCGTGTGCGTAGACACACAGATCATCCCCCACATTCAAAAAACCTTTCCCCCTCCCAGAAAAAAAGGGGTGCTACAGCCGGGGGGAAACGAACAAACATACCAGCAGGGACCCTGTTCCATGGGGGAAAGGTGTGATTTTTGTCGGGGTTTAAATTTGGGGCCCTGACACATTTCCGAAAGATTAAATACATTTTTCCCCCCGCCCGCCCCCCAACTCTTTTTAAAAGTAAAAAGTCAAAAATGAATCCCCATTCCAGGGCCTGCAGTGAATAGCATCCCTCCTTCTAAAATTTGTGCTACGGATTCTCATTTTTTCCCATCCCTTTCGTTCTCCTTGTTCCTTTTCTTCCCGCCACCTCCTTTTTTTGCCATTTGCTGTTTCTTGGGCCCTTTTTTCTGCCCTTTTCCCCAAGAAGCCTTAAAATTAACATTCCCCTTTTAGCCGAGTCGAATGGCTGGGGCCGGCTTGTCACGCGCTTTAAGGGCAGTGCACGCATTTTCGCTCATTTTAAAGAAACTTGAATTTTATATTCCTGGGCACAAATCTTACATCGACAGCAGGGTGGAGACAGGTGCAGGTGAGGGGAAAAATGTTTTTTTTTCATCAGATGTGTTGGAATTTTATCCCACTTGGACCTTTGGGGCAAAGTAAATAAGTTAGAAACCCCCCACTTTCACCCCTTGGGGCCAGCAACAAAATCGAAGAAACGGGTTTTAGCTTGCCCCCTCCCTTCCCCCCCTCCCCCTACCCCCAAAAAACAAAAAACCCAAAAAACCCAAAACAAAAACAAAATCCCAAGGGGAGGATTTCTTTTCGTTTTCTTTTACCCCCCACTAGTTTTCCAAAGGGTTTACATTGAATGTTTCATATGTCCTTTTTTTTCTCCCAACATTGAGGTAGCCACATTCCAACTTGGGAATACAGTTGGGTAAGGAACCTACCAATTTTGCCAGGGAAGTTGGGAGATATTTCCCTGCTCATTTCAATTTTTTGACGTGCACAAGTCCGTAAGCACAGCTTACAGGCCCGTCTTGTTCAGAGTATCCTCTGAAAGAGAACATTCAGTGTTTTTTTTTCTTCTCAAATTGGGAAGAAAGGGCAGGGCTGAGGATTGAACCCAGAAACTTACGATTAACTTGTTAGGCAGGTAAATGTCTAAACCATCCTGCCACCTTCCTTCTTGGTGGTAGGAGTTAAAATATAATTCGATCCAAAGCCTTGTGCTAAGAACTATGAAATACGGTATTGCCATTAAATTTGTCACCTATTTTTACATTTCAGCTTTTGTATCATAGTAAAGTGTTGAACACACGCACGCGCGCACGCCCCCCCCCCCCCCTCTCGATATCCTCGATATAAAAGAATATATTAATAAAAAAAAAAGATATAAATAAAACATGCACACACAGTGCAGTCTCCCGATGATTCCTCCGAGTTTGAGAAGCTAGTCAAGCCAGGACAAGATTCCCATGCATGTCTTATCCTTATTCCGACCCCCCCCCCCCCCCCAAAAAAAAAAAAGAAAAAAAAAAAAAAGAAAAAAAAAGATGTAGGCTCTCTTCATTCTAAACCTTGCTCCATCTACGAGTAGTGTTTACAACATCCTTTCAGTACAGCCAGAAAGCACCTGTATGCACGCCCATCCTTTCAGCCCTACAGAAAAAAAATTTCTTTTTGTCTATTTTCCTTTTATTTTGAGAAAAATGGATTAAGCCTTCGTGTACTTTTTTTACATTCAGTCCCCGTGTGCATGTGGTTTTGTAAATCTTGTCATCCGTTCCAGCCAGCACAAATGACCTATTCTTCCCAAAGGCGGAACAGGTTTTAATTTATGCACAAGATGTTCTTCCTGTGTTTAACACACAGGACCTCGGTTTATAGTCTAAACCAAGGGAAAGTCGGAGAGTGGAGTCAGCATTGATTTTAACTCCAGGGCAAAAATCCCTTTGGTAGCATGATGTTTGAGACAGTCACTTGCTGCATTGTACTCACAGTTGCTTGAGTAAATATCTGCTTCCATGTTTTTAAACAAATTCTGTTTTTGCAGCTTTGTTCTTTTGAAAAGGGTAATCAAGGTTATAACCCCCCCCCCCCCCCCCCCCCCCCCTCTCTTCCCAATTACTAAATTGTCTTAATCGGGGAAGATTTCTGCTTGCTTCTCCATTGTTTTCAACTTTCTGTTAAGGATTTTAGTTTAAACATAGTTTTATTCATGTTTTGTCAATAGTAATATATTTCAGGATAGTGACAGAAGTAACCTGATTTAAGTCATGTCTATATAATTATGGTATATGTGCACACAAATTGGAATATAATTATGTGTATTGACAGAAACAATTGTTACAGAAGACACAGTTTTAGATCAAAGCACATGGGCATAACTTTTGGACAGCATCTATAATTAAAATCAAAATTAAAGATGTTCTCATTAGTGAACTCATTAATAGCCCCTTTCACCATCCTCTTCCTCCTCTTCGCTCTCCCTCCATCCATCAATCTCCTTGCTTGGAAGTGGTGGCTTAACAAAATCTAGTGGACGCCCCAAAATCAGAGTGAGATGCCTAGATTGATTTAGATTTGTCTCGATGTCAACGTATCGAAATTAACCAAAAATCAATAGAAAAGGGGCAGAGGGAGCCTTTATAAGATCTGGAACATAGACTTGTAAATTAAAGCAAATTCTATCATAGTCAACAGAAGGTTGGTGAATTCTTTGGATGGAAAATTTTGCCCTTGAAATAGGGAGGTGAGGTCATATGTTATTGCCAACTTTTAGCTGACAGGACTGACCCACACTAACCCCCCCCCCTCTTTTGAACAGAAAAAGGGGGGGGGGGGGGGCGGAGGATGAGAGATTGGAGTTATGATTGTATGAATACTACTAACGTAAAAACAAATAAAAGTAGAGGAGGAAAAAACAGAGTGAAGGTGAAAAATTGAATTCCAGCACTTGAAATTATAAATGATTAAAATTGCTAAATGCGTTTTGTGTGCACAAAGCCACGCTGGTAAGGAGCATGTAAAAACCAGCGGCAATCGCCAGCACTTGTCGCTGATTGGTCAAAATAGGCCTAGTTTAACCGCGAATTTGCCAGACATACAGAGTTACTGCAACCTTGTGTGAGGTGAGCACGAGTTCAGTTCAAGCTTTCAGAAATAACCCGAAAGATTTTTGCTGTTAGTTTTCGAAGGTAAACACTATGCTGCCCTCTAGCTGTTGGTCTTGGGATGTGGACCATTATACATTTTTGGTAAGACTCTCCATTGCCTTTTTAAATGCCTCAAAGGTATAAACTTAACTTTACATTGTGGGACCAACCGGTCACAATGAGTGTAGCCAAACCTATCAAGTTCTAATCTGTAGGGGGCCTTTTTGATGCAGGGAGCACTGAACTTGCCTGCATCAGATTTAAAGTGTTAGAAGCCCTTTGAGGGGAAAAAATGTTGCTTAATTAGCTGGACCAAACAATGGATTTCTAAAATATTTTTGGTGGCTCTGTATCCAAACTGATGATTCGATACGAAGTAATGCAATTGATTCGGGTTTTTTTTAACTTTGCTATTTTTGTTAACACACTATAAAAATACACCCCCATTAAACGTTTCTTTTTTTTTTTTCAAGGAAGAAATGTATTAGAGTACATGCGGTTAAATTCTGTTCCTTGTTAAGTATAAGTGTGTATGTTCGAAATTAACTCTGCACCCAGCCTGTGGGACCCTGCACCTGTCATGGCACCCATTCTTCCAAGGTGGCCAAATGCGTGACGGGTATGTTCGTGCCACCCAGGCCCCAGGACTAGCTGGCATAAGGTTTTAAACATGTTTCAAGTATGCATGCACAATGTTGAGAGCTCATGTTGGTATATCCATAAGCTCAGTTATGGATTGTGTTTGACCTTCATGTTCATGAAAGCCACACAATTTAACTGTTTGATAGTTCATCCCAAACAGAGCCCGGAACACTTGATTTCAGAATGTATGCATAGTTCCAAAGCCAGAGTTCTGTTAAATATAAATTATGTTTGGAGCAAAGAAAAGTAAAATGGTCAACAGCGTAAGAGTGGTAATACAACACTTTTTATAGTTTTTTTTTTTTTAAATCAGTCATTATTTGAAACAAATTTCTGCTCATTCCTGGGGTAGACCTGAGGTTCACCAATGGTGATATTTATGTATGCAGCCGTTTTTGCCCGCCGGGAAGGTAGCTGCAATCCGACTTAATGGATGTATGCTGGGTATGTTCATGTTTTTGTAACCACTGAATGCTGATATGAAGTATATGATCTGTAACATGCATATTTGATCTTTTTCATTTTGCATGTGTATATACACAGAGGAAATTAAGACACTAGCAGGTGCGCCAACAGCAAGTGCGCACTTGAAGTTGACTTTGGAGGTGGTAAAAATCCTCACGCTTACTTCACCAGACTTGCCAAGATTCGAACCCATGACTTCATGGTCCCAAGGGATTGAAATTTGAACGGTTTTGACCACTTGGCTTTAGTATCTGTCGATCAGTTATAGTTATCTCTTTGTGGATTCAGTTGATTGTTATTATGCCATATTCTATCATGGATTGTCATTGGGTTGTTTTTTTAATTGCAGAAAACCAAGAAGTGACCCAGCAAGCTGGAGAGGGATGGCCACCACCAGGTTCATCTTTCCTGCTACACACAGCTTTCAAACTCCATTGCTGTGCCCTGATGACTTCCAAGGGTTAAGGACAAACTAGTCGGAGGTAAAGATTTAATTTATAATAGTGAATTAAGTTAAATCAGTTTGGGTGTTTTTTTGTGTGTTTTTTTTTTTTGGGGGGGGGGGGGGGGGGGTATATCCTGGGGTTAGAGCATTGTGCTCACTGTTGGTTCGGTATTGATCCTAGATTTGAGCTATCACCAAGAAGCCCATTTGAGATCTTTTTCCCTGGAGTTAACATTACCGACTCCACTCCACCAAAAGTCCTTCGGACGAGGCTATAGACTGACTCCGAGGTCATTTGTGCGAAAGCACACAGAACATCTTGTCCACATGCTAAAACATGCTCCAACAAAAGTGTTCAAATGCATGCACACTTGTTTTGTGTTATCATCCCAGAAGTTAGAAGACAGTTACCTTAATGGTGGGCAAAAACGGTTGGCATAGGCAAAATATCACTGAAGCTCAAAGCTCTAGCTGAGGAGGAAAAAAGTGAAATCAGTATTTTGTTCACTGATGTGTAGCTGATGTTTCAATGTAATTAACCAATGGTGTGTCGGTGACAAGACTGCAGATTTATGGTTTATTTAGAACAGTAATAAGGCTACAATTGTTTGGTACTTGTAAAAATGATTGGGTCACACAGGCCCATCAGAATATTGCAGATCTATTTTAGTACCAGATCCCTGAAGTCGGAATGTGGCTACCGCAACAGTGGGCAAATGGTCGTATATGGAAAATCTTTATGACAGGTGAATCTCGGAGCTCTAGCTGAGGAACAGGAGAAAAATATGGATCAGTGCTATATCTGGGATATCTGCTGCATGAAATTGGTTGAAAAAGTGAAACATCTGCAGTCTTTCTTAATCAGTTCAACCTTGTCGCATTAGCAGAATGTGCTGGAATAGACACGATCAGATCAGTTAAGCTGAGGATATTGGGGCATGTGCCACAGCAGGTCCAAGACGTATGGTAAGCAGAAAGTATTACAGGATAATTTTGAAACATCTTAGTCTGAAGCAACACATGAATATTACTGCAATTAAACAAAATAAAGCACCAAGCCAAGAGAAAAGATACTGGTGAGTGTACAGTTGGGGACAGGATAACCAGGTAGTTAGAGTGATGTATTCGTGATCTGCTGACCCGGGTTCGAATTTCGTTCGAGGATTTTTCCTCTGGAGTTAACATCAGTGCCAACTCCACTCTCATCAAAAGTCCTTCGGATGAGACTATAAACTGAGGTCCTGTGTGCGAACGTACGCAGAACATCCTGCACACACGTTAAAACCCGTTCCGCTTTTTGAAAGATTTGGCCATTGTGTACTGGTAGGAACAGATGGCAACATTTAAAAACTGCATACACACGGGGACTGGATGCAAGAAGCACACGAGTGCTTATTCCATTATCCTCGAAATAAAGGAATTTTTTTTTAAAGTAGTTGTAGTTTCTAGTTAACACATATTTTAAGAGGTGACGGCCCGGATATGGCCTCTATGGTTGTCTGGGCTATAAACATGATTGGATTGGATATTGGTGAGTTGCCATATTACATGATTTTATTTTATAGATTCAGATTAATAACCCTTCATTGCTAATCAAATAAAAAAAAGTGTTCACCCCTGTGTCCCTTTTTCTACTGAACATTTATACTATATATTTTAAAAACTGCTGTTATGTTGGGTTATAGTTATAAATACACTCTGACCCAGTGGTGAGGCTGAGGGGTGGCTGCTTTGGATTTGAATTCCCCAGCTGATAGTGCACCAATTTCCAGCAGAGCTCATGTCAGAGTGGGGCTAGGAAAAGAGGGAGGAGTGGAGGGGGGATAAAGGGAGGAGAAGGGGGTGGAGTGAATAGGGATATGTAAGAAAAAGGAGTAAGGAAAGCGTATAAAACGTTAAAGGAAATTGTGAATGGTCTTTACTGAAACTGACCACTCACTCACCCTTTCACTGACATGGTAAAAAATGTGGAGGACTTTGTCATTGTTAGTGTACCAAGAAGTCACTCCTTTCCTGACATCCATGAAGCAACATTGCACAGACACACACACACACACACACACACACGCACACACACGCACGCACGCACGCACGCACGCATGCACACACACTTGTACACACACACACACACACACACACACACACACACACACACACCACACACACACACGCACACAAACGCACACACACACACAACGCACACACACCACACAACGCACACACACAACGCACACACATATCCTGCAGCAACATTGCACGCACACACACACACAAAGTGTACACACACACACACACACACACTCTTACACACGCACGCGCACACACTTCACACCACACACACACCACATGCAGCACAAAGTCTTTCTTCTCTTTTCCTGATCCCTTAATTTTACAGTATCATTAGTTTATTACACATTTTTGCGTCCTTTGTGTAGATTATTGCCTGCATAGAGGAAGACCATGAAGTACAAGAAGAAGGGCCATCCAACAACAGTTCCAGCTCCTGCCTTCATCTTCCCAGGATGCCACTGAATGTGTTCCTTACAGGGCTTGTAGAAACTGAAGCTGTCTCCTTTCTTCCCATGATCCCCACATCCTAGGAAGCAGCTGTTATGATCGTCGTACTGGCGAGCACATCTTTCAGAGGTGCACGCTATTCGGCGACCTGAGGAAGATTGTGTGGCCAACGGAGATAACCCTACAAACCAAGCTGTACAGCCCACAAGAGGGACTGGAAAGGACATGCCATTATTTTTCCCAAACACATCCGACAGTGTAAAAAGCAAATGAGAGAAGGTCGTCATCATCATTAACAAAAAGACCAGCAATTATAGCAGAGTTTGTCAGCAAGAACTCCAGGTGGATGCCACTGCTAGGGTACCAGACCTCTGAACCTCTAAATGCCTCTACATGTGGCGGTATTGCTCTGTTAGGCCCCTGGGTATAGGACAGAGGGTGAGGATGAAAGATCTCTACAGCCAAGTCCTGAAGGGCTTTAGAGCTTGAGATCTAGAGCACGCGTCAACGTGTGCTGCCGTTCTAGTGCCAGGCGTCTTGACTGATGACTGTTACCGGTTTACAGACATGAACTGCGGCACTTGAGAAACTTGCGATAGAGTAGATCCAACTTGCCGTGTGTGCCTGAAGCACTTCAAGGGGGCCAATGATTACAAGAGCAGTGAGCATTGGCAGATAATCTGCTGTTCAGCTTAAAGCTGAATACAAAAAGAGGCAGAGATGCAAAGCATCCACAGGACCGACCCTGCAGCCTCGCACAGCTCACAGATATGGTGAAAAAACACCACCACCTGTGGAGCAGTGTTTGTATTGCTCATTAAGGGAAGCAACTCGTGTCACCCTGCTTCGCTGCGTCTGCTCTGATTAGATGTTGGCCCAGAACTTGTTTTTTTAGGCTTGCCGATTATTCCGCTACATCCGTCAGTTACCGCGAGACGATCACTGGGCACCAATTTCTAGATTGCGTCTTTACCTCCTGCTTAAAAATAAAACTAGAATAGATTTAAAAGATATAGTATAGAAGTTAAGGAGTAGAAAATCAAAATGGAATAGAATTAAAAGAAATAGATTTTTTAAAAAGTAGTAAAAAGCAGAAATAAATGAAATAGAATAGATTAAAAAGGTAGAATTAGACATAAAAAGTAGCCTCAAAGAGGAAAGAATTAGATATAAAAAGTAGCATTAAAAAGGAAAGAATTAGACATAAAAAGTAGCCCTAAAAAGGCAGAGGTTCAAAGAGCAATCATGGTGACAGTGGCCTTGGTGTTTACAACGAAAACGCCACCTGCATCGGCAAATTGCAAGGATTGCGATTCCGTCAACGCGTCACAATTTTAGTTTCTGTATCCCTCCTTCCTGTTCTTTATTCCATGAGGGTTTTAATGGGGTGATAAAAGTCATGTGGGTCATTTTGAAGTTTGGTGGAATGGTACTCTTAGTATTGTTGGCACCATCTGGGGAACTTGCTTTACTTGCCCTGCATGCTGGCTGTAACTCGGCAACACTCACGTCATCTGGGGAGCTCCTGCTATCCAGACTTTGCATACTACCTCGGCAACACTGACGTCACATGGGGAGCTCCTGCTATCCAAACTTTGCATACTACCGCGGCAACACTGACGTCACATGGGGGAGCTCCTGCTATCCAGACTTTGCATACTACCGCGGCAACACTGACGTCATCTGGGACCTTCTGCTATCCAGACTTTGCATACTACCTCGGCAACACTGACGTCATCTGGGACCTTCTGCTATCCAGACTTTGCATACTACCTCGGCAACACTGACGTCACATGGGGAGCCCCTGCTATCCAGACTTTGCATACTACTTCGGCAACACTGACGTCATCTGGGGAGCTTCTGCTATCCAGACTTTGCGTACTGCCTCAGCAACACTCGCGTCATCTTGGAGCTTCTGCTATCAAGTCCAGTCAGATTCTTTATCCCAAAGACTCTCTTCAAGACCCTGCATACTAAATATGCCTTGGCAACATTGACGTCATCTGGGGAGCCCCTGCTATCAAGTCCAGCCAAATTCTTGATTCCAAAGACTCTTGAATAGACCTTGCATACTAAATGTGCCTTCGCAACATTGACATCATCTGGGCACCCCTGCTATCAAGACGCTGAATAGTAACTACAATGGCAATGCTGACGTTAACCGAAGGGGAGCTCCTGCTATCAGATTCTGTATACTCACTACTTCATCAACACCGAGGTCATCTGGGGAACTCTATCAAGAAAGACTCTGCATACAAAGTGTACCTCAGCAACATTGACGTCATCTGGGGAGCTCTGCTATCAAGACCCTGCATACTATCTGTACTTCAAACCCTGCATGTGTAAGTACATAGTTACAGTTTAGTCACTGTTATACAAGCTAACACATTTTAATAGTAAAGTTTAGCTGAAGGCCTTTGTCTAAGGAAAAGTTCACTGCTTTCCCTTGAAATGTGTGAGGTATATTTTTGCTATAAGGAAGATGATGAAGGTAGTAGGCTATTTTATCAGGTTGGACAAAGGTGACAGCTCATATATGACCCTCAATGTTGGTGTGACTAAAACCATGAACAAACGTAAGGGGACTTAACTGTTTCATCTGATTTTGGCTCTGAAGTGACCTCTGTGCTCAGCAGGGCTATAACTATTGAAGCTGCTTGAGAGCACACCAGGGGGGAGACTTTGCATGTGCGACTTTTTTTGCACGCTATGAAGGTTGCTGCAATCAGACTTAACCGAAGTTTGACATAAAAGGCCAGTCGTTCTATGCAAAGAACTTTAGTTTTAGCAGCTTTATATGTATCATGTAGAATTGGCAATATGTTTGCAATTTATTTTAGAAAAAAAAATCATTTCTTTTGCTACGTCCCTTGATTTTTTTATTTATTAACACAGACTTGTCAAAAGTGACTTATCTAAATTTTACAATATTGAAAACAGATAATGCATTCAGGTCTATATATAAATTAATGTATTCACAAAAATCTAAGTTTCTTGTTAGAATTGAATTTTTATAAAAAATTTTAAAGTACTCTTTCATTTATCACTGGTAATCAAAAATCAAAGGAAAGAACTGAGGGCAACTATGAGGTCTTAATCATAGGCACATATGTCACCATGTTGCTAACTGTTGTTTATTTATCATTTGTTTCTAGACTCGATTTTATGGCTTTTCTTTCAGTGTTAATCTTTAGAATGTGATCTGTTTTACCAGGAACCACATGATCAAGAAGTGTTGCAGTCGAGACCACCACCATCAGGCGCTGTCACATCCTGTTGGCCAAGTCGACTTGGAAATGCTGCCCAAGTCAGGATGCCATGCCTACCTACCTGCATGAAGTGGAACCAGGATAAGGTATACTGAACAGTGGAAAATTTTATGGGGATAATTTCAATTGTCATTCAACTATTTAAAGCATCTCGTAGTGTGAAAAATTGAGATTCTCTTGGAAAGAACAAAAAGTTAATATTAAAATGTTTTTTCCACATTCTTCAGCAGTTACTATGCAATGATATTTAGAGGTTTGTAAAATGTCACTGACCAGACGCTTTGTAATATTTTGGTGTATGGAAAAGAAAAAGGTAAAGTTTCATACTGTGATACTTAACAAAAATATGTGTTGAATGGTTTCTCACCAAATACCCATCAATTGCTGGTGATCAAAAAGGTTAGGTGGTGTTAGAAATCTTAGGACATGATCTGTCAGGTTGGTTTTTTACACCTGTTAGCTATTGTTGTATTTGTCATTTATGCTTATTTTCTGTTTCTGCTGTTGCTGAGCTTTATGTTGAATTTTTCCTGTTCTAATCTTTATGTAATCTGTCTTACCAGGTGCCGTATGAAAGGGAACAGCTCCATTGACTCAAGTCCTGCACCATGAAGCACTGCCCTATCACAGCAGTCAGTCAGTCAACTTTTAAATGCTTCTGAGGTTCATGCATCACCTAGTGCCTTCCTGCAAGAAGTGAAATCAGGAAGACCTGTTCTTCACTTCTGAAAAGTCTTCAGGTGAGAAGCACGTAATTGAGAAGTTCAAATCCTGCCAATAGGTTATTTAACTTAAATGCACTTATTAGTGCCATTCTATATATAAAAAAAAGAGGACTAGATCAGACAGCAAAATAACTGGACTTGACGCAATAACATGGATAGTGAAGCCAGTAGCTACTGCACCAGACCAAACATTATTTTACAGCTCGTACGCAACAAAATGAAAACAATGAAAGATTTGTGCCATTGTATTTTGGCAAAAAAAGTTCAAGTTCAAAGGAACTCAAATTTGGCCTCAGATATTTACTTGAGCAGCAATCCTTTAAAAAGCCCATGAAGTGTGGAAAATTACTTGTTTTATCATGCAATAACCAAAAGCACCAACAGCATGCAGTTTGCGGTACGAGACATCACTGATAGGGGTTAACACAGGGCATGATGTCAAATTTTGAGCGTTATTTATAATAATAATAATAATAAATATAATTCATTTGATGAACTTATTTTAAAAGAGTGGGTTAGACAAAAAAAAATAGTGCAGGATAGGAATAAAGCCCTGCCATTTGTTGGCTTACAAAGCCAACACCAAGATTCAAGTCATGACTTGTCAGTGTAGACCATGAACTTACAACATTCATGCACAAAAGAAACCTGAGCAGTTCAGGACAATTATAATTATAAGCCATGTACACTCGATCTTATTGGCTGCATGTCGCAATTTTAAAAAATCACTATTTTCCTTCTGTTTTTCATCCACAGAAATAAAAACTACTTTTTGTGAAAGACTAGTCTCTGACTTAAAACTCATGTGATTTTGAACAAATTTGGTAGGTTTGAATTTTTAAAAATCTTTCAGCAAACACTACCCCCTCAGTCCTTAGTCATCTTCTAGCTTCCTTATCACAATATGCACGCGCGGGGTCAACGCTGTAGGAATACAAGCAATCCTCATTTATTTCCAACTTTCTCGTGACTACCTGGTATTGCTCTTGTCCTCAATCCCCAAAACAAGTGCACAGTGAGTTTTTCATCAACAAATCTGAAAATCGCCCCCTTTTTTTTCTGATTCGCACTCTATAGAAGATACAAGACCCCCAAATTATTACTTGTGTGTTGCCATTTCAAAGCTTTCCAAGGAAGCTACTCTTCTACTTTAACTTTTTACAGGTTGCTTCCCTTGGTGCTATGCAGCTACAAAATACTAACAAGCAGGGAAAACAAAATGACCGAAGAAGTGATATAGAAGTAGTAAAACGTCAGACACACCAGCTATGCTAATTTTTTTCCCTGTGGGGCTGCAACATAATTTTAGTAAAAAATAATCCATCAGTAACTCAATGCCCACATTTTTTTTAAATCGAAGAAGGGAGGGGGGGAATGTTGAAATATTAATACAGAAGGTTGAGATATATTTTCACTGACAAATTAAGTGAATAGTTTTGTTTTGGGAATTGAAACATGTAGGCAATGAAAACATGTCGGTTATCAAACACCTCATCACCCATGTCCTGTCCTGGAAAATGTATGCTGTGTTAGGAATTATATCGTTTCAGATCTAGGACTAAATGTTCCTGACCCACTCCCAAACAATTAAGTTTCAATTGCCTTGCTAGGGTTTAGATTTTCCTCAAAGATTAGTACCCGAGTACATGTATCAAAGTTCTTTAAATTTTTTCCTCTTTTGTCACCAGAAATTCATTGCTACAAGGAGGCCCAAGAATTCACTACATCATCAGAGGACAAGGACTTCATCACTGCATGGAGGACATCACCTGGAGGACAATGACAGCATCACCTGGAGGACAATGACATCACCTGGAGGACAATGACATCATCATCACATGGAGGACAACATCATCACCTGGAGGACAATGACATCACCTGTATGACAATGACATAATCACCTGGAGGACAACAATGGCATCATCACCTGGAGGACAACATCATCACCTGGAGGACAACAATGACATCATCATCGCATGGAAGACGACATCATCATTGCTTGGAGGACAACGACATCATCACCTGGAGGACAACAATGACATCACCTGGAGGACAATGACATCATCATCACCTGGAGGACAACAATGACATCATCATTTCTTGGAAGACAACAATGACATCATCGCATGGAGGACATCATATCACTGCATGGAGGACAATGACATTATTACCAAATGGAGGACAACCACATTGTAATTCAAAGACAACATTGTCGCCATAAGGACAACATCATTACTGTGTGGAGGATGATGACATTATTGCTGAATGGAGAACAATGACATCATCACCAAGAGAATCCAGTGAAACTTCGAGCAAAACAATGTAGACATGATAAGACAGCTGTACGAAATAAATACACCACCATTATTGCTTATGAATGACTTTTAAAGCTTTTATAGTCGTAGGTGATTCCATTTTGAACATGCAAGTTGGTTTAGTTGCATCACAGCTTAAAAGTTTTTTTTGGATAGTATGTGACCACAAATCCTTTATAAGTGATTATTTCAAGTATGTTGCTGACAGATTGAATTTTTAGTAGCAAGTACAATCTGACTTTTTTGAAGCAATGTACTATATAGAAAAGTACACTGCAAGAAAATTACACATAAAGATGGAAAAAGAAGAATGTGACATTGCAACAAACACTAGAGCAGAGATAAACCCCCAAAAGTGTAAGTCTTTAACTACATACTCTCTAACTGCATATATCAACTTAACACTGGAGCACCAGCAAACCCAGACGAATGTGTTCAGTTTGTATATATTGGTAAAAACATGTACCATCTCACTCTAGGGCAGTTACTGCTCAAGACACACAGATCAAAGAAAGTGTTTTTTGTAAGAGGAAAAGTTTGTTCTGGGTTGTTCATGGCCTCTGAATAGAAAATACCCCCACCCCACCTTCACTACCCAAAAATGAGAGAGAAAGGTGTTAGCAAAAGAGAAAAGGAGAAAATAAACGAAAAGAACAAAGTTTTAAAAAAGTATAAAAAAGAGAAGAGAAAAGGAAAAGTGAAAAAGAAAAAAATGAAGTAAAAAAAAAAGTTTTTAAAAAGTACCACCGTTTATTTGGATTGACTTATTTTTATTGTTGCCTTTTTGTTTTTGTTGCTGTTGTTTGGGATCATAAGGGGAAGCAAATGTGTTGTGTACTTAGGAAATAAAGTGAGGATAATTGTGTGTGTATACAACAGGGAGGGTGTAAAAAGACAAATCTGAATGAAAAGCAGATTTTCAGAGAAACGGTGTTATGGAGAAAAGTGTGGAATGCAGATTTAACATTAATTTTGTGGTAATGATGGCAGAAAACTAGTTGGAGATAAGTGTTGGGTTTTTTTCTTGCATGCTTTAGTTTGCTTTTCTTCCTCTGATTTCAACTTGAAAAATGCTGCTGCTGAATGATAGGTGCTGGTGCAGTATGATTTTTGTTTGTTAGCTAAAAAAGGTACAAAAACTATCCTCCTCCTGAGATTGCTCTTGAGGTTAGGAGGAATGTTTAAAGTTTACAGTAGTGTAGATGAATATATGTGCTGGCCTTCCATGGTATACCATTGCAATGTGCTGCCGCTGCTCTAAATTTTTACCCCCTTGTTAGGAGTCCTTAGGACATCAGATTTCGTTGTTACAAACTTTAAACCAGGCCAGAGGTCTCCCCTGTTACTGTGACCTTGTAACCCAGTAACTCCTCTACCATCTGTCGGAAATAAACTCATGACACAAATCCAACCTAAGAGAGGGATGGGTTCTGTCCAGTTTGATTTGCCGAAGACGCCCAGTATAATGCAGAATTCTTAACTGCATGCACTCTGTTGTAATAGAGGTATGCCAATTGGTTTTCATGAAAGCATTTCAGCTAAAGTTGGTGTGTGTGTGTGTGTGTGTGTGTGTGTGTGTGTGTGTGTGTGTAAAAGGGGTGGTAGGGTGCACATCAGATTTTGTTTTAAAAAAGACATTCATGGGCTGGGGCTTAGGTGGTTGGAAGGATGGTCTAGGACTTGCATGTTCAGATCAGTAGAAAAGGAACAAAAAATGGGAATGGAAAAATGGGAACTTAAAGAGAATGGAGAGCTGTTTTTTCTCAGAATTTTATTTGGAACTAAATCTGTTGCATTTTTATTTGAGTCAATCCTTTTGAAGGAACATCTTGGGGGGAGGGGGGATGTAGACCTGTTAGTTAGCCAATAGAACTACAGTGCGAGAATACTTTTGAAAAGAAGGCAACCTCTTGAGAAAAAATTGCACACATGAAATAGCAGAACCAGAGTACATTAAATGGCTTTGCTGTTGGTACAACTGGTAGTTTGTACATTCCAGAAAAGCAACGTAGCATTGTCTCTTTGCCGTGGTGTCCACATGCATTCAGTCATGCACACAGACCAGCTGACTGATGGAGCATGCAACAACCTTCACCTTGTTCAGCACTTACACAACCCTAACTTGTATACTAACCTCTAACAACCGACCTACTGTGGACACCAGAGGTGATACAATGATAATGCCGACAGTGCAAATTCTCATGTTGCGGGGATGAACTTTAGGAAGGTGTCATGTAGAAAGAGGAAGGATGGATACATGTCTAGTCATGGAAGATTGGGAAGAGATGCTGCTGAATGTGTGCATGACAGTAAGGGTGCAGGTGAATGTGGTGCATGGAAGAAGGGAGGCTGATGTGGGTGCATGGACAGATAAGGTGGCAGGCTGAATGTGGGTGCATGGACAGATAAGGTGGCAGGCTGAATGTGGGTGCATGGACAGATAAGGTGGCAGGCTGAATGTGGGTGCATGGACAGATAAGGTGGCAGGCAATCTTTGGATTTTTTCTTTTAGGTTTGGGAGGGGAGGCGTTTTAGGGGAAGAGGGTGGCATTTACTTCTTTACAAAATAGTTGTGGCAACTAATGAATAAAAATAAACTCCCCATACACAAACATACTTTTATTTTTAAAAGATCAAATAATGCCTCTAAAATGCATGGCTATAATCAAAAGGAATTCGGGTGGGGGGTGATTTTGTGTGTGTGTGTGTGTGTGTGTGTGTGTGTGTGTGCGCGTGCGTAGGGGTGGTGGAGGGGTGATACACAGATGGGTTTTAGAAAGTCGATGTTAGAAATAGCAATGGAAATCAGCTCAGGGAGACCAGAGAAAGAAGGCTGAAAGTGTGTGTGTGTGTGTGTTTTAAACAGGTGGAGATATTTTTTTTCAGGTGCCGCAAGCAAATGATGCTCTAGCATACCATGGTATTCCAGCACCAGTATATGCTGTTGTGAAACCTAGAGTACATATTCATGTTTGAAGTGTGAGATTTGTGTGTATGGAAAGACCAGCCCTGAGGTATTCTGTACCAATGGCATGACATATTTTTTTTATAATCAGAGGATCCTGAAAGAAGCCTGACTTTGTGTGTGTGTGTGTGTGATACTTCTGATCATATCAACTGTTTATTACAAAAAGTCATGTTTGACATAGGCAGGGGTGGGTTTAAAGCAACCCTGAAGTTTTAGAATCTAAATGTGTCCTGAACTGCAGTTATGTGGACGTTGTTGGGTTTTTAACCTTAAAGAAGATGCTGAAATCGTTCCAATGTTTTTGTTTAAAATCTTTATTCAACTTACCAACATTAGTTTTTCCCTGCCTTCAACATCAGATTCTATGCCCAGTGCTCTGTTGTGTTGTGAGTGTGTGGCGCGCGCGGGATGGCACATTGATTGATGGAATCATACTTGCATGGGTTTTAGACTGTGTAAAAATGATGTTGAGTGCAGCCTTTGATTTGTCTCTGCAAGATAACCATATAAAATCCATTTCTTTATTTTATTTATTATATTATTAGTTGATAAATTCCGTGGACATGCAGGGAAAATGATTATTGTGAAATCACTGTTGAGACATGAAATATTTGTTCATTCAATTGTCGGTTTATCCAACATCAATCTTATGTTGGTTAGTGACCACATCCCAACCACCTTGAAATATACATTGGTGTTTAAGGGTCAAATTTTTTCTCTGATGTCAGCTTAACTGTTGATTTTGTTTTGAAGATGATTAGGAAAATATCCTAAAAGAATCTGTGATTTTAAATGTTGGACATACTTACCTGAAACTTTTAAATGAGTTTCATTTCTGTGGATAGTAATAGTGCATGTTTTTCTGCACTCTTAGTCCTGAATTATTCTGTGATGTCGACTTGCTGTGATACATTTTTTAACAAAAGAAATTGGGGGAAAGTTGATTCTTTTGTTTGTGTGATATTTCTTAACAGATCAATTGAAAAGTGAAGTCTGACTTTGGCAGGAATGGGTTTAACTCTTGTGCCCCCAATTTCTGACTGAAGAACTCTCTTCAGTGTAAATTACTTTTTCATCGCCCTGGCCGATTCCTCAGCATTCAGTCTCTGTCAGGAATAATGCAGTCGGTTTTTCCACTCTAAAACAGGTTTGTGTGTGTGTGTGGGTGGGGGGGGGGGGGGGGGGGGGGGGGGGGGGGGATATGTCTTAATATGCACGCAAGTCAACTGTAGATGTGAAACCTTGTTACTGTATGAAAAACTGTCCTTTCTAACATGACCTGCGCTGTCGACGAAAGTGGCCTATGGTGGTGAAGGGTAGTGTTGACTAAAGTTGCTTGGCTGCTTGCTAAAGTAAGCTTAAAAAACAATGAAATCACAAGTCTCGATAAACATTGTTTTCGCAGTGTGGGTGGTGTGGAGGCTTTTTAAAAAAAAAAAAAAGAATCCCTGTGTACTGAATTACATGCAGATGTTTTGTGGACTAAACTTGTTTTTCTTCTTGATGTTTACTTAAAAGAAAGATTGTGAAATTCAACTGTTTCAGTGCTTTTGTTTGAAATGTTTCTTCAAATTATGGACATTAGTTGTGATGGCTGGACTTCATTATCTAAATCCTTGATATGGTAAATCCATGGATAGAATACTACGTGTTGTAATGCACTGATGGCTTGATGAAAAAAGCAAATGCGTTGCTTATTCAATGTGCCATCTGGAAATAAAAATTTGACTTGACTTGATAGGTTATATGTTAGCATGCTTGCAAGTGGGAAATGATTACAGTGAAAACCTTTTTGAGACTTGAAATGGTTTTTTGTTTTTGTTTTACCATTTCTTTTAAACATTCAGATCAAAATATCATTTGAAGTAATCAAGGCAGATGTTGGCCAGAGTGCTTCCCCCCTCCCTCCCTTAAAAATATGTATTGGTGTTGTTTGCATTTTTAGTAACTAGGAGAATGGTCCATAATTGTTCTCTGTGTCGGGTAGACTGTAATTTGTGTATAACTAGGAAAAGATCGTAAAAGAATCTCTCATTGCATGTGTTTAGGTTGGACTTCGTTATCAAAATCCTTGATATGAGTTGTATTTCTATGGATAGAATATTGTGTTGTAATGCAATGTTTTTATAGTTTTTTGTTGTTGGTTTGGTTGTCCTCTTTATTACAAACTCTTTGCTTGAGTATATATCTACTTTTTTTTTTAAAAACCCGATATTATTTGAAAAACAAACCCCAAGTCCATTGGTCTTTGAAAAAGTTGCAACAATCTTTTAGGTTTTCTTTGCTCATATAATTTATTTGAAATGTGTTCGAATGATTTGTGTGCATACCTTGTATGTGTGTGTATGTGCACCTCGTTGAAGGGTTTTGGATATATTTTTTATGGATTAAAAATATTTGTATCTAATGTAGGTGACCTAAAAGAAGTCTGATGTTGGCTGAAATTCTTTTTGTCATGAAATCAATAACCTACAGGAGATTTTCATGTAGTTCGAAGTGTGGTAATTTAGTTTGGTTTGGTTTGGTTTGCCAAAAGAAAGTCCTCAATTATTCTGTAATATTGGCTTAACCTGACTTTTTGAACACAGAAGATACTGAACATATATAGATGGTTTTGTTGTTTGTGTGATATTTCTTACCAAATCAATTGTTCATTCATTTTCTATGTTGGCATGAGAAGTCTTTGAGAGAAAAAAGACAATATAATGATGAATCTTAAAGTCATATTTATATTTGCTTTGCAGTGTGGGTGGTGTGGTGGCTTAAATTTTTGTTATAACGTTTCCTTAATTACGTTCATATGATTGAATTACGTTCATATGATATGTCATCTGGACCAAGTTTGTTCCCCCTCCCCCATCTTCCCCCTTGCTTGACTAAGAGAAAGACCCTGATAGAAACTGAATGCTTTTGCTTGAAATCTTTTAACTTATTGGCATTAGTTATGACACGTCTTGTGTGGACATGCTTGCAAGTAGAAAATGATTATTGTGTAAAGCACTATGTTGAAACTTAACTAAATTTTATTTTGCCTTTAAAAAAAACAAATGTCAGTTGAAAGAAAAAAAATGTCTGAAGTTGGCTAGAGTGCTTACTCCCTCTTTAAAAAAGTGTACGTTGTATTGGTGTTACTCTGCATTTTTATTAATTAAAGAAATAGTCCAAAACTGTTCTCTGCTGTTAGCTAGACTGTTATTTCGTATGAAATTAGGATAAGAATCCTGAAAGAACCCTTGATATGTTTGTGTTTAGGTTTGATATGATATAAAAAAAAAAGTTTTGGATTTCTGTGGCTTGTACAGGGGGTGTTATGATGCATTCTGATCTTGGTTTTCTTCATCTTGTCTTTTGCTTTTTTTTTGGGTGGCTTTTTCAAATTTTGGGATTGGATATTTTTTTAAAAATCAAGCAAAAACCCAAGTCCTGTGATGACCTTCCAGAAGGGTCCTGAAACAATTTTTGACATTTACTTTGTGTATGTATTTGAAATGTTTGTTTGAATCATTGAAAATAGTTTTGTGTGCATATTTTGTTAGAGGATATTACACTGTGTGTGTGTGTGTGTGTGTGTGTGTGTGCTCTTGATGGCTTTTGGATTGAAAAATTGGGTTGTGACATAAACCGAATCTGAAGTTGACTGGAATGTTTTTTTGTTAAAAAAAAATCAAGAACCTGAAGTGTGGGATTTGGGTTTCGTTTTGTCTTTTCACCAAAAGACTCCTGAAAAAAGCTCATTTCTTTTGTTTGTATATGTATTTAAAAAAAAAAAAAATTCATTTTTTAAAAAAGGTCCAGTATGATGTTCGCATGAGCGACTTCTCTTTCTACAAAAATGAAATCATGAATCTCGAAAATGAGATGTTCGCAGTGTGGGCGGTGTGGTGGCTTTTATTTTCACATCTGTTTACTGTGACATGACTTAATTCAAGATATTTTATACTAGATTTTTTATTTTATGTTGAAAAGATCCTGTAACGTTATTAGAATTTCGATCTTTTTGTTTGAAATTTTTATTCAACTTATTGGCATTAGTTCCGATATGTTTTATGTGGATATGCTTCAGGTGGAAAATAATTACTGTGAAAAGCAACTTTTGAGACATTTTTATGAATTATCTTTATAAAGAAATTTTTTTTAAAAATCGAGTCTGTTGGCTAAGGTGCTTTACCCCCCTTACAATATGTAGATTAGTTATTTGATTTCTTTGTAACTAAAGAATCGAGCAGATTTCTTCTGTCAGCTAGGCTGTTATTTTGTACATGATTGGGAAAGATCCTAGCATGTTTAGGTTTCATATGGTTAATTGTTTCGATGATTGAAATAAGTTTTGGATTTCTATGGATAGTTAGTTTCTTATCAAATCAATTGTTTTTTCAAACCTGACATTGAGGAGTGGGTTTTAAAAAACCCACCCAAAACCCAGAAACAATTCTCAAAGTAAGATTGTATATTTTGCAGTGCGGGCGGTGTGGTGGCTTTTTTCTTTTAAAAAAATGTGGGTTGACTTTTTTCTTATCTGAGTGATGTTTCATGAATTAGATCTAGATGTTATCTGGATCAAGTTTTCTGTTCCTTACAAAAAGAATCTGAAATAAAATTTAACAGTTCAGTGTTTTTGTTTTAAATCTTCAGTTGACATTAGTTTTGTGTTGGCTGGAGTGTTTCCTCCTGAAAATAGACATTGGTGTTATTGGCATTGTTTGTAACTGAAAGAATGGTCCTTGATTATTCTCTGGCATCAGCTAGACTGTTTGTGTATCATTAGGAAGAGATCCTAAAATATTTGCTGTTTTGAAGAGTTTAGGTTTGACATATGTATTGAAGTGAGTTTTGGATATCTGTGGATAGTACAGTGTGTTATGATGCAGTCTTTCGTGGGCTTTCTGTAGTTGGTTTTTATCCCCTTGTGTCAGGTTTTCCTTTGCTTTATTGGATTTTGATTTTCATTATTTTTTTACAAATTAAGTCATACAACTTGAGAAAAAATATCGTTAGCGGATGGATTTTGAAAACGGTCCTGAAACAATTGTCGATGTTTTGATTTGCGTATGTATTTGAAATATTCTTGTGTACATTTTGTAAGTGGATACTATGGTGTATGTGAGTATATGCTCCTTGAATGTTTTAGATAAGGATTTTTTGTGGTCGATTTGTTTTTAACTTAAAATGAGTCTAAATGTTGGATCACATGTTTTTGCCATGAAATCGAGAACCTATGGTATAATTATGCTTGTGTTGTTTGAAGTATGGGATTTTTATGGTTTTTCTCTTTTTATGAAAAGACCTGTCCTGAGTTATCCTGTAATGTTGGCGTGACTGAATTTTTGTAACCAAAAAGAAGTTGGAATCATATATTTGTATATTTCCCATCATATTGCTCAATAAAAAACACAGTAAAGTCCGACTTCAGGAGGAATGAGTTTTTAAAACAAAAAAAAGGGAATCTCGAAATCGGATTAGTTTTCTTTTCGCGGTGTGGTGGCTTTTTTGTTGTAAACAATCTTTGATGTCGACTTTGTGCATGCGTTCGAAATGTTTGTGTGACTGATTGAAAATAGTTGTGTATGTACATCTTGTAAGTGGATATTACAATGTATGTGTGTATGCACTCTTGAGGGGTTTTAGATAAAGATTTTTTATCATTATTAATATTTAGATCAAATGTTGATAAAACAAAAGTCTGTTGGCTGGAATGATTTTTTTTTATCATTATTATTATTTAGATCAAATGTTGATAAAATAAAACGGTCTGATGTTGGCTGGAATGATTTTTGTAATGAAATCAAAAACCTATGGTACATTTCCATGTATGAAGTTTGGAATTTTGTTGGTTTATATATATATATATATATATATATATATATATATATATATATATATATATATATATAATTATATATATAGTGTGTGTGTGTTGGCTTGACCTCAGTTGGTTTTATTTGTAGCCAGATCCTGAAAGAAGTTCGATTCTTGTGTGTGTGTC
Organism: Rapana venosa; assembly: GCA_028751875.1. Lineage (NCBI taxonomy): Eukaryota > Metazoa > Mollusca > Gastropoda > Neogastropoda > Muricidae > Rapana > Rapana venosa. Next base: position 10,293,820 of record CM054146.1, on the reverse strand, counting down.
TGTGTGTGTGTGTTGTTTCGCAGTGGCTTGGTGGCTTTTTTTAAACCTTGAAAAAGGTGCTCAAATAAATATGTGTGTGTGATATTTGAGTGCATGTGTTTGTTCACATCAAAAAATGCCTCAAAGGCAGCAAAAATACAATTACGCACTTACCACGCTCACTCACTTTCGATCTAAGCCAAAGCTAAACCCCCTTATGCACCCCCCCCCCCCCCCCCAACTTGACTTGCTAAATGACAAAAAAATGTATCCAAAACCTAAAAAACTAACAAAAAATACAGTTCTGCAGTATTTTCATGGTTATGATAAAATACAGTGATGATGAATTCGGGATGTGATGAGATGGCTGCCTCTCCTTTAAAACTAATTTTTAAACGTACACACAATTCAACCAATAACTCGACTATCACATAGTGGGGGAATGCATAACAACTTACAAAAAAAAGCGAAAAACAAAATTCCATTTTCTGCCTCTCTAATTATAGTTTAGTACCACGCGATGAGTGACATTAATTACTCCCCCTGTACTAAGGTCACTGTTCTCTTTGAGACTACATGGTGTTACATGGGAGCTAACTCACTGTAACTTACCTTGCTGCCCAACGGTGCCCTCCCCTCCCACAAGTGCAACCCCCCCCCCCCCCCCCCCCCCCCCCCCCCCCCTCTCTCTCTCTCTGGCTATATGAGCGTTCCCTGCTTATTCTTTATTATCCTTTATTTCGAGGGTAATGGAATAAGCACTTTTGTGCTTATTTACATTCAGTCCCCGTGTGTATGCAGTTTTTTATATTTGTGTGTGCACATTGTGTGTGTGTTCCCTGTTTGTGCTTTGTAACTCGCTCTCTTTATCCTTGCCTGCTCATCATTCCCACAACTCTTTCAATTTCTGTCTCTCTCTCCCAGCTTTGAATGTGACCATGCCGATGGGTGTGATATTTTCATTTGCTGAATAAAATTTAATCATTAGTCAATTCATTTTAAGAATCTAAAGGATGAGAATCTACTAGACTACATGAACACAGGGATTGGATGTAAAAAAAACCCACAAAAAAACCACGTGAGTACCTATTTTAAAATTTTTATTATATTTTATATATTTTATTATATTATTTTATAATATTTATTATATTATTTTACAATTTTAAAATCGAATACTTAGGGCTACACACCGGTATTTGGGGGTCATGTAGTATTTTGTATAGAGTGGAAGTGGAAAAAATGTTGATTTTTCACAGATTTAAGCATAAAAAAATGGACTGTGCACTTGTTTTTGGGTTTGAGGACATAGAGCAATACCAGGTAGTCACGAGAAAGTTGGAAATAATCATCAAATGAGGATTGCCTGTATTCCTACAGTGTTGACCCCGCGCATGCATATTGCTGTAAGGAAGCTAGCAGACGTCAAACCTACCAAATTAAATTTTGTTAAAAATCACATGAGTTTTGAGTCAGAGGCTGGTCTTTCACAAAAAGTGGTATTTATTTTTGTGGATGCCTTAGTACGTGCGGTATGAATATGAGTCACATAGAAAAACGGAGGGTAAAGAGTGATGTTTTAATACCGGTGTGCAGCTTCATCTCAAAACGGAAATGATGTAATCTCCAAACACGAGTGGTGCTACATGGGAGCTAACTCGATCAATTTCTTGCTGCTTAACTGTCCTCTCCACCCTCCCTCTCTGGTTACATGTGTGTTCCTTGCATGTGTGCACGTGCGTGTGTTTTCGATTTCAATTTACGTCTCTTCACAAAATGTGATATTAGACACATTAAGAGAAGAAAGTGGAGGGGAGGGGGTGGAATTCTGGGAGTGGGGTAAGGGATTAATATATTAAATATACACATAACTGTAACAAAATGTAAATACAAATAATTTTTGAGTACAGAATAATAAAAATCCCAATTTCTAACAGAATCTAACGAATGAACAATAAAACCATTAAATTGTGTAACTATAACCAACGAGAGAAAATCTAAACCACAGAAGGATAATGTCTTTAAAGTCCGTAATAATCACAACAATGAACCAATTGGACTGTGCAATAATGATTTGAAAAATCATACTTCAGTAAAAGATCACTGAATACAGATGATGACAATGCTGAGGTAGGAGCAGGTATGTAACTTTTCAGCATTCTGCACATCAATATATGATAAAAAGCTATACTATTGCCACATATGCATATGTGTGTGTGTTTCTTGCGTGTGTGTGTGCTCGCGTGCGCGAGCTTCCTGCTTAAGTGTGTGTGTGCTTCCTGCTTGTGTGTGTGTGCGCGAGCTTCCTGCTTGTGTGTGTGTGCGCGAGCTTCCTGCTTGTGTGTGTGTGTGTGCTTCCTGCTTGTGTGTGTGTGTATGTGTCCCTCCTTGTACCGTCTCCCTCCTTGTACTGTCCCTGTAGGACAGTCCAACCCAGTCCAGATGTTCGTGTGACGTGCCCCTACCACTTCACTTTGTGTTTTTTCTTTGTAGTCGGGAAGCTTTTCGTAAGGCCCGGTAGCGTTTTCACTTACGGTTGCCATTTCCTCGTTAGTTGTGTGATCTCTGTATGAGACACCGAAAGTTTACGAAAGCATCTTGTCTCCATTGCCTGTATCCTCCTTTCAATGTCTGCTGTTACGGTCCATGTTTCACGATCACATGCCTACAAAAATACGGACATGGCCAGGGAACGCATCAGTCTGATCTCGAAGCTGATGGCGATGTTCTTCTTGTCGTTCCAGAGGACTTTCAGTGTGGTCATTGCAGCTGTGGTCTGGGCTATCCTGGAGAAAATGTCGGGTTTTAATCCTTCATCTGGTAACTACAGCGAGCAAAAAGGCTGGCTAATCCCACCCCAGGAGGGTGGAACCTGTGCCATTACATCTTAACTTATTTTATTCTTTTATTAAGCATTCATGTACTTTTCAGATTTCTTTTACATCCAGTCCCCGTGTGTATGCGGTTTTGTAAATTTTGTCATCCGTTTCCACTGGCGCACAATGCGTTACTCTTCTAAAAAGCGGAACAGGTTTTAACGTGTGCGCAAGATGATCTGTGTGCCTTCGCACACAGAACCTGATCTTTGTCTCATCCAAAGGACTTTTGTGGGGAGTGGAGTCAGTACTGATGTTAACTCGGGGAGGAAGGAGGGGGAGGGGGCGAGAATCCCCTCGAACGAGATTGGAATCCGGGTCAGCAGACCTCTAACCACCCGGCTATCCCGTCCCCCATCATAGAGAGGGCATGTAGAATCTTCCTGAAAAACAGAAAAGTTTGTGGAATCCCTGAAGTCGGAATGCGGCTACTTTGATGGTAGGCAAAAAACAATCGCATACGCCAAAATCTCACCGTGGGTGAACCTGGGAGCTCTAGCCCAGGAATGGGACAAAAGTTGGTGGTGATACTACAGTACCGAAAACGGCCAAAGTTTTAAGGACGACTATTTTTTCGTTAAGTGGCAGTGGTCCTAAAGTGGATAGGCTATTTTAAATTTATTTTATATTTTATTCTTATATATCGAGGATAATGGAATAAGCACTTATGTGCTCTTTTACATCAGTCCCCGTGTGTATGCGGTTTTGTAAATTCTGTCATCTGTTCCCACCGGCACACAATGGCCTACTCTTACGAAAAGCGGAACAGGATTTTAACGTGTGCGCAACATGTTCTGCGTGCGTTCGCACTCGGGGCTCGGTTAGTAGTCTCATCCGAAGGACTTGTGGGGAGAGTGGAGTCTGCACTGATGTTAACTCCAGGGGAAAATATCCCCTTGAACGGGAATCGAACCCGGGTTGTCAGATTGGGAGCGCAATGTTCCAACCACTAGGCTATCCCGTCCCCAGAGAGCGAGCGAGCGAGCGAGAGAGAGAGAGAGAGAGAGAGAGAGAGAGAGATTCTCTCCCAGTCTGGAAAGCTTCTGTGGATCCCTCTTGTGGAATACTGCATTATTATTATTATTATTATTATTATTATTATTATTATTATTATTATTATTATCAATACTGCGTTCTGTTACTTGGTAAGGGGGTGGGGTGGGGGAGCTCTTAATGATGGCAGTCTCGAGTGAGTTTTATTCATTTAACGTATCTTCATATTGCCCTTATTTTGGGTCGTGTTTTCATGTGTTGAAAGCGATGTGCTAAGCAGTTTAAACATAATTTCTGGTAATTTATGTTTTTACCGGATTCACGCACTTGAACGTCTGAATCCTGTTGGCGACAAGGAAATCATTTAACGACACCATAGAGAGGGGGGGGGGGGGGGGGGGGGGGTGATTGCATATTATTTCTTCCCGCCATCTGAAAAAAACTTTCAAAAATTACATCTACATTTACATTTTTCTTTGTGAACTGGTCAGGTTTTTTCCCCTCTGCACAGGGAAAAAACAACTGTGTATTGTCGATCATGTCACCACTAACTAACTCGACTTCAGGAAGCTACCACATAGAAGACAAAGGTGAAGTCCAGAGCATGCATGCTCAGAGAAAGAGAAACCAGAAGTTTTGTTTCGCGGGTGCAGTCCCCTGACTATCCTCCCATGGGCTACACACCGCTATTAATTTGGGGGTCACGTAGTATCTTGTATAGAGTGCGAGTGGGAAAAAGTGTGATTTTCACAGATTTTTTTAAGCATGAAAAAATGGACTGTACACTTGTTTTGGGGATTGAGGACATAGAGCAATACCAGGTAGTCACGAGAAAGTTGGAAATAATCATCAAATGAGGATTGCCTGTATTCCTACAGCGTTGACCCCGCGCATGCATATTGCTGTAAGGAAGCTAGCAGATGACAAAGGACTAAGGGGTTACAGTGTTTGCTGAAAAATTAAAAAAATTAAAACCTACCAAATTTTTTAAAAATCACATGAGTTTTGAGTCAGAGGCTAGTCTTTCACAAAACGTGGTTTTTATTTCTGTGGATGCCTTAGTACGTGCGGTATGAATATAAGAGTCACATAGAAAAACAGAAGGAAAAGAGTGATTTTTTTAATACCGGTGTGCGGCCTTATGTGCCTAGTATCATGCCGCATTTTGCTTCTGTACATTGTTGGACACAACAACAACAAGGACAACAAGTCAAAAAAACATTGCTACAATTTTATTTTTTGTTATTGATAGGCCTAGTGGCGTTTCTTGTCGTTTAGTAGTTGTACAGTTTAAAGATAATGATGTGGAAAACGGCAGGCTGAAGGGGCAATTAAGGTGTTTGGCCTGCTCCAAACGTATTTATTTTTTATTTTTTATTTATTTATTTATTCTTTTATATCGAGGATAATGGAATAAGCACTCATATGCTTTTTTACATCCAGTCTCCGTGTGTATGCGGTTTTGTACATTTTGTCATCTGTTCCCACCGGCACACAATGGCCTACTCTTTCGAAAAGCGGAACAGGATTTAACGTGTGTGTAAGATGTTCTGCATGTGTTCGCACACGGGTCCTCGGTTTATAGTCTTACCCGAAGGGTATGTGTGATGTATGTCTGTTTCTTTCACTGTGTGTCTCTGTTTCTGTCTGTCTGTCTGTCTGTCTCTCTTGTGCTCATCTACTATACATCTAGTTTGTTGTTTTTATTTTATTTAGTAGGGTCTTGTGCGTGCGCATGTGTGTTATTTGTCTGTCGCTCCTAATAAGAAACGCCAATCTCTAATCGCATGCAGTTATCATGCCCTTTTTAGACGAGCTCGTAGTTTTCAGCTTTTCGTATAAATATGCATTGTCTGCTGTTTGTTCGTTCATTTTCGGTTACTGGGTTTTGGAAAACACACGCACACAAGCTAAGAAGCAAACAGACCAACGGAAAATAAAGCACACGTTTATTTCTTTCCTTCCCTGTGAAATCATTTTGATTTCAAGTTCTACTCACTTTCATCATTTATATTCATTCATTCCACTAACTATCCAAAACAGCAGCAACAACAAATAATACTAACTATGATAATATTGATGGTGATGATGTATAAAATACAACCAAAAACAGCCCTACTTAGAATCTATCCATGAAAACGGGTATAGATATTTCCTTGTACAAAACCTTTGATCACTTGATTGGCCACAAATAATAAGTTTTTATGTATTCTATTCAATGTTTGTTGTTTTGTTTTTGTTTTTTAACACTGTGTTCACAATTGATGTGTGTGTGCGCATGCGCGTTTGTGTGTGTGTGTGTGTTCACGACATTTGTATTTGAAGTCATTTTGGAATATTTTAACCAATATGAAATATAGCTTTTTTGTGTCTTTGAGATTTTTGGTGCCTATAAACTGCATGTCGTATTGTAATGCCCTTAAAATGGATGATAAAGTGTTCTTGACTTGACAATCGGGTTAAACCATCATTTTTTAATCTTTCCAACTCTCAACAGGCTCAAAAGACTTGGAGGCTGCGCTGGCTACTAGCCGTGAAAGTGATCGGAGTGCTTGAGACTGCAGCAGAAGTGTCGTAGTCATGGTGGTTGTAGTAGGGTTGGGGTAGCGTAGAGTGGGGTAGTAGTATAGTAGCGTTGTATAGTAAGGGTGTGTGGCACAGTAGTTAGTCGTTGTAATGGTGTAGTGGTGGTGAAGCAGCGCGCACTCAGCGAAAGCAGCAGCAGTAGTAGTAGTAGTAGTAGTAGTAGTATTTAGTAATAGTGGTAGTGGTGGTAGTAGTAGTAGATTTAGTGTCGTTGTAGTAGTAATATGGTAGTGGTGGTGCAGCAGATAGAAGTAGTGTAGTCGTTGTGTGTAATAGTGGTATGAAGTAGCGCAGTAGTAGACGAGTAGTAGTAGTAGTATCGTGTAAGTAAAATTGGTAGTGGTGACAGCAGCATAGTATAATAGTACACCCGCTTAGCAGTGTAGGAGGCGTTACCACATAATCATCATCATTGTCAGTACCGTATCGGGAAAATACTCATCATTGAACGCTGTCACGTTGCCACATGTCACAGTACGGTTTTGTGTGCAACAAAAATTCCCATCATATATTAAGCCCATGGCAAAAATCCAGACCTGCCCATTTTAAAACTGAAGGAAGAAAAAGGACAGGGAAAAAGTAAACAGGACAGAAAGAGTTACGGAAAGGAAAAAAAGAAGAAAAATTAGCTAAAATAAACGGAAATTTATTAGTGAAAATAGTGAACAGTTATAATAAATAAAAAGAAAAAAATATATGAACCCCCCCCCCCCCCCCCCCCCCCCCCCCCCCCCCCCCCAAGAAAAAATAAAGTAACAATGAACCAAATTCATCAAATAAATGAATGAATAAACAAATGAATTAATGATATATTAAAAAACACCCACTCTACTGTTAAGCACCGTTTAAACGACACCAGAAGCCCTGCCTACAAGGAAAGTTGAGATCAGAAGGGAGTGGGCTTTCTCTTGGCGAGGTAGGTCTTCAAGAAGGGATGCGCCTCCACCGTTCTGCGCAGCTTCTTGACTTCCGGCGGAAATGACTGGGCTGCGTCTTCCTTTTCTGATATCAGCGAATCCAACAGGTTGTACACAAACAGGTCTGCCACTGATATCTGCCAACAGGAAAGGCACATGTGTGTGTGTGTGTATATTTTATATATATTATAATATATATTTTATATATAATTTTTATATATATATTGGGTGTGTGTTTGTGTTGTGTGTGTGTGTGTGGGAGAGAGAGAGAGGAGAGGGGGAGAGAGAGAGAGAGAGAGAAAGAGGAGAGAGAGAGAGAGGAGAGAGAGAGATTATCGTTACTTTTTTCGTGTAGTTGTTACTTGATTAACTAGTGCGTTGCTGTATTTTTAGGCTTTGGCCTTGCTTTATGTCAAGTCTTTAGCGTTTACATAACATTACATTAGCCCTCATTACATCATTTTCATCATTATTAATAGTATTGTTATTGTTGCTAGTAATAGTATTAGTTGTTAGCAGTAGTAGTTGTAGCAGTAGTATCATTATTATTATCATGATTGTTGCTTATTCCTGATTTGTTATTTTAGGAGTGGTTTCGTGATGGTGGACGTGGGGGGATGGTAATGGTGGTGGTGGTGGAGTTATTATTACTTGTTACTGCAGTCCATGCTACCTAACTGATCAATAATGCTGAATTCATCACAAGCTTAGTTCCATAAAATTCAATAACCAGCCGCGTTAAATCGACAACCACGTCAAACAGTTGAGCATTGTCAGCTCCTGGAAAAAGAAACCAACGAAAGACCAAAATCTAAGCCTTGGTCACTATAAAAGCCGGGCCACGGGAACTCTTTTCTGGCTGTTGTAGAGAGAAAGAAACTGGCGTGGTTTGGTCACGTTATGGAAGACACAGAGGCAGACCGATGAAGAACTGGGTGACGCAGAACATCAAAGATTAGACCAGCCTTGACATGGCTATGTCGCGGTGAAAGGCTGGAGAGAGAGAGAGAGATGAGATGAGAGAGAGAGAGAGAGAGAGAGAGAGAGAGAGAGAGAGAGAGGGGGAGAGAGAGAGAGAGAGATGAGAGAGACAGAGAGAGAGAGAAATCGAATTCGAACTCTCGAACTCGAAATTTTATTGAGAGTAAATGGATAAGCACAGGGCTTCTTTACACCATGCTCTCACACACAAAAACAACAGGAAAAAAACCAGAAAAAAACCAAGAAAAGAAGGAAAAAGTCAAGAAAAACTACATATCCCCCCCCCCCCCCACACACACACACACTAATCAAAACAGAAGAACTGAAACTAAACCTAGCAGCAACAAAGAGAGAGAGAGAGAGAGGGGGAGAGAGAGAGAGAGAGAGAGAGATGAGAGAGAGAGAGAGGAGAGAGAGAGAGAGAGAGAGAGATGAGAGAGAGAGGAGAGAGAGAAGAGAGAGAGAGAGAGAGAGAGCAGCCTGGAGAAATTGTTGTTGCTTCGATTTTACATCTGTTCACTCAAAGTGATATTAGACGAAAATTGTCGACCAGCGTCACCTCCTCAACGACCATCTTGATCAAGGTACTGATGATGATGATGATGATGATGATGGTGATTGTGATGATGATGACGACATCAAAATAAAACTTTGGCTGTACTGAGGATGTCAGCTTTTCTTTCTTTTCTTTTTATCTCTTAGCCCCATGTTTGTAAAGAAATATATTGTTCAAATACTTCAAAACATATCTAAACAGAAAGGACTATTAGGCCAAAAAAGATGGAAGCTTTATTATTTGATAATCGTTTTATTATTCCAAGTGCCCATCTCAGTGTGTATATTGGGTATTTATTTCGTTCCTAGGCTAGATCTCCGAGGTTCACCAATGGTGACATTTTGCGTATGCGACCGTTTTTGCCCAAAATGAAGGTAGCCGCATTACCACTTCGGGAGTGCATGCTGGGTACGTTCGTGTTTCTCTAACCCACCGAACAGACATGATTTGCGGGATCTTTAACTTGCATATTTGATCTTCTGTATGCGTATAAACTTGAAGGGAATTAAGGTACTGGCAGGTCTGTACCTTGAGGTTGACCTAGGAGATTGTAAAGATCCCCAGCACCCTTAATTTATCAGACGCCACCGGGATTCAAACCTACGACTTCATGGACCAATGGGGTTTGAAGTTGAACGGTCTTAACCACTGAGGTATAGCGTCCGCCTGAAAAAAAAACCCGACAGCAACAACAAATACCACAACCAAATAGGAAAACCTCTAGGAAGATAAGAAGAGGAGGAAAAGAAGGAAGACGAACAAAATCAGGAGAAGACTCCCAAAGTAACACGAGTAAAGGCTCCAGACTTGAGACTCGCCCTTATCCCAAAGACAAAATTGCACTTGTCATGTATTCAAGGCCCTACCCCTTTCCCCCTCTGTATGTATGTGTGTGTGTGTGTGTGTGTGTGTGTGTGTGTGTGTCTGTCTGTCTGTCTGTTTCAATATCTCTCTCTCTCCCTCTCTCTCTCTTCTCTCTCTCCTCTCTCTCTCTCTCTCTCTCTCTCTCTCTCTCTCTCTCTCTCTCTCTCTCTCTCTCTCTCTTCCAAACGTTTTTGCGTGGGCACACACACACACACACACACACACACACACACACACACACACACACACACACACACACACACACACACACACACACTTGTGAGCGTGCACCTACAATACATATTCACACTCACGCGTGCGAACACACACACACACACACAGTCGGAGAGTATGCACCAAGTGTGCACGCGCGCGCGCGCACGCGCGTGTGTGTGTGTATGTGTGTGTGTGTGCGCTTGCTTATAATTATACGGTGCATGTTTGTGCGTGAGCATGTGTGTGTTGTTGTTGTTGCTTCGATTTTACGTCTGTTCACTCAAAAGTGATATTAGACGATAATGACTTGTGTTTGCTTGCGCGTTGATGCACATGCCTTAAAGAATGGCTCTTTGCTTGGCCTATGTATGCTGGGGCTGGAACCTCCCTGTGAAAACTGACCATTATCCTTTCCTTCGCCAGGTGGGCTGTCGATGCACAGACTGTCAATCACGAGGCAAGGCTATTCCAAGTCTGACAAGTCCTAGTGTTGTCTTTTGTGAACACTGATGCAGACAGTGTGACTACTAGACCTGAAGAGACCTTTCTGGCTTCATCTGGCTCAAATTTGACTTTACACTACACCACAGCACATCACATCACACCACGCCACATCACACCACACCACACCACACCATACCACACCACACCACACCACACCACGCCACACCATACCACACCACACCACACCACACCGCACCACACCACACCACATCACACCACGCCATGCCACGCCACACCAAACCACACCATATCACATCACACCACACCACACCACGCCACACCATACCACACCACACCATATCACATCACACTGATGCAGACAGTGTCTACTTAGATCTACAGATACCTTTTTGGCTTCATGTGGCTCCACACCACACCACACCATACCACATCACGCCACGCCACACCACACCATACCACGCCATACCACATCACACCACCCTGATGCAGACAGTGTCTACTTAGATCTACAGATACCTTTTTGGCTTCATGTGGCTCAAACTTAACTTTACACCACACCACACCATACCACACCACACCATACCACACCACACTACGCTAGACCACACCACACCACACCACACCACACCACACACCATCACACCACACCCACACCGCGCCACACCACACCACACCACGCCACACCACACTACACCACACCACACTACACCACACCACACTACACCACATCACACCACACACCACACCCACACCACACTACACCACACCACACCACGCCACACCGAATCGCGTGCGAATCGGGTAAAACAATGGATTTTCCTCGGAAAGGTTAAGGAGTGGCCTACTTGTTTGTTGTTTGCATTCTGGACAGGTTTTATTCATGAAATATCTTTATTTGGGGTAATATATATATCGATATATATATAATATATATATATATATATATATATAATATATGTATAATATATATATACAATAATATATATAATATGTTTTGTTTGTTTAATGTCCATTCACTACTTGGTGATAAGGACACACCCGCATTCAAACCAACTTCTCTCTCCTCTCTCTCTCTCTTCTCTCTCTCTCTCTCTCTCTCTCTCTCTCTCTCTCTCTCTCTCTCTCTCTCTCTCTCATCTCTCTCTCATGTATGTATATTTATATTCTCACAAATGTCTACAGTAGAGGTCTTACTGGGGAAGAATATATAATCTCAGCAACTGATGTTATGAACTGCTGAGAGTCATATAAAATTTTCTTGAACATGGAATTTTTTTTATGAATATCTTTTCCCTCCCCTTTTTGAACGGGTCAGTTGGGAAATCGGGCACTCAAACAATAAATGGGGGAAAGGGAAAGGATTGAAAACAAACCCATGTCCCCTTTTTTAGAATATTTAGTTTTTCCATGCATTTACCCCTCATTTTAAATTTTAAAATTTTCTACTTTCCGGAGCAAGAAATTTTTTCAAAAGTGGTTTTTTTTCATTTTTGGAATCCCTTCAATTAATCAATTTTGCTTTAAATTTCATGCGAGGACAATGCAAAGTTTGGGAATCAAACATTTCAATGTTCCCAATAAAGAGGCACCTTTTTTCCCTAAAGAAAAAACCCAACTCTTTCCCAATAGTTTCCCAAGGGAAAAGGGGGCCCAGCAAAAAGTTATTTGAAGGGCCTTTTCTTGAAATAAAATTTGTATCAAGAAAAAAAATTAAAATTTCAATATCTTTGCTTATGTTCCCCTGCCGGGTGTTTATTTGCCACCCAATACGTTTTTTGACCCAAGCAAAAAAAAGGAATGGGACATATCAAGGGGCAGTATTGAAAAAAAATTTCAAGGCCAAAAGGGGATTGCAAAAAAATTTTCCACGTAAAAATAAAAAAAAATGTTTTTCCTTTAAAGGGAAATGTTTTTTGATTTTTAAAAAAGGAATCAAAAATGCTCCCCCATTTTTTCCCTTTGATTCCAGTACAGATCCATCAGTGTCCCACTTTTAAAAAATTAGAAAAAAATTATTTAAAATGTGACTTTTACATCAAGGAGGGGTAAATTTTGATCCTCATTTTTTTTTTACACCCGTGTTTTTAAAATTTTCAAAATTAGTATATATTTTCCCCAAGGAGCAAAATTTTATATTATTTTATAAAATAATATAAACCACATGTACTGACCCATTTTTAAAAACTATTTTCAAGTTACTTTTGACCGGGTTCGCGCAATGTGGGTTTTTTAATTCAGTTGGGGCCCTGTGACCCCTTTTAACGCCCCCAAACTTCATTGTGTGCGTTGCGGGGCGTCCCTGTTTGTGTGTGTGTTGGATTTTTTTATTTTTTTTTAAATTTTTTTATATCGGGGAATAAGGGAAAACCCACTTATTTGTTTTATAAACATCCCGCCCCCCGTGAGTATGCGGTTTTTTTCATTTCTGCCCATTTTTCCCACCGGAAACACAATAGCCTCCCCTCACGAAAAAGGAACAGGATTTTAACTTTGGGCCAAGATTTTCTCCGGCGTTCGACAGGGGGGAAAGGGCTTATGGGTTCATTCAAAAGGAAATTTTTTGGGGTAGAGTGGATCTACACGATGCTAACCCCAAGGGGAAAAAATATCCCCCCTTGAACGGGAATCAAACCCCGGGCCCGTCAGTTTCGAGCGGGGGTTTTTTCGACCAAAAAAGGCTATCCCGTCCCCTGTGGTGTGTGTGGGGTGTGTGTGTGTGGTTTTGGTGTGTGTGTGTTGTGGTTTTGTGTGTGTTGTGTGTGTGTGTGTGTGTGTGTGTGTGTGTTTTGGTGTTTTGTTTTGTGTGTGTGAACGTGCGCGCCCGTGTTTGTCTTTAGCCCACAAGCGTTCACTCGGTTTTGGCAAAAAACCCGAGGCCCTGTGTCAAACGTTGAAAGAACATCTTCCCCAAACTTTAAAAACCCTGTTCCGCTTTTGGAAAGAGTAGGCATTGTTTTCCCGGGGGGAAAGTTTGAAAAAATGTAAAAAACCCGCATAACACGGAGACGGGATGAAAAAAAAAAACAATGGGGGCGGGTTATTCCATTATCCTCGTAAAAAAAAAAAAAAAAAAGAAAAAAAAATTTTTACTCACGGCGGCGCCGACCAAAAAAGCCGGAATTTGCGTTCTCCTGCCGCAGGGTCCCGGAAATTGCTCAAAGAACCCGGGCCCCTGTCTCCCTTTTTCCCAAAAACCTGGGCTGACTCCCCCCTGACAGACAAGGGTTTAAAAGGGGTGATGATGAAACGGGGAATGCCCATGATGGAAAAAAAGGGTGGGATGGGTGTGTTTAAGATGATTATAACAACAACAACAACAACAACAACAAACCAAAAATAATAAAAATAAAAATAAAAGATGATGATGAAGTGATTATGATGAAGAGGTGGGGGTGGTTTGGTTTGGGGGTGATGATTGATGGCGATATGATGATGATTTGATGAAGATTACAAAAACAACCCAAAAATAAAAATAATAATTATGATGATGGCGATGATGATGATGATGTTGGGTGTTTAGGGTGTGATGGTGATGGAAAGAGATTACAACAACAACAAAAATAAAAATAATAAAAATTAAAAATAAAAAGGTATTTATGATGTGGGCGGGCAACACAAAAGACGACGATGATAATAATAAAACACGCGCGCAAACAACCCCAAAAAAGCACGCAAAAGCGCACACCCCCACACGCACGACTTACGCACGCACAGCACGTAAAACACAAACACTGTGTGGTGTGTTTTGGTGTTCTTTCGTGCGTGGTGCGTGCGTGGGTTTGGGGGCGTGCGTGCGTGCGTGCTGCGTGCGTGTGGTGTGTGGGTGTGTGTGTGTGTGTGTGTGGGTTTTGTGTAAAGTACTATACTGTACTGTACTGTACGGAAATGTAATGGCTGTGCTGTGCGTGTCGTGTCGGGTTGTTTAGTTTTACTCCTTGCTTTGCACCACTACTATGTATGTTGTATCATGTAGATTCTTCTCCTTCTGGTTTAATCGCTCAGACCCTAAAATATTTTTTGTCTGTCCCTATGCGCGAAAAAGCTTTGCGCTGCCCCTTAAGCGCCTGGGAAGTCAGGCCCCGCGCACCGGGCTTTCGGCCGGGGGAGAGAATTTTCTAACTTTTAAAGGGCTTTATGTAAAGTTTTTAAAAAAAAAAAAAGGGGAATGGACCCAAAGGCAGAAAAAAGACAAGAAGAAGGTGGTGAAGGAAGGAAAAGGGGAAAAAGAGGCACAGAAAAAAGGAGAGGGGAAAAACAAGAGGAAATTTCTTTGGGGCAAAATTCCCCCGAAAAGGGGGGGATGCTGTTTATATGGACGGCTCCCGGGATCCCCAATAGGGGGTGGGGGCATAATGACTGTTTTTAGACAATTTTCATAAAAAACACTGCAATCGGAAACGTACAATGCAACCCTCACACTAAAAAAAATACACATACACAACAGTAAAAACACAACACGAAAAAAGCACAGTACAAAACAATACAATACAACACAAAAAACCCATTTCTCAACACGGGTTTCAATATAAAACAAGACAGGGGAAGACAAAACAAGACACTAGTAGACGAAATACATACATTAACTACACGTATGCACTGTACTATGAATGCACGCAATAGGCTACACTAAATACACTACACAATGCAACCCACAAAAACGATACAATACAGAACAGTACATTACAAGTTAAAACACCCTTTTAAATTTCCCAACTAAAAAATCACATCCGGAAAACCCCATCACGCCACACCACACCATTTTCCCAAACCACCCCACACCCCACCCACCCCACCAACCAAACCAAAAAACCCCCCCACACCACGTAAAAACCTATGAGACAGAGGTGTCTTCTTGAAAACCAAAACCATTTTGGCCCCTTTCTGCTGAACTGGCTAAACTTGATTTTTCACCACACCCAAACCCCACCATACCCTACCCCCGCCACCAAAACCAACCACCCAAAAAAACAACATCCCCCACCACACTACACCAAAACAACATTTACAAACCCCACCCAAAAAAAACATCACAAAACCCCACCCTACCACAAAAACATAAAACCCCGCCCCACTTACCCCCCCACAAACCCCCACCACACCACAACCCCCACCCACTAAACTGAAAACAGACAGAGTGTTACAAAACCTGAAGATACCTTTTTTTGCTTCATATGGCTCCCCCTTTGACTTTTTCCCCCACACCACACCAAAACCACACCACCCTGATGCAGGGCACAGTGTCTCCCAGCCCCTTTTTTCCCTCATCAGGCTCAAAATTGACTTTACACCACAAACCCCAAACCCCACCACAAACCCCACCACAAACCCCACCACACTGAAGCAACACAGTTTTCCCCCTAGAAACCCTTTTTTCCCCCATCGGGCTTTAAACTTTTACTTACACCACACCACACCACCACGACCCACCAAAACCACAGCAAACCCCGACACCCCCACACCCAGCCACACACCACAAACCCACCACCCCCGCCCCACCACACCACACTGATGCAGACACATTCCCCCTAGAACCCCTTTTTTCCCCCAACAAGCTCAAACTTGGGCTTTACAAAAAACCCCCACCCACCCACACCAGCCACACCACACCACGTCCCCACCACCCCCACACCACGCCACAACCCCCGCCACACCCCCCACCCACTCACACCCCACCAAAACCCCACCACAAAAGTGGGAGAAAAAAGTGGGCCCCTAGACCCTTTTTTTCCCTCACAGGCTAAACTTGGGCTTTTCACCCCCCACAGCCCAACCCCACCACACCCGTCACACCACCACACCTCCACCGCAAAAACCCCCGCCACAACACCCACCCCCCACACCACCCCCCAACCACGCAAAAAAAAAAAAAAAACCAAAAAAACCAAAAAACCAAAAAAACCCCACCCCCCAAACCCACCAAAACCACAAACCCCGCCACAACCCCACCACACCCACTGAGCAGAAACCCGTGTCCCAAAACCTTTTTTCCCCCAAACAGGCTAAAAATTTATTTTTCAAACCTAAAAACAAAAAAAGGGGGGTTTTTCCCCCCCCCTCCACCACAAACCCCATATACCCCACAAAACCCCCCACACCAAAACGAAGCAGAACCCGGGGGCCCCTAGACCTTTTTTCCCCCATAAGGGTCAAACTTGGGTTTACACCACACCCCACCACGCCACACCACCCCCACACCACACCACACCCCCCCAAAACCCAAAACCCCCAAAAAACCCCACCCCGCCACGCCACGCCCACCCACCCAACCACAAACCCCAAACCCCCCTGATGCCGGGGCACAGTGACCACAGACCCTTTTTGCCCCCATCGGGGTCAAACTTGCCTTTAACCCAACATCACACCCCAACACAAAACCAAAAACCACACCCAAACCCCGTCACATACACCAACCCCAAAAACCAAAAACACCCCACCCACGCCCAAACACCAAAACCCACCACCCAACCCCACCCCCATCCCGCCCAAACCTTTCCAAAAGCCAACCATACCACGCCAAACCACACCTTTCCACACCACACCCTACCCC
>CM054146.1:10261843-10269343 GCA_028751875.1 Rapana venosa | reverse complement strand
AGGGAGGGATGGTGGGGTGGGGGTGGGGGTGGGGGTTGGGGTTGGAGGGGGGGGGGGATGAGGGGGAGAAGGTCGCTGGTAGACAGATATAATATGTAGATCGTGTGATTTTATTTGTCTGCATATCCAGGTATGGTTGTTTTGTTATGTCGACAGATATACATTTTTGTTGGGGGGGGTTTATGTGTGATGGTACAACGAGAATCATTCACCCAAAAAATCAGATAGAGCATTCTGGATGTTGGAATGCAGCTACCTACATAGTGAAGGGGGGATGGGGTAGGGGTGGGGTGGGGTGGGGGGGGGGGGGGGCGAAATGGTCACATACGCAAAAAACCTCATCATTGTTGAACCTGGGAGCTCTAACCCAGGAACAAACAAACAAACAACAACAGAAAGGTAGAGCATCAGTTACAACACCAGTAGCAAGAGGAAGGCCAGAACAGCAGTCGAAATAACAGGTGTTGCATGTTTTTGTCGGTTTTTGTTTGTATTTTTTGTTTTGTTTTTAAAGATGTAGCTTGTTATGCACAGTGGAAAGCTAGTCTCTTCCGTATTGTGTCATGATTTTTTTAAACTTCGTTTTCTGATTTCTTTTTACATCATTCCTTTTCACACCTTTAAAGGTAAAGTAGATGTGTTCCCATAACCTAAGCAGTCGTTGGGGAGCGAGATGTCAGAGACCTCACTTCTGTAGGGGCCAGCATATTGAGGGCGGCGGCCATCTCCTCTCCCTCGCTGCTTTACCTTCCCTGACCCTAAAGAGGGCAGGTACCCATTTACAGCTGGGTGAACTGGGGGACTATACTGAAGCCAAGGCAGGCAAGCGGTCACCCATCCAAGAGGTCACCACGCTCAATGCTGCTTAACCTTGGCTTGGGGAGAGGGAGTGCTCTGACCACTGAGATATCCCGTTTACACTTTTGATTACAAATGATACAAACAACAACAAAACCATATAAAAAGGCATTGTGTAAATTAGCACAAGAAAACAATTTCTTTTAACAAGATTAATAATTCCCCACCCCACCCACCCCACAAGTATCCTTTTCCTGGTTAATTTTTTTTCCAAAAATAATACTTTTTGACGCGAATGGTTTTCCATGGCATTGGTGACACCACGCCATTTATCTGGGTCAGTTTTCGTTGTGGTCTAAAGTGACCTAGGCAGTCAGTGACGGCAAAAGGTCGTCTGCTGAAATCCTGATAGATACGACCAGTATCTTTCTTAAAGGACTGTTTGGGCAATTTAGATAGCAAAGTTTGCTTCGTCATTTTAAACCCTGAGGCGTGGTATGTGTGTGTGTGTGTTTCTGCATGCTGTGTGTGTGTGTTTCTGCATGCGCGCGCGCGCGCGTGTGTGTGTGTGTGTGTGTGTGCTTGCCTGAGAGTGCATCCATGCGTGCGTGCGTGCGTGCGTGTGTGTGTGAAAAGTGATGAATGAAAAATATGAAACACATGGTTTACAAATTGTCATGTCATGCTTTAGAGGATAAGAAAACTAGCACTATTCCCTCCCCCCCCCCCCCTCTTTTTTTTTTCTTTTCAGCTGTGGGTGCTTTCGTTAACATAACACTTTTTTTTCTTATCTCTCGTTTGACGTATCATTATTCTCTTGTCGAGGGGAGGGGGGTGGGGTTCGTAAAAAAAAATCTAGATCATATACATGTAGAGTATATATAAAATCAATTTCCGCGCAGTAAAAACTAATATAGTGCTGTTATTTGTTTGTTTGGTTGGTTGGTTGGTTTTATTGTTGTTTGGCTTTTTTTTTTTGGGGGGGGGGGTTACGATTTTGTCGCAATGAATACTAAGTCTCAGGAGAAAAAAAAGTCCGCAAACATACTTTCTTCATTTTCATCGGATTTAGCGTTAGGTTACAGATAAAGTTACAGAACGTTCGGCAAAGTTAAAAAGGTAAAGGTGAAGGTGTCCCATAACCTATAAGGTCGTAGGGGAGCCAGGCGTCAGAGACCTCAACTTCTCAAGGGGACAGCATATTGAGGGCGGCGCCCATCTCCTCTCCCTCGCTGCTTTACCTTCCCTGACCCTAAAGAGGGCAGGTATCCATTTACAACTGGGTGAACTAGGGGACAATACTGAAGCCAAGGCGCACAAACGGTCACCCGTCCAACTGGTAACCTCGCTCGGGGCTGCTTAACCTTGGCTGAGGGAAAGCGAGTGCTCCGACCACTGAGCTGTGTGGTCCCCTAGGTAAGGTTGGGAAATGTTAACGTTACACATCTGTAGATAAAGTTACCGTCCATTCCTTCAGGCATTCAGTCAGTCAGTTAGTCGTCCATTTGGTTCACGCAACAATTTGCTCACTCATACAGCTTTTTGTTTCTTTATGCCTCGTTGTTGGTGGTGTTGTTTTCGTTTGTTCATACTTTTATTCAGTCTTCCAGCCATTTCTTTATTAAGATAATTGGCGTCTCCAAATTGTTTATCTTCTTCGTCGTCTACTTCTTCTTCTTCTTCTTCTACTACTACTACTACTACTACTACTACTACTTACTACTACTACTACTTCTACTACTACTACTACTTCTACTACTACTACTACTACTACTACTACTACTACTACTACTGTTGCTGCTGCTGCTGTCGCTGTTGCTGCTGCTGCTGCTGCTTCTACTTCTGCTGCTGATATTACCACTACTGCTGCTACTACTACTACTCCTGCTGCTACTGCTACTACTACTACTACTACTACTACTACTAGTGCTACCAGTACTGCTGCTGCTGTTGTTGCTGTTGCAGGTGCTGCTGCTGTTGCTGTTGCTGCTGCTTCTTCTACTGCTGCTCTGCTGCTGCTGCTGCTGCTGCTGCTGCTACTACTACTACTACTACCTCCACCACCGCTGCTGCTGCTGCTACTTCTACTTCTGCTACTACTAACATTACTGCCACCGCTGCTGCTGCTGCTGCTGTTGCTGCTGCTGCTATTACAATTTTTTCTCCGCTTCACTACCTTCTGTTGATATTCTTTTTTCTTGTTTTCAAGTTTGACTGTGTATGACTAAATGTAGCAGGGTTGGGGTTTTTTTGTTTTTGTTGTTTGCTTTTTTGCTTGTCTGTTTTATAAAATCCCAACGCTGTTTGTATGTAAGCAGAATAATTTTTTCGTTCCTCGGCTAGAGCTCCGAGGTTCATCAAAGGTGACATTTTGTGTATGCGACCGTTTTTACCCACTATTAAGGTAGCCACATTCCGACTTCAGGGAATGGTGTCAAAACACAACATCTGTATGCATGCGTTTTCAAAATGTTGTCATTTCCCCACTCGGAACAACCGGCACGACATGGCCTACTCTTCCGAAAGGCGGGCACGTGTGCGCGCAAGATGTTCTGCGTGCGTTCGGGTTCGTACACAGAACCTCGGTTTACAGTCTCATCCGAGGGAGTGGAGTCAGTACTGATGGTTAACTCCAGGGCTAAAAAGGTAAAGGTGTCCCATAATCTGTGTGGTCGTAGGGGAGCGAGGCATCAGAGACCTCGGCTTCTCTAGAGCTCAGCGATCTAGCCACTAGGCTATCCTGCTCCTGTCTGTACTTTAACCTCTTGAGAAATGAATGACGGGGGAACGGGGTAGCCTGGTGGTGACAGTGATGTATTCGTGATCTGCTGACCCGGGTTCAATTCTCGTTCGAGAGGATGTATCCTCTGGAGTTAACTTCAGTGCCGACTCCACTCTCCCCAAAAGTCTTTCGAATGAGACTATAAACCGAGGTCCCGTGTGCGAACGCACGCAGAACATCTTGCGCACACGTTAAAACCCGTTCCGCTTTTTGGAAGAAAAGGCCATTGTGTGCCGGTGGGAACGGATGACAAAATTGACAAAACTGCATACACACGAGGACTGGATGAAAAAAAAGCACACGAGTGCTTATTCCATTATCCTCGAAATAAAAGAGTAAAAAATAAAAAAAACCCAGAAAAGAAGAATATTCGGTATAGTGAAGGAACTTTTCTTCTTTGTCGTAGATGTTCGCACGCGCACGTGTGTGTATGTGTGTGTGTGCGTGTGCGCGCGCTTATAGATGCCTTTGCGTTGCACGTGATATGCTGAGAGAGAGAGAGAGAGGGGGGGGGGGGGGGGGAGGGAGAGGAGGGGAGGAGGAGAGAGAGAGAGAGAGAGAGAGAGAGAGAGAGAGAGAGAGAGAGAGAGAGAGAGAGAGAGAGAAAGAGAGAAGAGACAGACAGACAGACAGACAGACAGACACAGAGAGAGTGCAATAGATTGTTGATACATGTATCCAAACATATTGATTTTATCATATCTTTCCTGTATCGTAAATGCTCTTTCACTTTTTCATGTCCATAACTTTGCGCTCTTCATTAATTTTTGGAACGAATTTGTGTTTGCGAGTATTTTTCACACGCCCACATCCGCAAGTTTTGGTTTTGTTAAATTAACAATCATGTAACCCTTGGGGTGTTGTGTGGGTGGGGGGGGGGGGGGGGGGGGGGGGGGGGGGGGGGGGGAGGGGGGGGTCTTGAAATAAAATGTAGAATCTAGGGGCCAGCATATTGAGGGCGGCAAACTCCAGGGGGAAATGTCCTACAACGGGTGCCCCCGAAGTGGTTCCGATCCCGGGCCCTCAGATCATGAGGGCAGAGCTCTAACCACCGGGCTTCCTCCGTCCCCGAATCATTCATTTGATAAAGAACTGGATTGTCCTGAATGGGCATCTTTGCTTGTGTGCCACCACATGCTCACTTCACCTACTCCTCTCCACTTTCTATGTATACATGCACTCAAAACACACTCGCAAACACACAGACACACACGCGCGCACGCACACAAATACACACACGCGCGCGCGCAGGCACACACACTCGGACACACACACACGCACGCACGCACATCCCACACACACACACTCATACATGCACACACATACATGTACGGACGTATACACACTCTCATACACACACTCACACACACATGCACGCACACGCACGCACACACACACACACACACGCACGCGCCCCCCCCCCCCCCCCCACAACACACACACATACACACGTAATCGTCTGATATCACTTTTTGGTGGAAAGACGTTAAACTGAAGAACTAACACACACACACACACACACACCACACACACACGCACGCACGCACGCACGCACGCACACATAAACACACACACACACACACACAAAGTAATAACACCAGTGAACTCTTGCTGCAAGTGCTGAATATTTAATACCACATTGAAAAAGAATGATCATTGGATACGACACGGGGAAAAAAAGAAATAATATTTAACACCATATTGAAAAAGAATGAACTCCACAGTCTAAACATTATACACACACACACACCAATAACACCATCTCCAAACTGTCACAACACCAAAATAACAAATAACAAAACAATTCTTTCATTTTGGCTTTTGGTTTAAAAAAAAAAGAGTAAAATGAAAAAAAAAGAAAAGAAAAGAAAAAAAAGAAAGAACGAAAGAAGAAAATCTCTACTATCACAACAGTCATTTTTCTGCAAACATATACTTGTGCATCTTTTTTTTCTCCCACAATATATTCAACATACACAACCACAATAATGATTATTGTCTCTAACACAATGTTTTTATATAACGAAGTTGTTTCCACTATTGCATACACGTGTGTGTGGTTTATACTTGCTTTCATCAATGGACATAACAACCACAACAACAATACTACTTCTTGACAACAGTCTTAACGGTAATATTATGAAGTCTTTGTTAACAATACATCTAAAAAAAAGATAATGATGGTGATACTAAGAAGAAGTGTTCACACACGGGGCCTTGGTTTATAGTCTCATCCGAAAGACTCGGGGGGGGGGGGGGGGGGGGGGGGGGGGGGGGGGGGGGAAGTCAGAACTGTATTTTTTTTATACCACTTTTAAGTCACGGCAGATTTCTCTGCGTGAAATTCGGGCTGCTCTCCCCGGGGAGAGCGCGTCGCCACAAGAGCAGCGCCACCCACCTTTTTTTTCCCCTGTCTCCAGCTGTATTTGTTTCCCTATCAGAGTGGCTTTTTTTCTACAGAATTTCTTGCCAAGGACAACTCTCTTATTGCCGTGGGTTCTTTGACGTGCGCTAAATAACTATGTGTAACACACGGGACTTCGGTTTAATATCGTCTCACCCAAAAGACTAGCACGCAAACCACCACTCATGGATGGGGGGAAAAGTTTCTGGCCCAAACGGGGATCGAACCACGACACACTTCCTTCCGACCCGGACTTTTCGCTTTCTAGGCAGGCGCGTTACCTCTAGACCACCGATCCACCTGATGTATGTTACCTCCAAAGGTTAAAAAAAAAAAATCCCCTAGAATGGGGGTGCCTCCTCCCAGTGGTTGCTGGCACCACCTGGGCTCGATCCCCGGCCCGTTAAGTTACGAGCGCAATGTTCTATCCACTAGGCCACCACGCCCCGCTCCCAGTCCCCAAGGATCATGGATCTATGGCAAACATCCACTGAGGTGTGCATGCAAGTATGCAAGCGCCTATGAGTGCTGCACGTGAACGTGCGAGTGTCCTGAATCATTCAACACAACAAAACATGAAAAATAATCGCATCACAAACGATTTCAACAACCGCCACTGGAAACGACTTATCCAAAAACACAGCTCTCATCTCATCTCATCTCATCTGCTCCCATATCCAACCCCCCCCCCCCCCCCCCCCCCCCCCCCCCCCCCCCCCCCCCCCCCCCCCCCCCCCCCCCCCCAGGGTCGTAGGGGCACTGCAGTGTCTTCTTCGGCCTGCCTCGCCCTCTCTTCCCTTGCACTGTTCCTTGCAGTATAACACAGCTAAGGAAACAACAAAAATGAGACGAAACAAACAGAAACCTATCAACAACTTGTCGGGGTTTTGAAACCCAAACTTTGGTGGCAGTATTCATTGTTATCATCATGAATCTCACAATCTGAACCATCGCAGAGATTTAAGTGGAAGATCAGAATTAATCAAGTAAAGAAGTCAAAGTCTTTTTGGAAGACAGACAGACAGAGAGAGACACAGAGAGAGAGAGAGAGAGAGAGAGAGAGAGAGAGAGAGAGAGAGAGAGAGAGAGAGAGAGAGAGACACAGACAGACAGACAGGCAGACAGAGAGACAGACAGACAGAAACAGAGAGAGAGGTATAGTGAGAGACAGAGAGAGAAGGGGGAGAGAGAGAGGCAGAGAAGGGGGAGAGAGGGGAGGGGGAAAGAGAGTGGAGGGAGAGGGGGAGAGAGAGGAGAGGAGAGAGAGAGAGAGAGAGAGAAGAGGTTCAAAACATCCACAACAGAAAATCGCATACGCAAACAATTTTACACACACACACACACACACGAGACAGTGTTTCTAATATCACTAAGAGTGAACAGACGTTAAATTGAAGAATTGAATACGACAGTGTTTCTCCACGGCCACAACAGCTTTAGGTGATGTGAAATTTAATGTTAAACGAGCGACAAGATCTAGATCAGGTACTGGCGCTTTAAAAACGAAAAGATAACT
>CM054146.1:10251843-10259343 GCA_028751875.1 Rapana venosa | reverse complement strand
ATTGTGTCGGTCTGTGAGGCTTAGACAACACTGATGATAATAATGATGTGAAGGATAGCTAACCTTATGGCATATGCTTCCTTCATAACACATAATTATGATAGCGTTTGTGATAAAAACAATTTAATCAAATGTATTTAAAAAGGAGAAAGAGGAGAAGGAGGAAGGGGATGGGAGATGAGGAGGAGGAGGCAGAGGAGCAGACGAAGAATTGCCAAGGAGAAGAAAAACTGCAAAGGAGAAGAACTGCGAAGAAAAAGAACTCCAAAGAAGAAGAAGAATTGCACAGAAGAAGAAAAAGATTTGCAAAGAAAAAGAATTTCGAAGAAGAAGCAGAAGAACTGCAAAGAACAAGAAGAAGAATGAAACATCACCACCATAATCATCAACAACATCATCAACAACAAACAAAACAATCACCACCTTCAACATCCACAAACACAAACCAACAAGCTCACAACTTTCAAACACCAAAAAAATAACACAAAAACAGAACAAATCAACAATAACAATACCTTAAAACAAACAAATAACAAGATAACATATTTTAAAAATACAGAATTGTTCATAGCTAGATAGATAGCCTCATTTATAAACAAATAAATAGTTGAATGAAAAGATAGCATATCTAAAATGCAGAACAGTTGATAACTAACTAGATAACCTCATTCCTAAATAAACAAACAATCGAATTTAAAAAAAAGCATCTTCAAATGCAAAATAGTTGATAGTATAATAGATATCTTGAAAAATAAATATAAACAAAAATATAAATGAAAAGGTAACATACTTTAAAATTTCAGAACAGTTGATAACTAAATAGATAACCTTCAGTCATAAATTAAAAAAAACCAACTAGATAAAAACATAATACACTCACAATAGCAGAGTCATTGATACCTAACTAGACAATTAACAAACTATAAAAAACAACCAAACCTCTCTGGGTTTATGACAGTTATTCATTTTCCCAGAGTCATCCCACTGTACCCACACCCTTCCATATGCGCTACACCGCTTCCACAAAACCATGACTAGGCAGATGCCTGTCCACCTGCAAAACCCTGTGCGCGCTAACAAAGTCTTGGATGCATGCTGGGTATTTTCATCGGTGTTTCGACATTGTCACTGACCCACGAAACGGTGACATGAGTCATGGAACCTTAAACATACATGCTTTATCTGCATGCCTGTATATTGTGTTGTATTGTATTGTATTGTATTGTATTGTATTGTACTGTTTACCACTTATAAAGTCACGGCGGGTTTATCTGCATGAAATTCGGGCTGCTCTTCCCGCGGAGAGGGCGTCGCCACAACAGCAGCGCCACCCATTTTTTTTTCATTTCCTGTCTGCATAAGTTATTTTATTTCCTATCAGAGTGGCTTTTTCTAAAGAAATTTGCCAGGGACAACTCTCTTTTTGCCATAGGTTCTTTTACGTGCATTGAATCCCTGTTGCACACATGACCTCGGCTTATCATCTCATCCAAAAGACTGGCACCCAGACCACCACTCATGGTCTAGTGGATGGGGGAAAAGTTTCGGGCACAAACGGGGATTGAACCACCACACACTTGAAATCCGGATATTTCGCTTTCTAGGCAGATGCGTTACCTGTAGACCAGGGATATATATATATATATATATATATATATATATATATATATATATATATATATATAATATATATATATATATATATATATCTATCTATATCTATATCTATATATATATATATATATATATATATATTGTGTGTGTGTGTGTGTGTGTGTGTGTGTGTGTGTGTGTGTGTGTGTGTGTGTGTGTGTGTGTGTGTGTGTGTGTGTGTGTGTGTGTGTGTGTGTGTGTGTGTGTGGTGTATGGATGGATGTACACATACATAGTATACGAAGGGAAGCAAGGCACTAAGGAGGTGCTCATGTAATATGATTTGGAAGATCGTAAGAAAATCCACTCTTCACCACCTGCCTGCCAAGACTCGAATCTCTCCCTGCTCAGTAATATTCTAATACTATAGCGTTTAGATACCAATCACCTCACTACTACATCAACCCAGTGTCCAAGTTTGCCTGCAGCAACTGTGGCACAAACTGCCATGCACGGAGTGGTCTGCTGAGATAACCACTCCAGACGTTGCTCTAAAACAAGACTGATGCGGTGGTGGAGGCCAAAGAAAGGCACAGCCGTTATCTTCTGAGACTGAAGGAGCCTACACACACCTCACTTGCTATACTACAGTGTATACCCGCTATTGTGTCGGTCTGTGAGGCTTAGACAACACTGATGATAACAATGATTGAAGCATAGATAACCTAATAGCATATGCTTCCTTCATAACAGATAATTATGATAGCGTTTGTGATAAAAAAAAATTTAATCAAATGTATTTAAAAAGAAGGAGAAAGAGGAGAAGGAGGAGGAGAGGGGATGGGAGAGGAGGATGAGGAGGAGGAGACGAATTGCAAAGGAGAAGAAGAAGAACTGCGAAGAAAAAGAACTCCAAAGAAGAAGAATTGCAAAGAAGAAAAGGATTGGCAAAGAAGAATTCCGAAGAAGAAGAAGAACTGCAAAGAACAAGAAGAAGAATGAAACATCACCATCATAATCATCAACAACATCATCAACAACAAACAAAACAATCACCACCTTCAACATCCACAAACAACAAACCAACAAGCTCACAACCAAAACAGAACAAATCAACAATAACAATACCTTTTAAAAAAATTCTCCCCCCCCCCTCCACCCTCCCCAATCCCCCGACTACCACCAACCAACACCAAATAAAAACTACACTGAACAAGTCACAACTTTCAAACACCACAAAAAATAACACCAAAACCAAACAAATCAACAATAACAATCCTTTTTTTAAAAAAAACACACAACTCCATCCCCTACCACCACCCACCCACCCCATCTCTCCCCGCCCCAACCCCCCCAACCACCCCAACCACCAACACCACCAACGAAACACACACGTTCACACACACATACACAAACACTACACCAAAAAAACCCAAAGATCAGTCCAACATCGTTAGGCGCCTGTGCTCTCTTCAGAAAACCTCCCTCCAGATGTTCAGACCTCGGCGTCTTTGTTGCGGCAAACGAGCACAGGCACGTGAGAGTGGTGCAGGACGCTGTCACTCACGCTGCCCAGAAAGGTTCGGCGCAGTTTACCTTGACCTCTGCTTCCGATGACGATCAGTCCTGCCCCCACCTTCTCTGCATACTTAATGATCTCGTGCCAAGCCTCGTGCCCGTGAGGGTGTGCGAATTTGGGGTCTTGAATCTGTTGGTGTTTTTTTTTTTTGATGGGAGGGGGAAAAAAAGAGAGAATAAAATTGATGTAGAAAACAGTTAGATCTATATAGCCATTTATATTTTTTCAGTGTTCTCAAATTGCATCTAGATTTTTAAAAAGGTGAACAGTTATAGCCAATATTGTATACATTATTTCCCCTTGGGGATGCCAGGGAGGGGGGAGAGGGGAGGAGCTGTCAGTATAAATAGCATCCCCACCTTCTGGAAATTCTGTGCTAGGAATTCCATCTTTTATATTTTATTCTTTGTTTCTGCCTTGTTGCTTTCCGTCCTGTCACCTCCTTGTCTAGTTTCTGCCTTCATGGTCTATTCTCCTGCTCCTTTTTCTCCCTTACTGTTACTGTTACTGATCCCGTAACCAGCCAGGGTCGTAGGGTCGCTGCATGGTGGACAAACGGTGGACCAGCTGGCTCCACTTAGCGCGGTCGTGGGCGAGTGCCTGGGTGACACTGAAGTCCTTCCCTGTCCAATCACGGATGTCGTCGGCCCACTTTCTCCTCTGTCTGCCCCGTCTTCTCTTCCCCTGGACTGTTCCTTGCAGGATGGTCTTTGCAAGTCCTTCTGAGCGTGTTACGTGCCCATACCATCTGAGTTTCCTATTTTTCACCGTGGTCAGTAGGTCTTCATAATCCCGCACTTGTTGAGTGATCTTTCTGCGGACTTCATTGTTGGTGACATGGTCATTGTATGAGATGCAAAGGAGCCTTCTGAGGCATCTCATTTCTACTGCTTGGATCCTCCTTTGTAGGTCTGCGTTCAGTGTCCATGCCTCACATGCGTAAAGCATGATTGAGATGACTAGCGCGTTTAGTAACTTTACCTTGGTTCCGAGAGGGATGTTTCTGTCTCTCCATATGGTCTTCAGTCTTGCCATTGCTGCTGCTGTTTGTGCCGCTCTTGCTAGGATTTCGGTCTTCGATCCTTCCTCACTTATGATGGCTCCAAGATACTTGAAATGGTCAACAGTCTCCAGTTCTTTTCCGCTGAGAGTGATCTTGGTGGTGATTGGCTGGGCACTGTTTGACAGACTAGAAAGACTCAAATGATAGCGATTCTCTCCCACAACCTAAGTTGCACCTAATGCGCTGGGCCTGACTTGTCAGGCGCTGAACAGCAGCACAACGCGTTTTCGCTCATATGACAGATAACAAGAGATGCTCTTGGTTGGGGTTTGGTTTTTTTTTTTGTACTCTTTTATTTTGAAGATAATGGAATAAGCACTCATGTGCTTTTTTTCATCCAGTGTGTTGCAGTTTTGTAAATGTTGTCATCCGTTCCTACCGGCACACAATGGCCTACTCTTCCGAAAAGCGGAACGGGTTTTAACGTGT
Organism: Rapana venosa; assembly: GCA_028751875.1. NCBI lineage: Eukaryota > Metazoa > Mollusca > Gastropoda > Neogastropoda > Muricidae > Rapana > Rapana venosa. The sequence continues at coordinate 10,254,679 of CM054146.1, read as the reverse complement.
GCGCAAGATGTTCTGCGTGCGTTCGCTCACGGCACCTCGGTTTATAGTCTCATCCGAAGGACTTTCGGGGAGAGTGGTGACGGCACTGATGGTAACTCCAGAAGAAAAATCCTCTCGAACGAGAATCGAACCCGGGTCAGCAGATCATGAATACATCGCTGTAACCATCAGGCTATTCCCGTCCCCCCCCCCCCCCCCCCCCCCCCTCCCCGCCCCAATGCTGTATGAGCGTTCGATGAAGAAGAAGAAGAAATGCGAAGAAGAAGAAGAAGAAGAAGAAGAAGAGAAGAATTGCGAAGAATGCGAAGAATTGCGAAAGAAGAAGAAGAAGAAGAAGAAGAAGAAGAAGAAGAAGAAGAAGAAGAAGAAGAAGAAGAAGAAGAAAAAGAGAAGAAGAAGAAGAAGAAAAGAAGAAGAAGAAAAGAAGAAGAAGAAGAAGAAGAAGAGAAGAAGAAGAAGACTAAATGACCAAGAAGAAAAAGACTAAATGACCACATTGGAAAGAATGTCACTCTGCAGGAGGTCTGCCCTCAGCTGGCCTGGCCTCAGCCGTCACGTTCCCACCTCAGGGCAGCTCATTACAAAGTTCATCATAAAAACCAAACAATTTGCTGGGAGGGGGATAAAAAGGCATGAGACTGGGCTGGGTAGGCTGGAAATAAGCGAGAGACTTTTTAAATTTTTTTTTTATATCGAGGATAATGGAATAAGCACTTATGTGCTTTTTTTTACATCCAGTCCCCGTGTGTATGCGGTTTTGTAAATTTTGTCATCTGTTCCCACCGGCACACAATGGCCTACTCTTCCGAAAAGCGGAACAGGATTAAACGTGTGCGCAAGATGTTCTGAGATAGAGATAGAGAGAGACAAAGACAGAGACAGAGAGACAGACAGACAGACAGACAGACAGACAGAGAGAGAGAGAGAGAGAGAGGAGAGCGAGAGAGAGATAGAGAGAGAGACAGAGACAGACAGAGAGAGACAGCGAGAGGCTAACACCTGGATACACAGACTACCACAGCAAGAGACAAGACAGTCGAAGAAAGAAAAGGGAGGGAGAGAGAAAAAAGACTTAAAAAAAAAGAGACGGAGAAAATAGAGTAAAAGAAAAAGGACGGAGATGAAGAAACATCAAATGCAAGAATGAACAGGCTGACAAACACACGCACACACAGATAGAAGAATGAACAAGCACATCGGCAGGCACACCGAGAGACAACAGACAGACAAGCTGGAAGGTAGGCAGACAGACAGACACAGACAGACAGACAGACAGACAGACAGACAGACAAGTAGTCGCACACACAAAAAAGCCTGAAAAAACCCAGACAGACCCCGTGTTGCTGTGACCACTGAATGTAGTTCTCCTGCAGTCTGTCCGTCATCGCTTTCGTCTGCTCCACCAACTCGTGCACTTTCGTGGGCGCTGAACATAGTATAGAATAGAATATGAAATAAACATGACATGAAAAAGTTGAATAAAGTTATCAACATCACATGAATAAAGCGAAATAAGAGATACTCAACTCAACTGTCTCCCTCATCACCGCTGTCAACGGTAGGAGCTCCACGCAATGCCACAACCAGGCTTCACCATCTCTCTCTGTCTCTGTCTCTGTCTGTCTGTCTGTCTGTCTGTCTGTCTGTCTGTCTCTCTCTCTCTCTCTCTCTCTCTCTCTCTCTCTCTCTCTCTCGTCTCTGCTGAGTTCTACTACAATCTCCTGTAGCCCTCCTCCCAGACCACTGATCTCAGTGATGTTGGCAATGTAGGATGTTGGTGATCTGCCTCTTTTAATTCTGCCCTCAACTTGACCTTGGAGAACTGTCGTCATCAGAATTGTCTGTGTGCGATATCTGATTTGTCAGGCAGGATAAAGTCGTGGAAGAGGAACAACAGAATGCTTTTTGTGCTTCAGATACTGTGAGAGAAGACGAGAAACACAGAAGATGAGGAATTCGTAACTTTCATAGACTATAGTCAGGCTTTTGACGGTGTCAGACATCACCACCTGTTTATCTCAATGTCACAAATGGGCTTTTCAAAGTGTCTAATCTCACTCATAGCAAATTTAAGTTCAGATCAGAGGGCAGTCATATGATGGATTTGCAAGCACTGCGAATTCTTTGAAATAAAAACAAAGGAGTCCGTCAGGGTTGCACATTATCCCCGCATCCTTTCAACATGCGCACAGACATGAACATAGATGACATAGATGACATGGACATTAATATAGGAGGCAGAGACATCCCTAACCTCAGACACACTGATGATGCAGCACTCATGGCCAGTGATATCACAAGCATGAGAAAACTTCTCTACAGAGTCAATGCAAAGGTCGACACTGATGGCCTTAACTCCCCAAAATGCCCCCAAAAGACCAAAGTCATGCACATTAATGGTACATTCACCCCTCACTCACAATATCCAAATCAATGGAACAGGTCTGGAATACTTTCAGAATTTCATATCTTTAGGCTCTGTAAAAGAGAATGGTAGCTCCTGTCCACAAGGCGTCAGGGCCAGAACAGGTATGGCCAAACAAACAATGATTAAATTAAACAACATTTAGAGAGACAGAGGCATACCTGAATATCTCAAAATTAGACTTGTCAAAACACTAGTCTGACCTGTATTGCTGGATGGGTCAGAAGCCTGACCACACAAATAAATTGGAAAGACAAAACAAACAAATAAACGCAGCTGAAATGTGGGTCTACAGGCTGCCTCTAAGAGTCTGCCTTCTCTCTTTACAAATATGGCCCACTGCTTTCAAGATATCCAAAATTGGATGATAACAGAACAAATTACAGCTAAATGCAGATAAAACGGAAAGCA
>CM054146.1:10211843-10236843 GCA_028751875.1 Rapana venosa | reverse complement strand
CCACACCACACCACACCACACTACACGACACTACGCCATACCACACCACACTACAATACATTACACTGCACTACACCCCATTACACTACATTACACTACACTACACTACATTATACTACACTACACCACACAACACTACACTACACTACACCACACTATATACACTACATTTCACTATACCACACCACACTACACCACACTACATTACACTACACCACACTACACTACACTACACTACTCTATTCTACACTACACTACACTACACTACACTATACCACACCACACCACACTACACCACACTACACTACACCACACTACACTACACTACACTACACCACATTACACTACACTACACTACACTACACTACTGTACACTACACTAACACTACACTACACTACACTACACAAAACAAAGAAACGAAGGAAGGGAGAGAGGAGACGGGATGAAGAGGAAAGAAAGAAAGACAGAAAGAAAGAAAGACAGAAAGAAAAAAGGAAAGACAGAAAGACAGACAAACAGAAAGAAAAACAGACAGACAGACAGAAAGACCGAAAAGACATAACAAAGAAAGAAACAAACAAAGAAACAAAGAAGAAAAGAAGGGAAAAGAAAAGAAAAAAAGTAACGAAAAATAAAACATAACTAGAAAGGAAAAGAGAGAGAGAGAGAGAGAGAGAGAGAGAGAGAGGAGAGAGAGAGTGAGGAGGGGGGGGGGGGGGAGAGGAGAGAGAGAGAGAGAGAGAGAGAGAGAGAGAGAGAGAGAGAGAGAGAGAGAGAGAGAGAGAGAGGAGAGAGAGAGAGAGAGAGAGAGAGAGAGAAGTCGGTGCACCCAGTATGAAAGATGCTGCATGATGACTGTGCAATCTAGTGGTGAGCAGCATCCTCGCACTCGAACTCTGACAACATAAAAATGGCTTCCCGATATGCCCCTTTGACCTTTGTCATCCATTTTGTGCTGCTCGATGTGACCGTGTGTGGGTGTGTGTGTGTGTGTGTGTGTGGTGTTTGTGGTGTGTTTTTTGTGTGTGTGTGTGTGTGTGTGTGTGTTGTGTGTGTGTGTGTTGTTGTGTGTGTGTGTGTGTGGTGTGTGTGTGTATGTTGCGCTGCCAGAAAGAAATATTTTATTAGGTCATTATATTTACAACTTTATTTTTTTCTGTCAGAAGCAGCCCTGCTGCACGTAAACAGCGAATCCTGATAGTTGTGTGTCATGCTGTGGGTGTGGCTGGGTTATCCTGTACACACACTCCCCCCCCCCCCCTCCCATATATATATATATATATATATATAAGAGAGAGAGAGAGAGAGAGAGAGAGAGAGAATTATATATATGTTGTGTATATATATATATATATATAATATATATCATATATATTATATTATATGTGTGTGTGTGTGTGTGTGTGTGTGTGTGTGTGTGTGTGTGTGTGTGTGTGTGTGTGTGTGTGTGTGTGTGTGTGTGTGTGTGCTTTATCACAGTTCAGGCCATCTGTTCTCCTATTGTTAATGGCTATTGCGTGATCCTTGCTATTTGTTCTCCTGTTGTTAATGGCTATTGCGTGGTCCTTGCTATTTGTTCTCCTGTTGTTAATGGCTATTGCGTGATCCTTGCTACTTGGTCTCCTGTTGTTAATGGCTATTGCGTGATCCTTGCTATTTGTTCTCCTGTTGTTAATGGCTATTGCGTGATCCTTGCTATTTGTTCTCCTGTTGTTAATGGCTATTGCGTGATCCTTGCTATTTGTTCTCCTGTTGTTAATGGCTATTGCGTGATCCTTGCTATTTGTTCTCCTGTTGTTAATGGCTATTGCGTGATCCTTGCTACTTGTTCTCCTGTTGTTAATGGCTATTGCATGATCCAGCCTTGTTATCTGTTCTCCTATTGTTAATGGCTATTGCATGATCCATCCTTGTTATGTGTTCTCCTATTGCTAATGGCTATTGTATGATCCATCTTTGTTATCTGTTCTCCTATTGTTAATGGCTATTGCATGATCCATCCTTGTTATCTGTTTTCCTATTACTAATGGCTATTGCATGATCAGTGTTATCTGTTCTCCTATTGTTAATGGCTATTGCATGATCCATCCTTGTTATGTGTTCTCCTATTGCTAATGACTATTGCATGATCCATCCTTGTTATCTGTTCTCCTATTGTTAATGGCTATTGCTGATCTATCCTTGTTAATCTCTTCTCCTTTTGTTAATGGCTATTGCATGATCCATCCTTGTTAATCTCTTCTCCTATTGTTAATGGCTATTGCATGATCATTGTTATCAGTTCTCTTAGTGCTAATGACTATTGCATGATCCTTGTTATCTGTGTTCCTATTGCTAATGGCTATTGCATGACCCCTCTTTGTTTTTCCTTCCCCTTTATCAGCAACCAAGCTTTCTGTGTTCTGTCATTGATTGTGGTGCCAGAGCGAGTGTGGGAGATTGATCACTGATTATTATCGATCTGTTAACAGCTCTAGCACTGTTCTGAACAAGTGATGCAAGGGTTAAGAGAGAAGGGGGAAGAGAGGGGGGGCGAGTTGGGTGGGAGAGAGAGGGGTATTGAGAGAGAGAGTAGAAAGATCGAGAGGTAAGAGAGAGAGTGTTTGTGTGTGTGTGTGAGTGAGGAGAGAGAGAGGGGGAGAGAGAGCGGGGGAGAGAGAGAGGGGGGAGGGAGAGAGTGTGTGTGGAGTGAGAGAGAGAAGAGGGAAAGAGAGAGAGGGGGGAGAGAGAGGTGGTGTGTGTGTGGTGGAGAGAGAAGAGGAGAGAGGGGGAGAGAGAGAGAGAGGGGAGATAGAGAGTGTGTGTGTGTGATGTGAGTGAGAGAGAGAAAGAGAGAGAGGGGGAGAGAGAGAGGGGGAGAGATGGGGGAGAGAGAGAGAGGAAGAGAGAGAGAGGGGGAGAGAGAGAGGTGTGTGTGTGTGAGAGAGTGAGAGAGACAGGAAGAGAGGAGAAGAGAGGGAGAGAGAGAGAGAGAGAGAGTGTGTGTGTGTGAGTGAGAGAGAGAAAGAGAGAGAGTGAGAGAGAGAGGAGGAGAGAGAGGGAGAGAGAGAGAGGTGCGTGTGTGTGTGAGTGAGAGAAGAAGAGAGAGGGAGAGAAAGAGAGAGAGAGTGTGTGTGTGTGTGAGTGAAGAGAGAGAAAGAGAGAGAGGAGAGGAGAGAGAGAGTGAGGAGAGAGAGGAGAGAGGAGAGTGGTGTGTGTGTGTGAGTGAAGAGAGAGAAAGAGAGGGAGGAGGAGAGTGTCTGTGTGTGAGTGAAAGAGAGAGAGAGAGAGAGAGAGAGTGTGTGTGTGTGTGTGTGTATGTGTGTGTGAAAGAGAGGAGAGAGTGTGTGTGTGTATGTGAGAGGGTGTGTGTGTGTGTGTGTGTGTGTGTGTGTGTGTGTGTGTGTGTGTGTGTGTGTGTGTGTGTGTGTGTGTGTGTGTGTGTGAGAGAGAGAGAGAGAGAGAGAGAGAGAGAGAGAGAGAGAGATTCACATGATTTAATTGCGTAGATAGAGTACATCCCTTGCAATGAAAGAACAGCGGAAAATTGTTATAAACTAAGCTGCAACACTGACAAAATACAATATCTGTGTTGTCTCATACTTCAGTGCCTCTGCTCTGATTAATGAGACTACACACACATATTTATTTACATCATAATGATGATAAAATACATGGAATTTATATAGCGCTACATCTTGCAACAAAACAAATCACAGCGCTCAAATGCACATGCATACACATGCACACATGCCCACATGTACACACAGACACAGACACAGACACCACACACACACACACCACACTACACACACACAAACACACACACACACACACACACAAACGCAGCAGCACGCACGCACGCACGCTATGATAAGTAAGAGGAGAGAGAGAGAGAGAGAGAGAGAGAGAGAGAGAGAGAGAGAGAGAGAGAGAGAGAAGAGAGAGAGAGAGAGAGAGAGAGAGAGAGAGAGATGAGGATGAGACGAGAAGAAGATGGAGTATGAGAGGTGGGTGAGTCGATGTGAGTGCGATGAAGAGAGATCGTGTGTGTGTCTGTGTGCATGCTGTGTATTCGTGCGCGTTCTGCATGCGTGTGGTGTGTGTGGTGTGTCTGTGTGTGCTGTGTTTACTAGCGCATGAGAGTTGATGTTGTGTGTGGTTATACAGAGGTATGCTGCAGCGTACATGTGCTATGCGTGCAGTGTGTGTCGCGCAGCATCTGCACCGCGTTAAAGTTTTCCGCTTTTGGAAGAGTATGGCCATTGGTTACACAGTCGGGTATGGGACTAGCAGGGTGGGTGAGCAGAAATTGACACAAAACCTTCCTTTTTGCAATACCAACGTAGGGGACTAAGATGCATTCAAGGATGGGGGGAAAAAGCACATGAGCGTTTATTCTATTATCCTCGAAAATAAAAGAATAAATAAATAGATGTTTGATGGAGTAGTGAATCATTCCCCCGTGGAGATGCCCAGGGGGCCTGTCAGTATAAATAGCATCCCTACTTTCTGGAAATTCTGTGCCAGTAATTCCCTTTTTTCTTTTTTTTACAATTGCTCTCTTTGTTTCTGCCTTCTTCCTCTTGTTCTCTCTGTTACTTCCTCCTTCTTGTTTATCCTCTTCCTTCTTGGTCCATTCTCCTGCCTTTTTTTTTTTATACCAGGAACAAATTAACAGACAACAATAGTTGCTGTCTGAGCGTTCACGACGAGAAAGAAAAAGACGAAGTAAATCATGTATCTGTGTAAAAAAGTGACTCATGGCTAGTAGTCTAGGGCGAGTGCTGAATGTGTGACAATAAACAAACACCTTATTTTTCTGTACGAGCAAAGATATACACAATGCTGTACAATTTTTAAAAAAGACAAAAATCGACTATAATTCGACCATCAGACCATTTATGTGATGTTACCAGAATTGTTCAGTAAAATAGATGTGTAATGTATATGATGTGAAAAACATATGATTCTCTCTGAGAGAGAGAGAGAGAGAGAGAGAGAGAGGAGAGGAGAGAGAGAGAGAGGAGAGAGGAGAGAGAGAGAGAGGAGAGAGAGAGAGAGAGAGAGAGAGAACTCGGAAACGCGGAATGATTTAATGTATAGGCCTTGGCCCTTTACAAACAGGATGAACATAACATTTCGTAATTACAACATTAAACAAAACTTGTTGTTATGTAATCACATCGCTAAACAAAACATGACATTCTGCAATTACAATAAATGAAACCCGATATTCCGTAATTACAACATTAAGCTCTTTTTTCTAATGTTTAGTGCTTTATGGACAAAAGTGGCAATTTTCATCACAATTGTTCTGTTTTCAGAAGACAATAATAATGAACATTTAAACATACATGGATGGCTGTGATATTTACTTGGAATCAGTTCTGCTCTAAGATCACTGTACTTTGGACACTGAAGCAAAAAGTGTACTTCTGTTTCTAGTACGTCATCACAAAAAGGGCATGTCAAAGTCTGTGTGTTACTACCATTGTTAAATTGCAGAAAGCTTACAGTTCAAAGACGACATTCCAATTCTCAGTCGGGCCAAATCCTTCTTACAGTAAAGGCTTTTATGTAGCTTAAATATACACTTTGTTCCAATGATTGTTTGTAACTGTTATACACGTTATAGAAATCATGGTTCCCTAAGGCATGAAAAGCCAGTCTTGTTTGAACAGTCTACAAGTCGTTGCTTGAATTCAGATACAAATGTTCGCTATATCACCCCACCCCTTGTGTTTCCCAGACTATATACTCCGAACCCAAATTATTATACAAAACATTTCTAACTCCACATGCCCATGTGACATAGTTTTGTTCCTGTAGAGATAAGAGCATATTGTTAAGCTTTTCGTGGATATCTATTGGTATCCATATGAACAATTCGTAACCAAAATTTGATGCACTTTACGAAAGTATTCACCTGTAAAGGATGTCTGCCTGTCTCTCCATACACAACATGTCTTGGTGACTTTGGGCTTACACCCAAAAACCTTTTTAAAGCAGACACATGGGCTCTTTCCACAATATTTTGATCATGTACAATGTACGTGAAGGAAGGTGGCAGGATGGTTAAGACGTTTGCCTGCCAACAAGTAAACCGTGAGGTTCTGGGTTCGATTCCCACCCTCGCCCTTTCTTCCCAGTTTGACAAAAAAATCGAACTGAATGTCAAAGTCCTTCGGATGAGACTATAAACCGAGGCCCCGTGTGCGAACGCATGCAGAACATCTTGCGCACACGTTAAACCCTGTTCCGCTGTTCGAAAGAGTAGGCCATTGTGTGCCGGTGGGAACAGATGACAAAATTTTAAAAAACCGCATACACACGAATAAATTAAAAAAGAAAAGCGCTTTGATTTGTTGCTTTACAAGATTCAGCGCTATATAAATTCCATACATTATTATTATTATTATTATTAGATCTCAGAGCCGTAAGTCAAGATGGGCTGAATTTGATAATCAAACAGCTTAAAAAAGAGACTAGGCGAGTGTTCCCCAATGGACCATAGCATTCTTATAATGGCTGATACACCTTTCTTTGCTCGGTCAGCGAGATCAGACATGGTATACGAAAATGAAAGCCGAGTAGACAGATAAATACCAAGATACTTATAAGTGTTGACAATTTTCAGTTTCACGTCACCATAATGCCAGTTTTCACTGGCAGCAAGATAACCCCCATTACGAAAGACAACAACGTTCGATTTCTCTAAGTTTACTATTAAATCAAGTCGCCTTGATGTATCATACAATATATTCAACTGATTTTGGAGACCTATCACACTGTCAGAAAATAACACAACATCATCAGCAAATAGCAATATCAACAATTCAACAAAATATGGTGACAATTGAATACCGTGTTTCCCTTTTTAGATAATATCTTTGGTAAGTTCATTGATGAATATATATATAGAGAGAGAGGAGGGAGAGAGAGATATGTGTGTTGTTTTTGTGCGTTTTTTCTGGTGTCTACGTTTTGGCCTTTTCCATCCTTTGTTAGCCATGTCTCAAAACTCCTCGTTCCCTCCGCTCAGCTGCAGATACCTTGTGCTTACGAATACCTAGATTCAACCAGTCCACAGTTGGCCGTCGCTCTTTCTCTGTTTCTGGTCCATCGATCTGGAATGACCTTCTTCTCTCCCTTCGCCAAAAGCCTTCTTATGACGCTTTTAAATCCGGCCTCAAGACACATTTATTTCAAAGCTACGACTCTCCCCTCTTATTCCATTCCATTTTTGTCCCTGCCCTCAACAGTCAAAACCCCATCACCCTGCGGGAATGTACAACCTTTATGTGTGTGTGTGAGTGCGTGTGTGTGCGTGTGTGTGTGTGTGTGTGTGTGACATCCGAACTTGTAAAAAAAAACACCTATTTATTGGAACTGACTGCATGTAAATGAGTAGGATGAATGAAAGCGCTTTGATTTGGTTTGTGGCAAGATATAGCGCTATAAAAATTCCATGTACTATTATTATTATTATTATTAAAAGACGGTAGTCAGATTGTAACCACAACGTGCATACTGCTCGAGTGAGGATGCATGGTCTGCATAATGTCAACAGGGCTTTTCCACACCTGTTCAGATCTGACTTGCACAAGGCATCAGTCTTGTATACACGGCCTATGTTCGCAATTTCTGTCTAATTAACTGGTTGTTGTTGTTTGGTTGTTGTTGGTTTTGTTTTGTTGTTTTTTGTGTGGGGTTTTTTTTTTTTTTGGGGGGGGGGGGGTTGGGGGGGGGAGGGGGTTAAACTCCAACTGTCATCTTTAAAAGCTGTTACGTCTATGAAGCAAATTTACTTTTTGTGATATTTGCAGCGGATTTGAACTTGTTTGCTCAATTATTATTCTTTTCACTCTTTTTTTCTTTAGAAATGTTGAATTTAAAAAAAAAACAATATGGCTGGCCATGTGGACGATTTTTGTATATTAACAGAAAAACTGAATCTCAATTTGAACCTGAAAAAAACCACAACGCTATTTGAGTCCATTTTCTTTATTCCGTTTCACCAGGTATTGCAGATTCTGCCCTTAACTTATAGAAAAGTCATTCCACAGCAGAGCATTGATATCTTGCAAACTCACCCTCACCACCACCACCCCGTCCTCCGCAATTGTCACAATGACAAAAGTGCAAATAAACGATGCAGGAAAACTAGCAAAAACTTGCACATGATAGATGGTCACAGTGTAGCTGCTTGACGTGGCGGAACTTGTGTCTCTAAGAGGAATGGTCACAATATCGGTTTGCCGGGAGAGTTACTTCTTCTTCTTCTTCTTCTTCTTCTTTGCATTCTTCTTCTTTGCATTCTTCTTCTTTTTCTTCTTCTTCTTCGTCGTCGTCGTCGTCGTCGTTTCTTCTTCTTCTTCTTCTTCTTCGTCTTCTTCTTCTTCTTCTTCTTCTTTTCTTCTTTTTCTTCTTCTTTCTTCTTCTTCTTCTTCTTCTTCTTCTTCTTCTTCTTCGCATTCTTTTCTTCTTCTTCTTCTTCTTCTTTTTTCTTCTTCTTCTTCTTCTTCTTCTTCTTCTTCGCATTCTTCTTCTTCTTCTTCTTCTTCTTCTTTTTTCTTCTTCTTCTTTTCTTCTTTTTCTTCTTCTTCTTCTTCTTCTTCTCTTCGTCGTCGTCGTCGTCGTCGTCGTCGTCTTCTTCTTCTTCTTCTTCTTCTTCTAAATTCTTCTTCTTCTTCTTCTTCTTTTTCTTCTTCTTCTTAATCTTTTTTCTCCCCTCCTCCCTCTTCGCAATTCTTTTTCTTCTTCTTAATCTTCTTTCCCCCTTTTCCTTCTTCGCAATTCTTCTTCTTCGCATTCTTCTTCGTCTTCTTCTTCTTCTTCTTTGCATTCTTCTCGCAATTCTTCTTCACAATTCTTCTTCTTCTTCTTCTTAATTTTCTCCTCCTCCTCCTTCTCCTTCATTCACAATTCTTCAACGAAATTTTCTTCTTCTTGTTTTTTCTTCTTCTTCTTCTTCTTCTCCTCCGCATTCTTCTTCGCAATTTTTTCTTCCCACAATTCTTCTTCTTCACAATTCTTCTTCTTCTTCTTCTTCTTCTTCTTCTTCTTCTTCTTCTTCTTCTTTTCTTCTTCTTCTTAATCTTAATCTTCTCCTCCTTCTCCTTCTTCGCAGTTCTTCTTCTTCTTCTTCTTTCCAGACACTCCCTGGGGAGTCACGAAGACACAGGGCAATGTGTCATGTGCAAGCTGAAGCTGACAAAGCTCATGGCTCTCATGACCAAGGTTTGTAGATAGCCTAGTGTGGTGTGTCACTGGCCATAGCTGGCCTGCTCTGTTACAAGTAGCCTAGAGAGAGCGTGGGACTTGAAGGTTTTTGTGTGTGTGTGTGTGTGTGTTTTGGGTGTGTGTGGTGTGTTGTGTGAGTGTAAGTGTTGTGTGTGTGTGTGTGTTGTAAGTGTGTGTGTGTGTGTGGAGTGTGGTGTGTTTTGATTTGTGAGTGTGTGTGTTGTGTGTGATGTGTGAGTGTGTGTGTGGTGTGTGTGTGAGTGTGTGTGTGTGTTGTGTTGTGGGTGGGGGAGTGGTGTGTGTGTGTGTGTGGTGATGTGTGTGTGTGTGTGTGTGTGTGTGTGTGTTTGGTGTGTGTGGGGGATTGTGTGTGTGTGTGTGTGTGTGAGTGTTAAAGTTTTGTTGTGTGTGTTGTTGTGTGTGGGGTGTGTGTGTGTGTGTGTGTGGTTGTGTGGTAGTGTTGGTGCAAGGGTATGCCGCCGCAACTCCTTTTACTTCTTCTTCTTCGTCGTCATTGAACGCTCAGACACAACTATTGCTGTTATTTTAAAAGCGAAAACGGCGACACGCTGCCGTTAAGCCCTGACAAGGACAAGGTCAGGATCGACTTCGGCAAAGAGGAATCGTTACCTTTTAAAAAGTCTTCGTAAAAAAAAAATTTTTAAAGGCAGAGAGAATGGACAAGAAGGCGGGGAAGATAGACAAGAAGGAGGTGACTGGAAGAAACGGAATAAGGCAGACACAGAGGGAGTGATAGAAAAGAGGAAGTTTTTTAGCACAGTATTTTCCAGAAGGTTATTTATACTGATAGGGCCCCCGGAATTCCCAGGGGGTGGGGGGGGGAGGTAAGGTGTTCGCATGTATTTGCACTGTGCACCTCCTTTTATAATGTATGTGCTAATCTCAAGGACTCACAGGATTGGGGGGGGGGGGGGGGGGGAGGGGTTGAAGTGGAAACCAGTTGTAAATCCAAGATTACGGGGGTCAGGATAGTAGTAGTAATTTAGTGGTGAAAGCAGAGCTCTAGACATTTGAGGGCTTAGGATTTCAGGAACGTTTTCCATTTCAAGTTTGTTTTTGTTGTTGTTGATACTTAACATCATCACAGGTCTTACAGCAGGATATTTATTCCATTACGTTGTAGTATGACAGTTCCTATATTGGAAGTTGCTAATTATACAACTGTTATATTATCAGCAATATCGTACCTGTGACTTGCAGTTCACATATTTTTGGCTCATATCATGAAATATTTATCACTGTGTGTATGTCATTTTTGTCTTCTTTCTTTGCTTTTTTTCATAGTGTATTTCTATGTGCAAAATTCAAGTGCTCTTTCAGCAACTCATCGCCTCAGTTCAGCACCATTGTACTTCTTTTATAATTATTTAGTCTGTGAGCAAACCTTGACTTTGTTCAGAATTTACCACGAACAAACTTTTCATCAGCCCTAGTCCATTTTTACACGCGCAAAATCGATTTTACATACAAAACTACCAGCTTATTGCGTTGTCCCCCTCCCCCCCCAAAAAAAAATCGATTTTACATATAAAATTACTAGCTTGTTGCGTTCTGCCCCCCCCCCCCCCCCAAAAAAAAACCAAACAAACAACAACAACAACAAAACAACAACCAAAAACAAAAAAAACCCCCACCAAAAACAACAAAAAACCCACATCAATTTTGCATACAAAATTACCAGCTTATTGCGTTATCCCCCAAGCTTGTAGCCTATCCAGAAGACTTAATAGAATGTAGAAGAAAATATTAGCTTTAAACGGGATTTGTACGTGTGTGGAGACGAGAGTAGGTACGTGCATGCCCGCTCATGAGGGGGTCTACACATACGCGCGCGCACAACACAACACAAGACACAGTACACAACACAACAGAAGACACACAACATACACAACACAATCTAACATCCTCGGTTTTCCATCAAGAGTTTCAGTCACTTCTCGATCACTACAGCCTCTCTCCCAAGGAGCTTATCATTCTCGGCGACTTAACTTCCCCTTCGACAACCAGTCTTCTCCTGATGTCAAGCGTCTTTCTCTTTCTCTGTCTAACCACTCTCTTTCCCAGCTGGTGAACGAACCAACTCACAGATCAGGTCATATCTTAGACTGGCTCATTACCCATGCTTCACAAGATCTCGTCACATCTGCATCTGTCACTAATGAACTGGTTTCTGATTATTCTGCCATTCTTTTCTTTCTCAATATGGCAAGGCCTATCAAAAAGAAAAAGCGTGTCACCCGTCGCAATCTCAAGGCCATTGACATTCAAAATTTCTCTTCACAGCCTATCACAAATCCCTGACCACACTGACCCTTCTTAACACTATGATGATGTTCTCAGCCAACTGCTTGATGAACATGCACCTCCCACTGACCGTCTCCTGCCTCATAGGCATGGTACACTCACGATATCCTGGTCGCGAAGCGCAAACGCTGACAACTAGAGCGGCTGTGGCGAAAAACAAACACTGAAATAAACAAACAGCTCTTGCGAAAACAAATAAACAAAGTCAAAGTCTTAATGCATTCTGCTAAGACAAGCTATTACTCTGCTCAAGTTTTTGATGCCGCGACCATGAAATCTCTTTTTTCCCCTCATCTCAGCTCTCCACGGATCTGTAAAGGCAAGCCCTCTGCCTACTGTTTACAGCCACTCTGAACTCCCTGCTATATTATCTGACAAAGTCCGCAACATTCGCTCCAGACTGGATCAAACTTCTTTCCACCCTGCGCCTCCTGATCCCCAATTTACTGGCACTCCTCTCCTTTTCTTTCACCTAACAAGCGAGAAAGGAATCAAGACAATTCTGAAAGAAATGACAATAAAATCATGTGATCTTGATCTGTGCCTGCTTCTCTTCTCACACAGTGCATTCCACAGCTTATACCCACCATCACAAAAATAGTAAACTCATCACTTCTTTCAGGAACTTTCCCAACAGCTCTCAAAACTGCAATAGTTACACCCCTACTCAAAAAGCACGACCTCGACCCTAACATTGAAGAATTATACCGTTCATTTCTAATGTCCTTGAAAAAGTTGATCTGAAACAACTCAACAGCCATCTTCATTCCAATAATCTCCTTCCCCTTTTCAGTCTGCCTATGGTGTCAACCAAAGCACTGAAACCACCCTAGTCCACACGTTAAGCACGCTTCTACATGCTTCTGACTCAGGAAAAATCTCCCTCCTCACTTTTCTTAACTTATCTGCAGCCTTCAACACTATAGACGTTTGAATTCTTCTCTCCCATCTTGAAAAAAACGTTTGGTATTACAGGCACAGCCCACACCTGGTTTAGTTTATACCTCACAGACCGATTCCAAACAGTTGCAGTACACAAGATTCAATCATCACCTGTCAAACTGGAATGTGGAGCCCCACAGGAATCAGTCATTGGCCCTGTTCTTTTCACTCTCTACACTGCTCCACTTTCACATATAATAAATCATCATCAGATCAGCCATCATTTTTATGCAGATGACTCTCTGATTCTTAGCAGCGATGCTTGTGAAAATCTGCCTTCACTCATAACAAATATGCCCTACTGCCTTCAAAATATCCAACATTGGATGATACAGAACAAGTTACAGCTAAATGCAAATAAAGTCGAAGCCATACTTGTAAGTGCAAAACACAAAGTCTCTTCCATCACATCTTCAATAGAATTCGGCAATACGTCTGTCCCTCTATCCACTGCTGTGAAATATCTAGGGTTCATTATTGACAACACACTCTCCATGCAAAAATTCATCACCCATACCTGCCAGTCATGCTACTATCAATAACGGCGAATTAGTGCAGTTCGAAAGTACCTGTCACTGATGCAACATCCAAACTCTTAGGTCTCTCATTCTCTCACTATGGACTATTGCAATTCTCTTTTGTCTGGTCTGCCATCATCATCTATCCACTCCCTTCAACGTATACAAACCTCTGCCGCTCGATTAGTCCTCAGAAAGAAAAAATCTGAGCACATTACTCCTCTCTTGCGATCTCTCCACTGGCTGCCTGTATCACAGAGAGTAAACTATAAGATCAGTACCCTCTGTTACAAATGTCTCCACAAAACAGCACCCTCCTACCTCTGTGAATGTCTTCACCTGTACACACCTTCTCGTTCCCTCCGCTCTGCTGCAGATACCTTATGCTTATGAATACCTAGATTCAACCAATCCACTGTGGTTGCTCTTTCTCTATTTCTGGTTCATCGATCTGGAATTACCTCCCTCTCTCCCTTCGCCAAAAGCCTACTTATGACACTTTTAAATCCAGCCTCAAAATACATTTATTTCAAATCTAAGACTTTCCCCTCTTGTTTCATCTCATTTCTGTCCTTGCCCTCAACAGCCAAAACCCCCATCACCCTGCCAAAGTGCACAACCTGTGTGTGTGTGAGTGTGTGTGTGTGTGTGTGTTGTGTGGGGTGTGTGTGTGTGTGTGTGTGCGTGTGTGCATGGGTGTGGCTACGTGCGCGCGCGTGTGTGTATACATTTGAATTTGTAAAAACTATTAACTGTAATTTGTTTCATGTGTTAGAGTAGGATGAATACAAGCGCTTTGATTTCTTTTTTTTTTTTTTGCAAGATTAGCCTAATAAATTTCCCTTTATTAGCATTTTTAATCATCATCATCATCTCAAATTCATTGTTATTAATTATTATTATTATTTTAAAAATTATTATTATTTTTTACCACCACACCCCCCACACACACACACACACACACAAACCCCCACACACACACCTGCCTACATCGCATTTACCCTTCACCCAAACTGCTATCCCCCTTTCTGAAAGGGGGGAAAAAAGGGGGCGAAGCTTTAGATCAAGAAAACAACCGATAGCACAAAAAGAGGGATTGGGGCGGGGGGAGAGAGGGGGGGGAGTGTGAAGAAGAGAGGAATGGTGTCGTTAAATGGATTTTTTTGGGGAAAAAGGATTAATTTTAAGCGCTTCCTTGAAAATTTCTTTAAAAAAAAACGCACGCAATGTTTTCTATTAAACAACCACCAAAACACGCCCAAAACCGGGGAAAGTTTTTTAAATTTTAAAAAAAATAATTTTTGCTGCCAGCAAAAACACTGTTCCAACCCCGGGGGGAAAAAAGTTTTTTTTCTAATTTCCCAGCCCAAGAAAAAGGGGCTTGTCAGATTTTGGGGGGCCGGGGGCTTCGCGCTCTTTCCCCCCCCCGGTGGGAAGGAGAAGGGCCCCCGGGAATTTTATGGCCGGAGAATTTTTATTCCGTCGAGAAAACCACTTATGCTAAAATCCACTTTACAAACAACAATTGATGAGATGATGGAGGGAGCTCCCGTCGGAGATGGATGAGTAGGCAGGCGGGTTATCGTCAAAATGTATCCTATTGGGGAGAGGCCGATTCTGATCCCAAGCACTTCCCACGGGGTTTTTGCAAGGGAAAACGCTCCAAAGTTGACCCTGGTTTTTCCCTTCGTTCCGTTCTCCTTAATGGCCAGCGTTCTCCTTTTTTTTCCCAAACGTTTTTTATCCCCACTGGAGCACAGCAACAGATGTGGGAGAAGGCAAAGGGACAGAGAGACGACCATGAAAGAAAAGTGAGGGAGGGGAAAAAAAACAGCATAATCATGGAGAGTTTTGAACTCAAAGGGGACGGGAAAGCCTGGTGGGGTTTGAGTGTCCATCTCCTTATCTTGCGTGATCGTGGCAATGGGTTTTGTCTCTGGAGGTGCTTTTTGGAGGATCTCTTTCCCCGATTCACAGGGTACAACTCACTTTTGTAAAGTTCCTTGAGACCTTTTTCTTTAGCATTTTCCTTACTAGACTTGAGGTACACAACACAAAAGGGGGGGGGAAAACCCAGGGTCGAACATTGGGCTCGCAATCGACACTCGGGTTCCCATCCCCTCAAAAAGGGGGTATTTTTTCCCGGATTAACATCAGGGAGACTCCACTCTCCCCCCAAGTCCTTCGGATGAGACTATAAACCCAGGCCCCCTGGCAAACGCACGCAGAACCCATCGCCACGTTAAATCCTGTTTCCCCTTTTCGAAATAGGCCCTTGTGGGAACAGATGACAGAAATTTACAAAACCCCATACACACTGGACGGGGTGTAAAAAAAAAAAAACACATGGTACTTATTCCTTTCCTCGATTAAAAAAATAATGAAAAAAAAAATAATTAAATGAATTTTTGGGATGAAACATTTGTGTCCCAGTTAAGGGGAGGGGGCATTTGACTTGGGTCCAAAAACATCCTTTTTCTCCCCCGTGGGGGTGTCGGGTCCGTCGAATAAATGCACCCCACCTTTGGATATTCTATGCCAGGATCCCCTTTTCGATCCCTCTCCCTTTTTTTTGCCTTGTTCCTTAATTTTTCCCGTTTTCCCCTTTTTTTTTGGGGGGGGGGGGGGGGGGGGGGGGGGGGGTCTAGTTTTTTGCCCTTTTTTTGAATTTTCCAAAAGATTAGAAAAAAACAACTGTCACCTTGCCAAAACTGCACGCGCTGGGCCCGACTTGTCAGGGACTTCATTTCGCCAATCATTTTCGCTATAGACAGACAAAAAATGTTGCTGTTGGATTTAGTGAGGAGGGAGGAGGGAGGAGGAGGGGGAGGAGGGGGAGGGGGGGAGGGGAGGAGGAGGAGGGGAAGAAGAAGAAGAAGAAGAACAACAAAAACAAGAACAAGAAAAGAAGAACAAGAACAAGAACAAAAGAAAAGAAAAACAAGAAGAAAACAAGAAGACAAAAAACAAGAAGAAGAACAAGAACAAAAAGAACAAGAACAAGAAAAATTTCGAAGAAGAAGAAGAAGAAGAAGAAGAAGAAGAAGAAGAAGAAGAATTGCGAAGAAGAAGAATTGCGAAGAAGAAGAAGAAGAATTGCGAAGAAGAAGAATTGCGAAGAAGAAGAATTGCGAAGAAGAAGAAGAAGAAGAAGAAGAAGAAGAAGAAGAAGAAGAAGAAGAAGAAGAAGAAGAAGAAGAAGAAGAAGAAGAAGAAGAAGAATGCGAAGAAGAAGAATGCGAAGAAGAAGAATGCGAAGAAGAATGCGAAGAAGAAGAAGAATGCGAAGAAGAAGAATGCGAAGAAGAAGAAGAAGAAGAAGAAGAAGAAGAAGAAGAAGAAGAAGAAGAAGAAGAAGAAGAAGAAGAAGAAGAAGAATTGCGAAGAAGAAGAATTGCGAAGAAGAAGAAGAAGAATGCGAAGAATTAATAATAATAATAATAATAATAATAATAATAATAATAATAATAATAATAATAATAATAATAATAATAATAATAATAATAATAATAATAATAATGATAATAATAATAATAATAATGTATGGAATGTATATAGCGCTGAATCTTGTAAAGCAACAAATAAAAGCGCTCAGATTTCATTTCATACCACTTTAAGTCACGGTAGATTTCTCTCCGTGAAATTCGGGCTGCTCTCCCCGGGGAGAGCGGGAGAGCGCGTCGCCACAAGCGCTGCGCCACCTTTTTTTTTTTTTTCATGTCTGCAACTGTATTTGTTTCCCTATCAGAGTGGCTTTTTTCTAAGAATTTTGCCAGGGACAACTCTCTTGTTGCCGTGGGTTCTTTTACGTGCGCTACATAATTACGTGTAACACACGGGACCTCGGTTTATCGTCTCATCCGAAAGACTAGCGCCCAGACCACCACTCATGGTCTAATGGATGGGGGAAAAGTTTCCGGTCCAAACGGGGTACGAACCGCCGCACACTTCAGACCCGGACTTTTCGCTTTCTAGACAGGCGCGTTACCTCTAGACCACCGATCCACACGAATTGCGAAGAAGAAGAAGAAGAAGAAGAATGCGAAGAAGAAGAAGAATGCGAAGAAGAAGAAGAATGCGAAGAAGAAGAAGAATGCGAAGAAGAATGCGAAGAATGCGAAGAAGAAGAAGAAGAATGCGAAGAAGAAGAAGAATGCGAAGAAGAAGAAGAAGAATGCGAAGAAGAAGAAGAATGCGAAGAAGAAGAAGAAGAAGAAGAAGAAGAAGAAGAAGAAGAAGAAAGAAGAAGAAGAAGAAGAAGAAGAAGAAGAAGAAGAAGAATTGCGAAGAATTGCGAAGAAGAAGAAGAATGCGAAGAAGAAGAAGAAGAATGCGAAGAAGAAGAATGCGAAGAAGAAGAATGCGAAGAAGAAGAATGCGAAGAATGCGAAGAAGAAGAAGAAGAAGAATGCGAAGAAGAAGAAGAAGAATGCGAAGAAGAAGAATGCGAAGAAGAAGAATGCGAAGAAGAAGAATGCGAAGAAGAAGAAGAAGAAGAAGAAGAAGAAGAAGAAGAAGAAGAAGAAGAAGAAGAAGAAGAAGAAGAAGAAGAAGAAGAAGAATGCGAAGAAGAATGCGAAGAAGAATTGAGAAGAATGCGAAGAAGAAGAAGAAGAAGAAGAAGAAGAAGAAGAAAGAAGAAGAAGAAGAAGAAGAAGAAGAAGAAGAAGAAGAAGAAGAAGAAGAAGAAGAAGAACAAGAAGAAGAAGAAGAAGAACAAGAAGAAGAAGAAGAAGAACAAGAAGAAGAAGAAGAAGAAGATAATGTTCTTCTCTATATTTCTAATGGATTCTTTGCACGGTGTCATTTCCTTCACAGTTGTTGAAAGGTTTTAAACCAAAACGTGCAAACAGCTTTCTCAGTTCCTCTGCCAACTTTCTTTTCTATGGCAGTCTTCGTAAACGTATCGGAAATAGACACAACAGAAGCCTGAAACTAAAAGAAAAAACAGGAGGAGACAGCATCAGTAGGAGCAGAGGTAGCAGCAGCAGCAGAGGTAACAGCAATAGGAGCAGCAGCAGCAGAGGTAGCAGCAATAGGAGCAGCAGCAGTAGTAGAAGCAGCAGACGTAGCAGTAGCAGGAGCAGCAGCAGTAGTAGCAGCAGCAGCTACAGCAAAAACAGCAGCAGTAGTAGCATCAGCTGCAGGAGTAACAACAGCAGCAATATCAGCAGAAGCAACAACAGTAGTAGCAGAAGCAGCAGCAACAGCAATAAGAGCAGCAATATCAGCAATAGCAAAAACAGCAGCAGTAGCAGCAGCAGCAATAAGAGCAGCAATATCAGCAGAAGCAACAACAGAAGTAGCAGCAGCGGCAGTAGACGACGGAGAAGATGCAGAGATTTTTGTTGCAGCTAATTGAAGAAAGCCATTTTTGCAGCCTCCCTGCGGAGACTTAAGTGTCAGGGCCGAAAAGCTGAAAATGCAATAAACGATCGCCGGGAGACTTCCTCTAACAACGTTTTGGTTTTTCAGGAAGACCGCTGTCTGCAACAACAAAGGGAGCGACAGCACTTAGACAAGACCCCAGAGAGAGACAGAGAGAGGGAGGGAGAGAGAGAGAGAGAGAGAGAGGGCAAAGAGGAGAGAGAGAGAGAGAGAGAGAGGAGGAGAGAGAGAGAGAGAGAGAGAGAGAGGGCAAAAGGGAGAGAGAGAGAGAGAGAGGAGAGAGAGAGAGAGAGAGAGAAGAGAGAGAGAGAGGAGAGGGAGAGAAGAGAGAGAGAAAGAGAGAGAGAGGCAAAGAGGGAGAGAGAGAGAGAGAGGAGAGAGAGAGAGGGCAAAGAGGAGAGAGAGAGAGAGAGAGGAGGAGAGAGGAGAGAGAGAGAGAGAGAGAGAGAGAGAGAGAGGGCAAAGAGGAAGAGGCGGGAAGGAGAATGTAAATGTGTGTGGTGGCCATTTAGAGACTCCTTCTTCTTCTGTGTAGAACGCTCAGACAACTGCTGTCTATTTTCTGCCTTCTTGGTTCAATCTCCTGCTATTTTTTTTTCTCTCTCCAGAAAGACTTGAAAGATAAACAATTCTCTCTCTCTCACACAACGATGTCGGATCGGCTGGGTCTGACTTGTCAGGCGCTTAACGGCATCGCAAAAGCATTTTTGGCTCATATGACAGACAACACTAGTTGCTGTCTGAGCCGTTCGACAAGACGACGAAGAAGAGAAAAAAAAAGGAATCGAGCCGGTGAGTTTTGGCTGTCCAGACACGTGTGTTATACCTCTAGTAGATCACTGAGTCATCTTTGACAGCGTATGTGATAAAAATTCTAAGTTGGTTTTTTCCCAATGCCAGCCATGTCTTTTCTCAACCCCCCCTCCCCCACCCCCACACACACCCATTCCCTAACCTCCAGACACTACTACCTTCCGCTTTATTATTTTTTTATATTTTATTTTATATCGAGGGTAATAGAATAAGCACTTATGTGCTTTTTTTTTTTTACATCTAATCCCCGTGTGTATGGGGTTTTGTCAATTCTGTCATCTGTGCCCACCGGCACACAATGGCCTGGCCTACTCTTACGAAAAGCGGAACAGGATTTAACGTGTGCGCAAGATGTTCTGCGTGCGTTCGCACACGGGGCTTCGGTTTATAGTCTCATCCGAAGGAGCTTTTGGGGGAGAGTGGAGTCTGCACTGATGTTAACTCCAGGGGAAAATATCCCCTTGAACGGGAATCGAACCTGGGTCGTCAGATTGCCAGCGCAATGTTCTAACCACTAGGCTATTCCGTCAAAAGTTCGAACATGCTCTCAAAAAGAATAGTTTCTCTTTCCTAGCGCTAGTTTGCTCATTAATTTGTTGACGCACACATCGACTTGCTGGTTTCCCACTGGCTTTTCCTCCTCTGGCGTCAGTCAGTGTTAATGGTTTATTCAGTGGCCTCACCCCGTGATAATCAATCCCCTGACTGCCATTTACAAAACCAGCTGCATGTTTAGTCGTACTTTTCGCTGATCCGGCATTTTTGTAATCTCCTACCTCTTGTCGTGTCTGTATTCTCATTCCAATTTTTTGTTTTGTTTTGTGTTTTGTTGCCCATTCTGTTTGATAGCTCAGTGGTCACAGCACTCGCTTTCCCCCAGTTAAGGTTAAGCAGCATTGAGTGTGGTTACCACTTGGAATGGGTGACCGTCTGCGCGCCTTGGCTTTAATACAGTCCCCCAGTTCACCCAGCTGTAAATGGGTACCTGCCCTCTTTAGGGTCAGGGAAGGTAAAGCAGCGAGGGAGAGGAGATGGGCGCCGCCCTCAATATGCTGGCTCCTTGAGAAGCTGAGGTCTCTGATGCCTCGCTCCCCTACCACCACATAGGTTATGGGACACCTTTAGCTTTTAAAAAAATTATGTGGGTAAGTCTGTGTTTGTTTGAGTCGTCGTTGCCGAGTGGTGAAGGCCATTTGACTTTAATCCCTGTATGTGCATGAAGTCAGGAGTTCGAATCTTGGTGGCGGCGTCTGATTGATTAAGGGCCGGGATATTTTTTTTACAATCTTCCATGTCAACTTGAAGTGCAGACCTGCCAGTGCCTTTATTGGCTTCGTATATATATATATATATATATATATATATATTATATATATATATATAATATTATATATATATATATATATATATATATATATATATATACATGCAGAATATCAAATATATACCTAAAAGGTCCTGTAATTCATTGCACCCCTCACCCAAAAAGGGAACGGACAGGAGAGAGAGAGAGAGAGAGAGAAGAGAGGACAAGAGAGAGAGAGAGAGAAGAGAGAAGAGAGAGAGAGACAGAGAGAGAGAGACAGAGATAGAGAGACAGAGACAGAGAGAGACAGACAGACAGACAGACAGAGCGACAGACACACATACAGAGCGACAGACAGAGTCAGAACAGGAGAGAGAGAGAGGCAGAAACAGAGAAATAAAGAGAGTCTGTGTGTGCGCGTACATGCGTGCATACGTGCGTGTACATGCGTGCGCGCGCGCGCGCGCGTGTGTGTGTGTGTGTGTGTGTGTGTGTGTGTCCGTCCACATGCATGCGGGCACTTCGTATGCACTGCAGACGTAGGCGCTTTGTATCCATGCCTACATTCTTGCAGCAACTCCACTCCCCAACCTTCCCAACTCCATTAATTTTGTTCATACTTTTTTTGTTTGTTGGCTTTCTGGCCATAGGCTGTAGACCTGCTATCTCCCTAATAATAAGGTCATTTCCCACCACCACCAACAACAACAAGGCCATGACGTGACAGCAGATGTCTACGTTCCTCACGTGTGGTGATCATGGCCTATATCACAGGGTCACTCTGGTCCCGGCAGCCATAAAAACCACAGGGTCGCTGCTTCATCAGTCTCGACTCACGCATGGCTCTGTCTGTCTGTCTGTTTATCCTGTCTGTCTGTGTCTGCCTGTGTCTGTATGCCTCTCTCTGTGTGTGTCTGTCTGTCTGCCTTTCTGTCTGCCTGTCTATCCTGTCTGTCTGTCTTTTTGTCTGTCTTTCTGTTTGTCTGTCTGTCAGTCTGTCTGTATGTCTGTCTGTCTGTTTATCCCGTCTGTCTGTCTTTTTGTCCGTCTTTCTGTTTGTCTGTCTGTCCAGTCTGTGTGTATGTCTGCCTGTCTGTCTATCCTGTCTGTCTGTCTTTTTGTCCGTCTTTTGTTTGTCTGTCTCTCAATCTGTCTGTATGTCTGTCTGTCTGCCTTTCTGTCTGCCTGTCTATCCTGTTGTCTGTCTTTTTGTCCGCCTTTCTGTTTGTCTGTCTGTCTAGTCTGTCTGTCTGCCTAGTCTGTCTGTCTGTCTGCCTGTCTGTCTGTCTAGTCTGTTTAGTCTGTCTGTCTGTCTGTCTGTCTGTCTGTCTGTCTGTCTGTCCTCTCTCTCTCCTCTCTCTTCTTCTCTCTCTCTCTCTGTCTAGTCTGTCTGTTTCTGCCTGTGGGTCTGCCTCTGTGTGTATATGTCTGTCTGTATGTCTGTCTGTGTTTGCCTGCCTGCCTGCCTGTCTGCCTCTCTGTCTGTGTGTCTGTCTGTCTGTCTGTCCACCTGCCTGTCTGTCCATCTGTCTATCTTTCTGCATGCCTGCCTGTCTGTCTGTGTGTCAGTATGTCTGTTTGTCTGTCTGTCTGTCAGTCTGTCTGTCAGTCTGTCTGTGACCCTGTTTCCCAGGAACCCAGGATTGCTGTCATCGATTCTGGAACGAAGCAGCCCCAGCACCAGAAGACGGTTTAAGCGCTTTGAATTGTTTGTTTTTTGCAAGATTCAGCGCTATATAAATTCCATATAATATCATTATTTCTTTCATCTGATTCATTCAGCCTTTGACCAATGATTATAAGACGTCTTTGACTTTGTCTTCAATCTCTGCCTTAGTCAGTGTCATTATATATATTATATTTTATATATATTATGGTCGTGCTTTGCCTTTGTGTACGCACGACGAGATGGCATGAGCAGGAGACGTACACTTTGGGACTTTTGTTCCATGAGCTTTGGGGGATGTCTTTAGATTGTGAGAGGTGTGTGTGTGTGGTGGGGGGCAGGGTAGTGTTATGTATGTATGTATGTATGTAATATAATATATAATATATATATAATATATAGTATAATATATAATATATATATATATATATATATAAATATAAATGTGTGTGTGTGTGTGTGTGTGTGTGTGTGTGTGTTTTATTTCATTTATTTATTTATTTTATTTTGTTCTTCTATATCGAGGATAATGGAATAAGCACTTATGTGGGTTTTTTTACATCTAGTCCCCGAGTGTATGCGGTTTTATAAATTCTGTCATCTGTTCCCACCGGCACACAATGGCCTACTCTTACGAAAAGCGGAACAGGATTTAACGTGTGCGCAAGATGTTCTGCGTGCGTGCGTGCGTGTGTGCGTGTGGTGTGTGTGTGTGTGTGTGTGTGTGTTGTGTTGTGTGTGTGTGTGTGTGTGTGTGTGTGTGTGTGTGTGTGTGTGTGTGTGTGTGTGTGTGTGTGTGTGAGACAGACAGAAACAGAGGGAGAGTGTGTGTGTGTGAGAGACAGAGAGACAGAGAGATATAGAGAGTGCGTGTGTGTGTATGTGTGCATGTGTGTGTGCGTGCGTGCGTGCGTTCGTGTGTTTGCGTGCAGGTGCATTTGCATGCACACACTTCAGATGCAGACTCTTGTTTCTCTCGTTGAAAAATGAATTTTTTTAAACTGATACTAAAGTAAATGATGTTCTTAATGCAAGTAGATGACTCTGGAGAGAGAGAAAGAGAGGGAGAGAGAGAGAGAGACATACAGACACAGACAAACAGACAGACAGACAGAAAGACAAACAACAGATATACAAACAACAGACAGATACGCAGGCAAACAGGCAGACAGACAGACAGACATGCAGACAGACAATAGACACACACACAGACACACAGACAGTGAGGCAGACAGACAGACATTTTCATTTTATTTTATTCTTTTATTTCGAGGATAATGGAATAAGCACTCATGTGCATTTTTTTCATCCTGTCCCCGGTTGTATGCAGATTGTAAATTTTGTCATCCGTTCCCACCGGCACACAATGGCCTACTCATCCTAAAAGCCGAACAGGTTTTACCGTGTGCGCAAGATGTTCTGCGTGCGTTCGCACACGGGGCCTAGGTTTATAGTCTCATCCGAAGGACTTTTGGGGAGAGTGGAGTCGGCTCTGATGTTAACTCCAGGGGAAAATATCCTCTTGAACGAGAATCGAACCCGGCTCAGCAGATGACGAATACATCACTCTAACCACTAGGCTATCCCGTCCCCAGACAGACAGTGAGGCAGACAGACAGACAGACAGCGAGGCAGATGGACAGGAAACAAAGCAGGACAGGGGAGACTGGCGGGCAGACACAGAAGCGTGTACACGACAGGCGATATGTGGGTCGTGTCATTGCGAAAGGCGTTATCGGGGATGCGCCATGCCATGCGCCACTGTCATTGCAGCCAAGAACTAGCAGATTGGATTGAGGTCTTAAGAGCCATGGGACCAGATGGCGGCCTCTTCAATCTGGCCAGACGTTTTCTGCATGCGTGGCTGTCTGTCTGCTTCTAGCTATTTGTCTGTCTGTCTGTCTGTTCCAGTCTCTTTCTGTCTCTCCCTCTGTCTGTCTCTTTCTCTCTGCCTTTCTCTCTGTCTCTATCTTTTTCTCTGTCTCTGTCCTGTCTGCTCTGTCTGTCTGTCTGTCTGTCTCTGTCTGTCTCTCTCTCTCTCTCTCTCTGTCTCTCTCTCTCTCTCTCCCCTCTCTCTCTCTCTCTCTCTCTCTCTCTCTCTCTCTCTCTCTCTCTCTCTGGACGGATAGCCTAGTGGTTAGAACATTGCGCTGGCAATCTGACGACCCGGGTTCGAATCCTGTTCAAGGGGGATATTTTCCCCCTGGAGTTAACATCAGTGCAGACTCCACTCTCCTGTGACAAGTCCTTCGGATGAGACTATAAACCGAGGCCCTGTGTGCGAACGCACGCAGAACATCTTGCGCACACGTTAAATTCTGTTCCACTTTTCGGAAGAGTAGGCCATTGTGTGCCAGTGAAAACAGATGACAAAATTTAGAAAACCGCATTCACACGAGGGACTGGATGTAAAAAAAAACCCACATAAGTGCTTATTCCATTATCATCGATATAAAAGAATAAATAAAATCTCTCTCTTCCTCTCTCCCTCTCTCTCTCTCTCTCACCAAAATAGCTCAATGCCTCTCTCTCTTTCTCTCTCTCACTGTCTCTGTGTGTCTGTCTTTCTTTCTGTCTGTCTGTCTGTCTCTCTCTCTCCATCCCCAAAACACACATACCACACACATACAACACAACATACACACACACCACACACACACACACACACACACACACACATACACACACACAACACACACACACACACACATCACACACACACAACACACACACCACACACAACCACACATACACACACAACACATACACCACACAAACACACACACACACACACTACACACCACACACACAACACA
>CM054146.1:10189343-10196843 GCA_028751875.1 Rapana venosa | reverse complement strand
TGTCTATATGTCTGTCTGTCTCTCTCTCTCTGTCTCTCTCTGTCTCTCTGTCTGTCTATCTGTCCTTCTGTCTCTCCCCGTCTTCTCTCCTCTTCTCCTCTCCCCCCTCTCCTTCTTCTCTCTTTCCTCTGTCTATCTCTCTCTCTCCCCCCCCCCCCCCCCCCCCCCCTCTCCTTCTCTTCTGCGCTCTCTTTCTCTCTCCTCTCTCACTCTCCTCTCTATCTCTCTCTCGCTCCACGCCCCGCCTCTCTCTCTCTCTCAATCTCACTCTAAATCTCTCTCTCTGTGAAGAAGAAGGGATCTACCCATGGTGCAGCTGCAGTAGTCTGGAACCCCTTCTCTTCATCCTGTGACTTCAACGTCATGGAATGGCGAGGGGTCACTGGGTCACTGGGTCACGTCTGACCTGTCTGTCTGACCTGTCTGTCTGATCTGTCTGTCTAACCTGTCTGTCTGGTCTGTCTGTCTAACCTGTCTGTCTGGTCTGTCTGTCTGATCTGTCTGTCTAACCTATCTGTCTGGTCTGTCTGTCTGATCTGTCTGTCTGATCTGTCTGTCTGGTCTCCAGGCTGTGGAGATCGGGGTTGAATTGCCACTTGCACGCTGACAGAGCTTCGCCATCTGAATGCAGTCTCTCTTTCATCTGCTGCATGTTTCGCTGTGCATCTGTCCCTGTCTTTGCTGAGATGCGTTTGGTCTGACTGTCCGCGTTCTTGCTCTTGTCAAAGGCTTGTGATTTAACAACTCAAGGACTGACATTCACTTTAGGACAGGTTTATTGTTCCTTGTCGATTTTTCTCAAGGTGATATTTTTATGTCAGTTTGCAATATTTCCTTACTGAGCTTTTTGCTTTAGTCTGTATTTTCAATCTGTGAATTTTCATTTCTTTTCTGTCATTTTTAAAATCTTTTTGTGCCATTTTCTTATCTTAGTCTCTGGGTTTTTTCTGTCATTAAAAAAGATCCCTTCCCGTCATTCTTGCTTTCTCTTTTCATCTTCTGTGTTTCTTTTTCTATACAGTTATCAGTGTATGCTTTCTCAAAGATCATTTCCTCTCCATACCTAACTCACAGAAGTCGTGTTGACTATTAAATAGCATAGTTCATTTTGAAGATAACACTTCCAACGGCCTAGAAATGTAGCCAAAACCCCACAAGCAGAAATCCATCTTATTGCATATATCTTGTAGTTTTTGTGGACTATTACTTTTCTTTTTTTTGGCTTACAATGGCCTGTTGTCACTCTTTTTATGTGCAGACTTATTGATCGTCATCTAAGCATTTCTGTAATCACCCCCACCCCCACCCTCACCCCGAACAAATACTACAAGCCACTGATATGCCAACACGCTCAATCATCAGGCAGAAAGTCCCCATTTGGCATTGGTCTTCATTTTCAAAGAATCTCAGACATCTTGTCAAAACCGTAGATTCTCATTCCCACTTGGGTTCTTTCCCCAATAGTTTTTCTTCCCTTTGCCAAGCTACCAAGATAATGTCTGTTATCTCCAGCAGACTATCTTCAAGATGTCGTGCATGATAGCAATTTGTGTTAGTAATTTCCAGCATGTCTCCTAACGTTGACAGTAGACTTACCATCTGCAGAATCAGGTTGGTGCTGGAACCACGGCAATGGAATGAATGTTTGTGTCTGGCAACAGTGTCAGGTGCATTTGTAGCTTCCAGAAGATCCCCAAGAACCATCCATAAATTTAAAAGTTCTCATGGAACTTCAAGACTAGCGTCCATTCAAATTTAAGTGTATAGTTATCTAGTTTTGTTGCTATTGTGAGTTTTCGTACCAGATCTCTTAATACAGATCAGTTACTGTATTCATTCCTGCTTCTTAAACGTTATAAATAATTCGCCATCGCTTCTGTGTTGTGTCCACCTTTATTACTCAATCAAAATGTTATGTTCTTTTACGTGTTGTTCACATACCACCTTCATTGGATGTCATGCTGATTACAAACAAGCTAGGGGTATAAAAAAAAAAGTATTGAAACTTTATCTAATCAACATGTTATTATTATACTTTCTCCCTCCAGAAAAGCAAACAATATTGGGTCATACCATCATCATAACAAACCATGTATGTATCCATCCTGCAAAGAATTAATGCCCACGTCCTTTACGCCCACAGAACTGAAAACCAACACGCATTTCTCTACAACAACAGGCAGTACTGACAAATGGTACGCCGGTTCAATGGCGCCCTGATCAGATCTCTAGTTCAGCCTTCCCCCCCCCCCCCCCCCCCCCCACTAACTATGGACACTTCTGGAAGCAACAAAAGCCTCCTGACACTGCTTCCAGACACAGACAGTCATTCCATTGCCCTGGTTCTGGCCGTAACCTGATTCTGCAGATTATCAGTCTAGTGTCAAAGTTAGGAGACATGCATGCTGGACGTTACTTACACAGACTTTCGTTATGTACCACAAACTGAAATT
The DNA here is from genome assembly GCA_028751875.1 of Rapana venosa. Lineage (NCBI taxonomy): Eukaryota > Metazoa > Mollusca > Gastropoda > Neogastropoda > Muricidae > Rapana > Rapana venosa. The sequence goes on along the minus strand of CM054146.1, from coordinate 10,194,390 downwards.
TGATTGGTGTGAGTTTTTTTAAAAATATACTGTAAAATACTGAACAATCAAAGAGAATAGAAAGGTCAATTGAAAATTCCGAACACACATGCGCACGCACATACACCCACACGCGCACACACGCACGCGCGCACACCCACACACACCAGATGAGAGTGACAGATACAGAGAGGGAGAGAGACAGACAGACGGACATACAGACAGACAAAGAAGCAAACACACAGACAGACTAGACAAGATGAATGTATAGATGGACTGACTGAAAGAGAGAGGACAAATCTCTCTCTCTCTCTCTCTCTCTCTCTCTCTCTCTCTCTCTCCTCTCTCTCTCTCGCTCTCTCTCGCTCTCTCTCGCTCTTTCGCTCTCTCTCGTTCTTTCGCTCTCGCTCTCGCTCTCTCTCGCTCTCTCTCTCCTCTCTCTCTCTCTCTCTCTCTCTCTCTCTCTCTCTCTCTCTCTCTCTCTCTCTCTCTCTCTCTCTCCTCTCCCTCTCCCTCTCTGGGTACGTCTGTCTGAAGAAATGACATCACCATTATACAGCCACAGTCACTTGAAACCTCTTCCTCATCTGGTTCTGTGTGCAGGAGATGGCTACTATGGGTCTGCCCTGTCTGACCCTAATCTGTGGAGATGGGCATTGAATGGCCGCTCTGATGGCGCTTTACACTGTCGATGCAGTCCTTCCTTGAACTGCTACAAGTTTGCATTAGTTCTTTTATGTCTTCTTCTTCTTCCTTTCTTCGCATTCTTCTTTTTCTTCGCATTCTTCTTCGCATTCTTCGCAGTTCTTCTTCTTCTTCTTGGCATTCTTCTTCGCTTTTTTCTTCGCATTCTTCTTCTTCGCAATTCTTCTTCTTCTTGGCATTCTTTTTTCGCATTCTTCGCAGTCTTCTTCTTCGCATTCTTCTTCTTCGAAATTCTTCATCGCATTCTTCTTCTTCGAAATTCTTCATCGCAATTCTTCTTCTCGCAATTCTTCTTCTTCTACGCAATTCTTTTTCTTCTTCTCCTTCTTTGCATTCTTCTTCTTCGCATTCTTCTTCTTCGCATGCTTCTTCTTCTTCGCTTTCTTATTCGCAATTCTTCTTCGCATTCTTCTTCTTCTTCGCAATTCTTCTTCGCAAATCGCAATTCTTCTTCGCAATTCTTCCTCTCCGCAATTCTTCTTCTTCTTCGCAGTTCTTCTTCTTCGCATTCTTCTTCTTCTTCGCATTCTTCTTCTTCTTCGCACTCTTCTTCTTCTTTGCAATTCTTCTTGACATTCTTCTTCTTCTTCGCATTCTTCTTATTCTTCTGCGTTCTCTGGCCATACTAAACTTTTAGTCCGATCTGGATGGCAAAGTCTGCAGTCTTTTTTTTCTTGTCTTTTTTCTTTTTATTCTTTTACATCGAGGATAATGGAATAAGCACTTAGGTGCTTTTTTACATCCAGTCCCTGTGTGTATGCGGATTTGTGAATTCTGTCATCTGTTCCCACCGGCACACAATAGCCTACTCTTACGAAAAGCGGAACAGGATTTAACGTGTGCGCAAGATGTTCTGAGCGCATGGGACCTCGGTTTATAGTCTCATGGGAAGAACTTTCACTAAAGTGGAGGTGACGTTGATGCGAACTCCAGGGAGAAAAATCCCCTTGAAAGTGTGGTGGCTTAAATCTGGGCTTGAACACAGGACGCTGAGTGCAACGTGCAACACTCTAACCACCAGACTATCCTGTCCCCTGTATCTGTCTGTGTGTTTGTTGGTGCGTTTGGTCTGTCTTTCTGTGTTTGCTCTTGTCAGAGGCTTGCGGTTGGATGATTTATCTCGGAAATCGGAATACAGCTACCTAACTGGTGGGGCGGAAACGTCGCATTTGCAATAATTTCACCATTGGTGAACCTTGGAGCTGTATCCCAGGAGCAAAACCACAAGACCATTTACAGTTGTCCTTCATTTCATTACAGCTTTGTTGTTGTCTTTTTATCAGGGTGATATTGCTTAATGTTAGCCTGTAATGTTTATAGTCTCAGTCCTTCGGATGAGACTATAGATCGAGGCCCCGTGTGCGAACGCATGCAGAACATCTTGCGCACACGTTAAATCCTGTTCCGCTATTCGAAAGAATAGGCCATTGTGTGCCGGTGGGAACGGATGACAAAATTTACACAACCGCATGCACACGGGGACTGGATGTAAAAAAAAGCACATGAGTGCTTATTCCATTATCCTCGAAAAAAAATATCTGAGCCCTTTGATTTGTTGCTTTACAAGATTCAGCGCTATATAAATTCCATACATTATTATTATTAATGTTTCCTTGCTCTTTCCTCCTTTAGCCTCTATTTCACAGCTTCTGATTAATTTCTTTCTTTCTGTAATGTTTCTTTTATTCCTTACTTTTTCTGTCATTTCCTTCATTTTTCTCCTCCTTTCTTTCCTTCTTGATGTCTTTATATTTCATCTTCCATGTTTCTTTTTTTTCCTTTTCAATTGTTGTTGTATGTCTTCTCAAAGATCATTTCTCTGTTCCTAGCTCACGGCAGTCGTATTTACCGTTGAGAAAAACATATTTCATTTTGAAGAAAATACTTCCTACAGACTAGGGATGTAGCAAAGGACCAGCAAATGGAAACTCATTTTTAAAATATTTCTTTCCTTGGGGCTTTCTATAGAATATTAGTTTTTTTGTTCTGCTGGTAATGGCCTGTAGTCATGCTTTATTGGCAGACTTATTGATCATCATCTAAGCATTTCTGTTAACCAAGATCCCCCCAAAATAAAATAAAACAACTGACTATATTAACACGCTCAATCCGTTTCGCATTGCTTTTCGTTTTCTAAAAAAAATTCAGAGATCTTGCCAGGACTGTAGGTTCCCATTCTCAATTTTTTTTTCCTTGGGGGTGGGTGGGGGGAGGGGGTTCACAGTTTTCTTTCCCTTCCCCAGACTACCAAGATATCTGGTATCTCCAGCAGACTATCTTCAAGATGTCGTGCATGATAGCAGTTTGTGTTAGTAATTTCCACCATGTCTCCTAACTTTGACAACAGACTTAGTCTACAGAACCAGGTTACGACCAGATTGAGACAATGGAACAAGCGTGTCTTGCAGCAGTGCCGGGTGCATTTCTAGCTTCCAGAAGATCCCCAGAACCATCCATAAATTAGAACATTCTCAAAGAACTTCAATACTAGCGTTTCGTTCATGTGCATTCAAATTAAAGTGCATAGTTACCTAGTTTTTTTGGTGTTGCTATAGTGATTTTTCGCACAAGATCTCTGAATACAGATCAGTTACAATATTCATACTGCTTCTCAAAAGTGACAACTAATTCCTGGGGTACCTGCAGCTTCGTTGCTTCATCAAAATTGCATGTTGCTTTGTATGCTGTTCCTTTATCGCCTGCACTGGGTGTTGTGCTGACAACAGATGAACTAGTAGTAAACAAAGTATTCAGACTCTCTGTAAACAGTACACTCTTCCGATGTCATCCTCCCACCAGAAAACCAAACAATATTGCGTCATACCACCAGCATAACAAACCGTACGTTCATCCTGCTGAGAAATGTCCACATCTTTTAAAGGCAAAGGTAAAGGTGTTCCCATAACCTTTGCACCCCTGGGATCGCGAGACTCCTTCTCCAGGGTCCAGCATTATTGAAAGCGGCGCCCATCTCCTCTCCCTCTCGCTGCTTTACCTTCTCTCACCCTAAAGACACATACTTTGCACCTACAGAACTCAACACCAACACCAACACCAACACATCTCAACACATTACTTGTTACTGGTTGTATGACTGTGTAAGAATGAGTTGAGTGCAAGCTCTTTGATTTGTCTCTGCAAGATATAGCGCTATATAAATTCCATTTATTATTATTATTATTGTTATTATTATTATCTTTCTCTCCTCTCTCTCTCTCCTCTCTCTCTCTCTCTCTCTCTCTCTCTCTCTCTCTCTCTCTCTCTCTCTCTCTCTCTCTCTCTCCTCTCCAACAACAGAGAATATTGAACACTTTATCCCAGTTTCACAGACATCTCCCCTCCCCTCCCCTACCCCCCTTCCCTCCGCTCCCCCCCCCCCCCTCCCTTTGGCTAAGAACTCTTGTCCATCCTTCCCCTAACTGCGGACACTACCACAAATGCAGCTGACACTGCTGCCAGACACAGACCTTTGTTTCATTGCCCTGGTTCCATCAGTGACCTGGTTCTGCAGATTGTAAGTCTGCTGTCTCAAAGTTTGTGAGACGTGCTGGAAATTGATAGTAACAACAACAACAACAACAATAATAATGATGATAATAATGATGATAATAATAATAATAATAATAATGATAATGATGATGATGATGATGATGATGATGATGATGATGATGATATAATCATAATAATCATAATAATAATAATAATAATAATAATAATAGCTATTACTATGCAGGACAAATTGAAATTGGATTTGGTGAAACTGGAAGAACACTGAGAAATACAATCATCACAGAGAACTGAACAGAACAGAACAGAAACTGAAAAATGTATAAAACATGTGTGCGCGTGTGCATGTGCGTGTGCATATGCATATTAACATAAACACACATACACGCACGCAGACACACGCACGCATGCACGCGCGCGCTCGCACACACACATAGATCTTTCGCACACGTTAAATCCTGTTCCGCTTTTCGTAAGAGTAGGCCATTGTGCCGGTGGGAACAGATGATAGTTCACAAAACCGCATACACACGGGGACTAGATGTAAAAAAGCACATAAGTGCTTATTCCATTATCCTCGATGTAAAAGAATAAAATAAAATAAATCACACACACACACACACACACACACACACACACACACACACACACACACACACACACACACACAAGGTGAGAGTCAGACATACAGGAGAAGAGACCCCAAAAAAACCCCAATCACACAGACACACAGACGAACGTATAGATGGACTGGCTGCAAGAAAGATGGTAAATCTCTCTCTCTCTCTCTCCCTCTCTCTCTCCCCCCCCCCCCCCCCCCTTTTGTTCCATATCAATTTCAAAACAGACTTGAAAG
>CM054146.1:10166843-10176843 GCA_028751875.1 Rapana venosa | reverse complement strand
GACAGACTGACAGACAGACAGACAGAGACAGACAGACAGACAGAGACAGACAGAGAGAGACAGACAGACAGACAGACAAAGAGACAGACAGACGGACAGGGTAGATCGATAAAATGAAAGAGAGGAAAATATGTCGGAAATACATTAATGAAGACATCAACAGATCTAGAGAAAACATGTTTTTAAAGAATATATTACCATTTTTTAAAATCACTTTACACACAAAAAACATCTGAGAGAATGCGCATAGTTATGTCCAAATGCATGATGCGTGCCAGCGTGGATGCTATGCATAGTCGCATGTGCGCAATTATATGTCAGCGTGTGGGTGTGTGTGTATTTATTTTATTTTATTGTATTTATTCCTTATATCGAGGATAATAGAATAAGCACTCATGTGCTTTTTACATCCAGTCCCCGTGTGTATGCGGTTTTGTAAATTTTGTCATCTGTTTCCACCGGCACACGATGGCCTACTCTTCCGAAAAGCAGAACAGGATTTAACGTGTGCGCAAGATGTTCTGCATGCGTTCGAACACGGGGCCTCGGTTTATAGTCTCATCCGAAGGACGTCTGTATGTGTATGTGTGTGTGTGTGTTTGTGTGTACGTTTGTGTTTTTGTGTGTATGTCTGTGTGTGTATGTGTGTTTGTGTGTATGTCTGTGTGTGTTTTCATTTCTCTGTCTGTCTGTCTGTGTCTCGCTGTCTCTCTCTCTCTCTCCTCTCCTCTCTCTCTCTCTCCTCTCTCTCTCTCTCTCTCTCTCTCTCTCTCTCTTCAGAACAAAATCTTAAAAAGCTAACAAACAAAAGATATACAAGTCCGTTAGTCTGCATATTGGTCTGTTGTGTGTGGTGTGTGCGCATATGTGTGTGTGTTTGTGTGTATGTATGTGTGTGTTTGTGTGAATGTCTGTTTTGTGTTTCATTTCTCTGTCTGTCTGTCTGTCTGTCTCTTGTCTCTGACTCACTTCTCATCACTCTCTCTTTTCTCTCTCTCTCTCTCTCTCTCTCTCTCTCTCTCTCTCTCTCTCTCTCTCTCCTCTCTCTCTCTCTCTCTCTCTCTCTCTCTCGAGTCACCAGGCATAATCTGCTTCCTTCGGAGGAAGATGGTGCCAAGAAAACTGACAATATCAGGAGGTTAGCAGTGACAAGTGATGATGAGAATGTGCTCAGTGACATAAATAGTATCACAGAGCCTGAAAAGGAAACTTTCAATGACCAAGCATCCATCAGGCTTAAAAGAAACAGTACATGCAGTGAAGATTCGATGAACTCTGGTCATACACAAAGCACATCACACAGACAGACAAATGTGAATGAGAGCTATAGAGATGAGACAGACATGACTGACACAGTAGATAAAAACAATGAAGATAAAGATATTCCTGCTGCTGATAGACAAGACAGTGAACATGCATGTGATAAACAAGAAAATGCACTTGCAAATGATACACAAAACAAAGAACATGCATGTGATAGACAAGACAATGAACATACATGTGATAAACAACACAGTGAACATGCATGCACTGACCATGATCAAGAGAAGGGTCAGACTCCTACAAACTTGCATGCACTGCGCAGTGCCCGACCAAAGAGGGCTGCGTCTAGTTCTCGACTAGCCAAGCCAACAGGCCAGAAAACTGCAGTTCGATCCAGCAGTCAAAGCAATATTGTCGAGTCATTTAAAAAGCAGAGTCTGTGAATCAGACAGGGGAACAAAAGCAAACCACAAACACAAAAAGAAGAGTGCTTCAAACACCAGCAAATGGGGATTCGGCCGGGCCACTGTATCCAAAAGCATGTTCTCAAGAAAAGAGGACCTTTTCAGTCATGTTCAAATGAAACAACCTGTGTACAAAATGTAAATAATAGCTCAGTTAAATTTCTTAATTACAATGTAAATGGTCTCCTTCCAAATATGGAAAAATGTTGATTTCATTAATTTTCTTACTTCGTATGATTTCATTTGTTTAACTGAAACATTTGTTGGTTTTGAATTTGAATCAGATCTATTTAATGAATATGTAACATTCACCTCAAAGGCAAAGAAATTATCCCATCAAGGGAGATACTCAGGTGGTGTGATTGTTTTAGTGAGAAAAACATATGCTAGGTTTATAGAATGTATCCATGCGGAACAAGAAAACTTTGTTGTGTTAAAAATTGATAAATGTCTTTTTGCAACAGATAAAAATATTATGTTTATGTGCTGTTATATTCCTCCGTATGATTCTCCATTCTGGAATGGTCAAAGAGATGATTTTGGCTTAGAGGTAATAGAGCAATGTTTAGCATATCTGTATGATTTGCATAGTGATTTTTATATTCTGTTAAATGGAGATTTGAATGCCAGAACAGCACATGAGAATTATTCTTTCAATGGGGATAGCACTGATTTTGAAGAAATGTTTGGTTCCAGTAATGACCAATTCCGAAGGAAATCACAGGATAGTACTGTTAACAATTTTGGTGCACAACTGATTGAATTTTGTAACATGTATGATTGTCTTATATTGAATGGGCTGAGTGAAAAAGATTTTGATGAAAGTTGTACATATGTTGGATACACAGGGGAAAGCACTGTGGATTATTTTGTTTCATCTGTTGAACTTTTTTCTTAACTTCAAATATTATCCTTAGTTGTTGAAAATTTCACCGAGTCTGATCATTTACCCGTTGTCCTAAAGATAAAGACAACTGGAGATGGCAATGACTGTCCTGATAACAGAAAAGTAAATGAAAATGCTGTGTTTGAGAAATTTATCTGGAATGAGGCACAAGAAAATGAATTCAAGAAATCGTGGGAGAGCACACATGTTTAAAATATATTAAGAATAGCCATAAATAACTTAAATGAGGACGTAGATAAAGCTTTAGATATATTTGTAAAATGTATAAAAGAGTCTAGCGAATGTATGCTCAAAAGGTGTCGTATTCATAGGACTAAAAGATCAGAGTGGTTTGACAGTGAATGTGAAAAAACAAAAAAAGAATGTAGAAAATTTTTTTAATGTTTTAGAGCAAGTCGAAAAGAAGTAGACAGACAAATATATGTTACAGCAAGGAAACAATACAGACATCTGTTGAAATCCAAAAGACAAACTTTTAGAAAACAAAAGACTGAAGCATTAGCAAAATAACTTAACAATGGGTCATACTTTTGGAATGAGCTAAGAAAAATGGGTTGTACAAACAAGAAAAAGTAGTAAATAATATTAGTACAGATGAGTGGTTTAGACATTTCAAAACTGTTTTCCAAGGTAATAATGAAGAACTTGAAAGGGATGACGGTATTGAACTTGAACCTTCAGAGGAAATTGATAATACATTGAATACAGAAATATTAGAAGTAGAAGTTGCTCAGGCAATAGGTAAACTTAAAAAGGGTAAAGCTAGTGGGATAGATGACATTTTAGCTGAAATGTTACAGACTGGTGGTAGTAATATTGTAATGTTTCTAACAAAATTATTTAATGTTGTTTTTGAACGAGGTATTTACCCAGAGGAATGGTCAAAAGCCATAATTATACCATTGCATAAAAAAGGAAACCTAAATGATGTAGATAACTACAGGGGAATATCTCTCTTAAGTATTATATCCAAATGCTATACTTCAATACTTAATACACGACTATACACTTGGTTAGAGAACAACAACTTAATTTCAGAATGTCAAGCAGGATTTCGAAGAAAATATTCAACAGTTGATCAAATATTTACACTATATGCAGTTATTCAGAGCCAAATAAACAAAAAAGGAAGAAAACTCCATGTTGCTTTTGTAGATTTCAGAAAGGCCTTTGATTCTGTTCAGCATAACAAACTCATGCAGTGCATTCAAGATCAAGGTGTACAGGGTAAATTCTTTGCAGCACTACAAGCTATGTACAGGTCATTAAAATCATGCGTTCGAGCAAATTTTGAATTAACCGAAATGTTTGATTGTCCCATTGGGGTAAGGCAAGGCTGTGTTCTTAGCCCGACACTGTTTTCACTATTTGTAAACCAGTTAGCAGATCAAATTAACGAAAGGGGTAAACATGGGGTACAGTTATTTCCAGATACTATGGAATTATTCATCTTGTTATTTGCAGATGATGTGGCATTGATATCAACAACACTGAGTGGTCTTCAGAATCAGTTAAATGTTGTAAAAACTTGCTGTAATAAGATAAAGTTAGATGTAAACATAGATAAAACAAAAGTTATGGTATTTAGAAAAGGGGGCTTTTGGGGTAAACATGAGAAATGGTTCTATGATGATAAATGCTTAGAGGTAGTAAACAATTATTGCTATTTAGGGTTCAGGTTCACAACTATGATCAGTGCGAAAAACGGTACACAGCATCTAGTAACAAAAGGAAAAAAGGCAGTAGTTCAGCTAAATAGAGTTTTTCGGAAATATAAAGAGATGACAGTAAATACGTTTTTTAACATTTTTGATTAAAAAAAATACAGTCAATATTGCTATATGCTGCTGAAGTATGGGGAATAAACCAGTTAGAACATATAGAAAAAGTCCACATGATGGCATGCAAAAGGTTTTTAGGTGTACCAACCAAAACACCAAACAAAATGATATATGGAGATTTGTGTAGATATCCTCTCTATGTAAATTCATACACTGCCTGTATAAGATATTGGTTTAAATTACTACAAATGAATAATGAACGGTTACCATATAAGGCGTATCAAATGTTGCAGCTAGATAATTCCGGAAAACAGTGCTGGGTTTCGAAAATAAGAGAAATCTTATGCTTAACTGGATTTAACATTGTTTGGTTGCAGCAGGGTGTTGGGGATGTGAAAAAGTTTCTAAGCATATTTAAACAGAGGCTCATCGATATGTTTATTCAAGAATGGTCAGGAACTATAAGAGATCGAGATAGATATCAACCATATAGATCATTTAAGACTATATTCGTTTAAAAGAAAATTATGTTCTAGATAGGAAAAGTATTGTTTTCGTGTTGCCATCACGCAGTTGAGGTTTTAATGTACTCCACTGAATAACAATGTACATCGCAATAGCGAATCTTTCATGATAAATTCTGTCCATTTTGTAAAAATCAGGTCGAAAATGAAAACATTTTGTGTTATTTTGGGCTACGTTTTGAAGATTTAAGGGTCAAATTTCTAAAAGAGTCAAAAAGACTTCTCTGCACATGTTACTTAGAGCCACTGATCCTATCCACAGATACAATTTATCTAGATTTGTGTTTCATGCAAGCAATAGGCGGAAGAAAATACTTTAAGTCTACAAGGTAATCAATCCTATGATGTACGTCTGTTAAACCACGTAAACATTTTCACCTTTGTTTATATCGCGTATTATCAAGAATTCGTGGCATAACATGATCATGATTTTCTGTATCTCCCCCTTTTATACTAATGTCTATGACTGATCATTTCAGTATAATTTATGTGAAATGAAAACTGTGATTTGACAACTATCCTTAAAATTTGAACCGTAGTAGGTATGAGATGTATATGATTTTCAGGTAACCAATGATTGTAGAATATAGATAGGTGCTGCTAAATAAGATATTTTCCTATTTTCTTTTCTATATTGTATTGTGGCCTAAGGCCAATGTGCAATTAAATCATTTCAGAGTTTCCGAGAGAGTTTCTCACTCTCTCTCTCAAACACTTTATTGAAAAGCTGCTACGATTTGATATACTCAATATGGACGATTTTTCTTAGATAGCATCTTCTTTCTATGATTGGGTTATGGTTGATTTAAGGTTTATAATCATGTAATTTTCTTCTGTATTCAGTCATAAATTGTTACTGACATCATCGTTTTGTATGAGTTCGCTATCTATATTTGTGTGTATTTCTTCTTTAATCAGTCATAAATCATTCGTTTGTGCATTTGTTTTGCCAGTGATATGAATGAACTCACCGTTCCATCCTGAGCCCAACAAATGTATTGTGGTCCAAGGCCAATGTACATTAAATCATTTCAGAGTTCAGAGTTCAGAGTTCTCTCTCTCTCTCTCTCTCCTCTCTCTCTCTCTCTCTCTCTCTCTCTCCTCCCTCTCTCTCTCTCTCTCTCTTTAGAACAAAATCTTAAAAAGCAAACAAACAAACATAAACAATTCCGTTAGTCTGCATATCGGTCTGTCTGTGCTCCGCTCTGACACGCAGACAGACACACTGTCAAACAAGAAAATATAGCCCCCTTCCCCCACACCCTCTCTTCAAAAAACACAAATATGGGTGGCGCTGCTCACGTGGCGACATACTCTCCCTGGGGAGTAATAGCCCAAGTTTCACACAGAGTGCAAGTGGTATGCAAATCGTCATATCTCTTTACTGATGACTTTCTTTCCAATTCTCTAGTGGGATAATACGCACACGTTTTGAATTTATGAATAATAAAGAATCATTTCGATCTTTATTGGTGTTTTAAGTATCAGCACAGAGAGAGAGAGAGAGAGAGAGAGAGAGAGAGAGAGAAGAGAGAGAGAGAGAGAGAGAGAGAGAGAAGAGAGAGAAGAGAGAGAAGAGAGAGAGAGAGAGAGAGAGAGAGAGAGAGAGAGAGAGAGAGAGAGAGAAGAGAGAGAGAAGAGAGAGAGAAGAGAGAGTACAAGGAGGGAGATGAAGAGGCAGACAGAGAAAACAATGGGAAGACAACATCAGAGAGTGGACTGACTGGCCTCGAGTGGAACGATTTGCTGCGGAAAGCAGAGGACCGCTGGGAGTGGAGGAAGCTGGTTGCAAAATCTTCAGTGGTGCCCCCCACGGTCTACAGGACTACGAGATAGATGAAGGTGAAGGTGAAGAGGGGGAGGAGAGAGAGAGAGAGAGAGAGAGAGAGAGGAGAGAGAGAGAGAGAGAGAGAGAGAGAGAGAGAGAGAGAGAGAGAGAGAGAGAGCGAGCGAGCGAAAGAGGGGGCGTGAGAATGTATGTGTGTGCGTGTGTGTGGTGTGTGTGTGTGCGTGCGTGTGTGTGTGTGTGTGTGTGTGTGTGTGTGTGTGTGTGATTCAGATTCAGATTCAGATTCAGATTCAGAATATTTTATTGCCATTTAAGTCATGTAGACTTATTTGACACAACAAAAACATCAACTATAATTATCTATTTTGGCTAAAAGTGATGTACACTAAAAAACATGTTGTATTCTACCTCTCTTTCTCTCTTTTTTCAAAACACTCATACACATATCTGATGATATCAGCTTGATATATATCGTGTGTTTATGTGTGTGTGTGTTGTTGTGTGTGGTGTGTGTGTGTGTGTGTGTGTGTGTGTGTGTGTGTGTGGTGTGTGTGTGTGTGTGTGTGTGTGTGTGTCTGTGTCTGTGTCTGTGTCTGTATGCGTGTGAGAAGGGTTTTCTGGCGTGCGTGCGTGCTTGCGCGCGCGTGCACGTATATGTGTTTTTGAGTGTGCGCGCGCGTGCGTTTGTGCGAGTGTGTGTGTGTGTACGTGTGGGGGGAGGGGTGCGCGCGCGCGTGTTTGTGCGAGTGTGTTTGTATATGTGTGTGTGTGTGCGCGCACGCGCGCGCGCGTGTGTGTGTGTATGTGTGTGTGTGTGTGTGTGTGTGTGTTGTGTGCGTGTGCGTGTGTGTGTGTGTGTGTGTGTGTTTGTGTTACATCCTCTCTGTCCCTCCTCCTCCTCCCCCTCCTCCCCCTCCCCCTCCTCCCCCTCCCCCCTCCTCCTCCCCACCTCCCCCTCCTCCTCCTCCTTCGCCTCACCTCCCTTCTCCTCTTCCTCTACTTTCTCCCTACGAACACAATCCTCCCCTCCCCTCCCCCACCCCACCATCCCCCAACCCCACCCCCACCCCACCCCTTCCAAAAAAACAACCAACTAAAATAGCACCGTTACCCGTTTATGTTGATGCTCCTCAGACCCCCTCTTGCTTGCTTAGGCCAACGTGTAGAGACGATAAGAGAAGATGGATGTCCGCATGATATCATCTTTTCTTTGCTTCCTCCTCTTCTGTGCTTGTTTCTACCCCCGCTGTCCCCCACGCCGCTCGTTTCAATCTCTCCCCCCCCCCCCAATCCCTACCCAGATTCGTCATGTTCCATTCTCAGAGTCAGAAATTCATAGGGCGCCTGTCAATATCAGGCCACCGTGGGGATACCAGTCAGAGGGTCCCCTGCACTACTGCTGGGTCACTTTTATTGGTGTTCGGTGGTGCCTGTTGTGAGTTAAGTTACACAGGAAACCTCCTACTAAGCCTCCTACTAACGACAGTATTAGCTCAGTCGCGGAGCCAGGCACAGAAGTGTATGGGCAAACCGAATCTGAGGTCACCATGATACCAGAGCAACAGGGACCACGGAATCAGGGAATTTTTTTTTTTTTGGTATTGCATGATGATCAATGATGTTGAGGATGATGTAAATATGCTGCTATGGAAGCGCATACGCTTTGAGACTGTATGACAGGGCTGAACTCTACGCTTCCTATCATAATAATTCAATCCTGGGTTCAACCGGGTCCGAGAGATGCAGACACCTGCAGTGCTGGTCAGGTAATTTGAGCAACACTCTCAAACTCGCATCCGTTAAGTGGATGAAGCTCGACTGTGTGGTCCCAGTCTTCTCACTGAGCCCACAGCACACTCAGTTTGGTAGAAGCCGGCCGGAGTCCGCCAAAAAACCCAAAAAAATCCCTATGACTCTTATGGGATTCGAACCCGCGACCTTCCAGTCCTTGACCCAAGGCGCTAACCATTGCGCCATGGGGCTGGTCTAAATATCATTATAATTATAAGCTCGTCACTACCGGGCCCACGAGGGTTTTCTCCGAAGTTAAGGAAAAAGAAGGACAAGGATGAGGAAGAGGGGGGGGAGAAGGAGGAGATGGGGAGAATGGGGTATGAGAAAGAGGAGGAGGAGAAGGGAAGGAGGAGAAGGAGGAGAGAGAGGAGGAGGAGATGGAGGAGAAGGGGAGAAGAGGGAGGAGGAAGAGAAGGAGAAGGGGGGGGGGGGGAGGGGGGGGGTAAGAAACCAATGCTTTACCCCCGTTTGTGTGTGATATAACTACATGAAGAAAATCAACTGTACATCACTTACGCAGTGTGAGTGTGTGGTGGGAGAGAGAGAGAGAGAGAGAGAGAGAGAGAGAGAGAGAGAGAGAGAGAGAGAGAGAGAGAGACAGAGACAGAGACAGAGACAGAGACAAGAAGACAGACAGACAGTCAGAGACAGACAGACAGACAGGCAGACTCAGAGACAGGAAGACAGACACATACAGACAGACACAGACAGATTGACTGGTTGACCGAATGAATGAATAAATAAATGAATGAATGAATGGGGCAGTCAACAAAAGAATCAGGAAGTCCATGACGGAGGCAAAAGAGAAATGGATCGGTGAACAGTGCCAAGACATTGAAGAGAACATCAAGAAAAACAATAGCAAGAAAGCATATCAGCTGGTGAAAGACCTGGCTAGCACAAAACAGGGAAAAGGTTTAACAATCCAAGACAAAAATGGGAAGTGTCTCACTGACGACCAGGATATTCTGAACAGATGGACAGAATACTGCTCCGACCTGTATAACTATAGAACCGCAGGAGTTCCAGAAGTCCTTAATGTACCCGTAAGCAAAGACACAGACAGTCACCCTATCCTCCGAGAAGAAGTGGAAACAGCAGTCAGATCGCTGAAAAAGGGAAAGTCAGCAGGGGCTGACAACATTCCAGCTGAGTTGGTTCAAGCTGGAGGGGAAGCCATGATCAGCGCCCTACTAAGAATCTGCAACAAGATCTGGCAGACAGGAAAATGGCCAACACCATGGACACAGTCACTCATCATCACCCTCTCCAAGAAAGGAAATCTACAACAATGCCATAATTACCGCACAATCAGCCTCATATGCCACCCAAGCACATGCTGCAGATAATATTGAATAGACTGAAGCCACAAGCAGAGACCATCATTGCTGAGGAACAAGCAGGTTTCAGAGCAGGGCGCAGCACAACAGAACAGATATTCAACCTCAGAATGCTATGTGAGCGGTACCTTCAACATC
>CM054146.1:10151843-10161843 GCA_028751875.1 Rapana venosa | reverse complement strand
TGGTTACCAGTTGGAAGGGTGACTGTTTGTGCGCCTTGGCTTCAGTACAGTCCCCCAGTTCACCCAGCTTTACATGGCTACCTGCCCTCTTTAGGGTCAGGGAAGGTAAAGCAGCGAGGGAGAGGCGATGGGCGCCGCGCGACCTCAAAATGCTGGCCCTAGAGAAGTGAGGTCTCTGACGCTTCGTTCCCTTACGACCTTATAGGTTATGGGAACACCTCACATCTTTTGCCTCACGAAGTTGCTACTCACATAAACAGTTCCAGTTTGCACAGGTAGCATGAGTTTTACGCGTACATGAAATCCAGTCGGTTTACCCGTAAACTCAAAAGCCTAGATTAGAAGTGTGTGGTGATTCGATCCCCGCCTATGCCTGACACTGTTCCCCCCCCCCCCCCCCCCTTCCCTATCCACCACACCCTGAGTGGTGGTGTGGATGGTGCTAGTCTTTCGGATGAGACGATAAACCGAGGTCTCGTGTGTGCAACGCGCATCTAGCGCACGTAGAAGAACCCACGGCAACAAGAAAGTTGTCCCTGGCCAAATTCTGTACGAAACTAAGTCACTCTGATAGGGAAACGGACACACAGTCATGCAGACAGGAAAAAAAGAAAAAAAAATGTTGGGTAGCGGTGCTCTTGTGGCGACGCGCTTTAACCCCCCCCCCCCCCCCCCCCGGTACAGCATCCCGAATTTCATGCAGAGAATTCTGCCGTGTCTTAAAGTGGTATACAATGCAATGCAATACAAAATGATACAATACAATATAATACAATACAATATGATACAATACAATATAATACAATATGATACAATACAATATAATACAATATGATACAATACAATATAATACGATATGATACAATACAATATAATACAATATGATGCAATACAATATAATACAATATAATATTATACAATACAATACAATGTGGTACAATACAATGCAATACAACGCAATACAAAACAACACAAAACAAAAGGATACAATACAACGCAATACAATACGACACAATACAATACAATACAGTGCAATACAATACAATGCAATGCAATGCAGTGCAATGCAATACAACACAACTACAACTACAACACAACACAATACAACACAATCCACTCCACTCCACTCCAGTCCACTACAATAGATACAATATCCCACAGCATTATCACTAGCGTCCCTCGGCCATCAAACACTACCCAGGGGGACGGGGTAGCCTAGTGGTTAGAACATTGCGCTCGCAATCTGACGACGAAGGTTCAATTCCCGTTCAAGGGGATATATTCCCCTAGAGTTAACATCAGTGCAGACTCCACTCTCCCCACAAGTCCTTCGAATGAGACTATAAACCGAGGCCCCGTGTGCGAACGCACGCAGAACATCTTGCGCACACGTTCAATCCTGTTCCGCTTTTCGTAAGAGTAGGCCACTGTGTGCCGGTGGGAACAGATGACAAAATTTACAAAACCGCATACACATGGGGACTAGATGTAAAAATAAAAAAGCACACAAGTGCTTATTCCATTATCCTCGATATTAAAGAATAAAATAAACTAAAGGACTCGAGCCAGCGAGTAACGAAGACATCTGAACTGCGCGGTGAACACAAACAGGAACTCCGTTAGTTTTCTCTGCAGAGTCAGCCACATGCCATTCTTGTATCAACTTCCAGAAACGCATCAATAAAGCTCAAGCAGAGAGAGAGACAGGCAAGAGAGAGAGGGGGGGGGGCGGTGAGGGGGGAAGAGAGAGAGGGAGAGGGAGGAGAGAGATAGTGGGGGGGGGGGGGGAGAGAGAGAGAGAGAGGGAGCGGGTGAGAGAGAGAGATTCATTCATTCTTTATTTCTTCCTTTATTTCGAGGATAATGGAATGGAGGATTAGAGAGAGAGAGAGAGAGAGAGAGAGAGAGAGAGAGAGAGAGAGACAGACAGACAGACAGACAGACAGACAGACAGACAGACAGACAGACAGAGACAGAGAGATAGAGAGACAGAGAAACAGAGAGAAAGACACAGAGAGAGAGAAACACAGAGAGAAACAGAGAGAGACACAGAGATAGACACAGAGAGAGATACAGAGAGAGGCAGAGACAGATAGGCAGAAAGAGAGACGGACAGACAGAGGGAGAAGTAGGAGGGGGAAGGGGAGAAAGAAAGTTATGAAAGGGAAAAGGCATGCAGACAGACAGACAGACAGACAGAAAATCCCAACGTAGAGTGACACATTTTTCTAAATAACATCTAGGTTTTTATTGCTATCAACAACAAAACTCCCTCCTAAAACCTGCATGAATATTCCCCACACGCAACAGCGTAAACAATATTCCCATTGTAACGATATTATGTGCGCTTCTAAAAACAACAACAAACCAACAACAACAAAATGCGGATATTTTTGTTAATAACAATGGATATAAACAAACACTCTTATAGTGCCGGCTGTCTCACGTCTCACATCTCCACTACACAACACACTTGATAAAATGCCAGACCTGGCATAAAATATATCGCCCTTCGCTCACAAACAAGGAAATGATGTAACGGTTGCTATGATGATACCATTTCTTTAAAAAATAAATAAAATAAATAAATAAATAAAGGTAAAGGTGTCCCATAACCTATAAAGTCGCCTCGTCAGAGACCTCAACTTCTCTAGGGGCCAGCATATTGAGGGCGGCGCCCATCTCCTCTCCCTCGCTGCTTCACCTTCCCTGACCCTAAAGAGGGCAGGTACTCATTTACAGCTTGGTGAACAGGGGGGGAACTGTACTGAAGCCAAGGCGCGCGCAAATGGTCACCCATCCAACTGGTAACCACGCTCGATGCTGCTTAACTTGGCTGGGGGTAAGCGAGTGCTCCGACCATTGAGCTATCCTGTCCCAAAAACAAAACAAAAACCAGACCGACAAAATAGAAAGGTAAAGGAGTCCCATAACCTATAAAGTCGTAGGGGAGCCAGGCGTCAGAGACCTCAACTTCTCCAGGGGCCAGCATTTTGAGGTCGCGCGGCGCCCATCTCCTCTCCCTCCCTGCTTTACCTTCCCTGACCCTAAAGAGGGCAGGTACCCATGTAAAGCTGGGTGAACTGGGGGACTGTACTGAAGCCAGGGCGCGCAAACGGTCACCCATTCAAGTGGTAACCACGCTCGACGCTGCTTAACTTGGCTGGGGGTAAGCGAGTGCTCCGACCATTGAGCTATCCTGTCCCAAAAACAAAACAAAAAACAGACCGACAAAAAAAACCAGACCGAAATTATTTGGAGTTGCACAATCCATGCTAAAAGATGTTTATAAAAGGGGCAGTAGTCGAGATGACTATTATTTTCAGAAAATCATTTTTTCCCACAGATTTTCCAGAAATGTAGGTTGTTATTATAACTATTTTCTTTTCGGGCAGGGAAAGAGAGTGGTGGTGGTGGTTATGTGGGGTGGGGGTGGGGGGAGATGGGGGGAAAAGCATAAGAGAGGGGAGAGAAAGAAAATGAGAGAAAGAGAGAGAGGGGTGGGTGGGAGAGGAGAAAGAGAGAGAGAGAGAGAGTGGGTGCGTGCGTGTGCGTGCGTGCGTGTGTGTGTGTGTGTGTGTGTGTGTGTGTGTGTGTGTGTGTGTGTGTGTGTGTGTGTGTGTGTGTGTGTGTGTGTGTGTGTGTATGTGTGTGTGTGTCTTCAATTTTAACGTCTGTTCACTTAAGTGATATTAGACGATGGAGGCAGGGGGGATTGGGGGGGGGGGGGGGACATAATGAGATAAGGGCTTTAAGTAGAATAGATACGTGTTGGTATGAATGGACATTAAAAGATTATTCCAATCTATATAAATAGTATGTTGCAAAAAACATGGCATAGAACTACAAACTTAACAAAAACCCTCAACAATTGAAAAATACTCTAATGTTTGAAAACAAACAATTTTGAACTACTTGTAACGGCAGCTGTGAAACAAGCAAAATGTAGATTCCCACGACCATACTTTACAAAAAAGAGAATACTGGGGATTGCAACAGAGACAAGGCTATCTCACATAATAACTCTGGATTGGTTAAAACTTCCTGCAGAGACTTATCTTGAAATGATGGTAAAAACGTTTTTAAACCTTGACATTGATACAGAACATGAACATTAGAAAATTTGTCACCGCATATACATTGTACATTTTTGGCAAATTTTGCTCGAAAGGCATTTAATTTCAATCTGTAGATTAGAGAAACAATTTTTCTAGTACAGGATTTTCGAAAACCGTACTGAGTGCAAAGAATGTTCTCAATATCCAGAACTGAACAAGTATGCTGGGGATAACCAGCCTCTTCCTTTTTCTTTTTCACATGTTTCCAGCAAACATTTTGAAGCAAAGCATAACCTTCATGAAGAGAAAGAGGAATATCTAAAACAGTTGAATAGCTATCATGTTTTGCTGCCTTTTTGGCAGCTTTGTCAACCATTTCATTAAAATGAATACCACAATGAGATGGAATCCAGCAGAAAGTAACATTCGAACCCCTCAGAATTAAAAAATGTACCAACAAATTAATTTCAGTAATAAGATTCTGCTTAACGGTCGAAGACGAGTTACTGAGAGACTGTAATGCAGATTTAGAATCAACACAGAACAATATCTGCAAAACAGTATTGGGGCAATCAAGCATAAAGTACAAAGCCATCAAAATAGCAGTAAGTTCAGCAGTAAAGATGGAATGATTTTTGCCGATGTGATAGGATTTTTCAATCTTTAAAGCTGGAATGATGAATGCTGCCCCTGCTTCCTTGTTCTTAAGAAGGGATCCATCAGTGTATATCTTAAGATGTGAAGGATATGTATCTTCTAGGTGCACTTTTATATAAGATCCAAGAATAAGCCCATTTTCTTCTTTTTTTAAAGAGAGATGGTAGATATCAAAATCTGCTTTCTGAAGTTCCCATTTTGGACAAGGTGCTAAAAGAGGTGTGGATTTTTGCCAGTCTTTATGATTGATACTTGACTCTTTGAAGATATCGGAAGTGTAAGTACTAATAGTGACAAGAGAAGAGATATTTTTAGCTCTATTGGAAATTCTAAGTCGGATCTAATTGAAATTTCCGATGCAATATTGTTTTCAACTGTCGAACTTCTTAAAAAAATACTTTGAAACAGCTAAGTTACGATAATCCTCTAGAGGTAGTACTCCTATTTCTCTAAAACGTTCCTAAAGAAGATGCATGAAACGGAACTCCCAAAGCAATCCGGAAAGCTTTACAATCTAAGCTTTCAATTTTGTTCAATAGATATTTGGGGGCACTGAAGAATAATTCTTGACCATATGTTAGTTTAGAACGAACCAGTGATAATGATAAATGCTTTAGTACTAATGAATCTTGTGCCCATATTTGCCTACTAATTGCCTTTAATACATTCAGACTTCTTCTTGCCTTGTTCAAAGCATATTCGATGTGACAATGCCATGTTAATTTCGAAGTAAGTATAAATACCAAGAAATTTTACCATAGGCTTATAATCCAGAACTTGTTCACCATTTTGAAAACAGGAAGTTAGGAGGATCAGCACCATTGTTAAAAAGCACAACCTGTGTCTTTTCTGTAGAAAGACTTAACCCATTTTCCACCATATACTTATAAATGTTATCCAACTCAATGTGTGTGTGTGTGTGTGTGTGTGTGTGTGTGTGTGTGTGTTGTGTGGGGTGTGTGTGTGTGTGTGTGTGTGTGTGTGTGTGTGTGTGTGTGTGTGTTGTGTGTGTGTGTGTGTTTGTGTGTGTGCATGCTTGCGTGGATGCGTAAGTGTGTGCGAGCGTCCGCGCGCGCGCGTGTATGTGTAGGTGTGTGTGTGTGTGTGAGAGAGAGAGGCAGACAGATAGTCTGTCATTTATGTAATTCTGTTGGAGACAGATACAGACAGAGACAGACAGACAGACAGACAGAGACAGAGAGAGACAGAGAGACAGACACAGAAAGAGAGACAGACAGACAGAGACAGAGATACAGAAAGACAGACAAGGAGAGACAGAGACATACAGACAGACAGACAGGCAGACAGACAGACACATAAAAACAACAACAAAGTAGGGCAACACATTTTCTAAATAATGATATCTGTTTCGTTATTCTCAGAAAACAAAAAACAAAAACCCCACTGCTGCATAATTCATTCTCCCACACGCCTCAGCGTCAATAATATTTCCAAATAATCATGCGCCTGTCCAGCAATCAAAGACACGTTTGTCAAAAAACAATGGATAGAAACAAACACTCTCATCCGCCCCTAGCTTTCTCATATCTCCGATAAACAACAAAATAAATAATAATAGTAATGATAATATATGGAATTTATATAGCGCTGAATCTTGTAAAAAAACAAACAAATCGAAGTGCTTGCACTCAAATCATTTACACGCATGCAACTCTCCTCAAATAACATAAGATATTTCAAATTTATGCAACGCACACACACATACACTCACACTCACACACACACAACCACACACACACACACACCACACACACTAGGTGGTGATGAAGGAGATGAAGGATACAAAGTCTAATAAACAACAAAAATATATTAAATATATTAATACATAAAGTCTTAAAACTGACAATATTGACAATAACTCATAACGAACAGAAAAAAATGATTTCACAATGCTTTCATGACACCAATTTCTTTCACCACCACCACCACCACCACCACCACCACCACCACCCTAACCCTTCCCCCCCCCCCCCCCCCCCCCCCCCCCCCCCCCCCCCTAAAGATTTGCAATTATTTTGCACAATCAATGCAAGAAGTTCGAGGGGAAAAAAAATTCTGTAAAACTAGGGAAGGTTATTTGTTTAAGAAAATAATTCACTCCAGGATGCTCTGGATGTTCACTTTATTCTAATACTTTATTTTGGGATGCGAAGGGGGTGTTTTGGGTAGTGGAGAGAAAGAGGAAAAGAGAGAAGGGAGAGAAAGAGGAGATGTGTGTTTGTGTGTGTGTGTGTGTGTGTGGTGTGTGTGTGTGTGTGTGGTGTGTGTGTGTGTGTGTGTGTGTGTGTGTGTGTGTGTGTGTGTGTGTGTGTTGTGTGTTTGTGTGTGTGTGTGTGTGTGTGTGTGTGTGTCTGTGTCTGTGTGTATGTGCGTGTGTGTGTGTGTGTGTGTGTTGTGTGTGTGTGTGTGTGTGTATGTGCGTGTGTGTGGGGGGGGGGGGGGTGTCTGTGTGTGTGTGTGTGTGTTGTGTGTGTGTGTGTGTGTGTGTGTGTGTGTGTGTGTGTGTGTGTGTGGTGTTCTGTGTCTGTGTCTGTGTCTGTGTGTTTGTGTGGGAGAGAGAGAGAAGAAACAAACAAACAGACAAGTAGTCAGACAGACAGGCAGACAAACAGATTGTATTATGAATGTGTGCCTGTATCTTTCGGACAGTATTTCTGTTGAGAGAAAGAGAGACAGACAAAGACAGAGAGACAGAGACAGAGAGAGACAGAGACAGAGAACCAAATAACGAATGAATGAATAATTGAATGATTAAATGAATGACTAAATGGGAAAAAAAACAACTAAAAAAGCAAAACAAAACGAACAATGGTTTCTTTCTTTTTTTAAAAATAAATTCCCAACACAACCACCACACAAAACACACAAAACACACACACACAACACGCACACACACACATACACACAACACACACACACACACACACACACACACACACACACACACACACACACACACACACACACACACACACACACACACACACACACACACATTGTCACAAGATACCAACGAAATACGATAAAAATTGCAAACCAAAGACTAGGAGGGACAGAACTCGCAGCGGAGGTGTCGGGTGACTATCCATTTGATAGCAATCTACATAGTGTGTCTTGGGACTGGTTGTTGTTTTCTTTTCTTTCGGGTTGTTTTTTTTTGGTCATACCTCAGCTACCAGATTCGGCACATCCTCCGAAGAGACCCACAGTCAATCACAAGAACAGCATTGCACTGGACCCCAGAAGGAAGGAGAAAGAAAGGAAGACCAAAAGCAACGTGGAGGAGGACTGTAGAAAGTGAGATGAAGGCCATGCAGCAGCACTCTTGGGGATCAGTGACTAGGTTGGCCCAGGATAGGCAGGAGTGGAAGCGCTTTGTTGCTGCCCTACACACCACTGGGTGTAATGGTTCATGATGATGATCAGCTACCAGGTCCGAGGTTCCCACAGGATGAGATTTTGGCGTACGCGACAGTTTTGACGTGTCGCTGAGGTGGTTGCATCCCCGATTTCAAGGATGTGAAAACCACGAACTTAGTAGTGTGCGTGCAGTTTTCAGTTTTTAAAATTAAAACACTTTCGTCATCCGTGTCTTGGCAACAGGCCACAACAGCTGTGTAGGTCAGTTATTGATGTCAGTTATTGATGGCAGTTGTTGATGTCAGTTATCGATGTCAGTTATTGATGTCAGTTATTGATGTCAGCTATTGATGTCAGTTATTGATGTCAGTTATTGATGTCAGTTATCGATGTCAGTTATCGATGTCAGTTATTGATGTCAGTTATTGATGTCAGTTATTGATGTCAGTTACTGATGTCAGTTATTGATGTCAGTTATTGATGTCAGTTATTGATGTCAGTTACTGATGTCAGTTACTGATGTCAGTTATTGATGCCAGTTATTGATGCCAGTTATTGATGTCAGTTATTGATGCCAGTTATTGGTGTCAGTTATTGATGTGATGTCAGTTATTGATGTGATGTCAGTTATTGATGTCAGTTATTGATGTCAGTTATTGATGTCAGCTCATTTGCCAGAGGCCTACACTAAAACGGTGTTTATGTTGTAGTAATAATAATAATAATGTATAGAATTTATATAACGCTAAATCTTGTACAGCAACAAATCAAAGCGCTCAGATGACATGATTTTTTTACTTTTTTAAAATTTATTATTTTATATCGAGGATAATGGAATAAGCACTTATGTTCTTTTTTTACATCCAGTCCCCGTGTGTATGCGGTTGTGTCAATTTTGTCATCTGTTCCCACCGGCACACAATGTATGGCCTACTCTTTCGAAAAGCGGAACAGGATTTAACGCGTGCGCAAGATGTTCTGCATGCGTTCGCACACGGGGCCTCGGTTTATAGTCTCATCCGACTGTTATTTACTGTAGTAAAATGGTGAGTTGTTCAGATTGCCGTCAGCCGTGACAAAAGCTCTTAACGTTAACAACCTGCACTCTCCTTTGTTAAAGGAGAGAAGAAGAAAAATCCTCTGAAGTCGGAGTATGGCTGCCTATATGGCGAAGTGCTTGAAAAGAGTCATACGCGCAAAATTTCTCATCCGGTGTACTTCCTATCTCGCAGTGATTACCAGATGGGATGATGAGTGAGTCACAGTGTGGCATGTTCTGGGTGACCCCCTAGGATGTAAAGCTGAGGAACGCACAACAACACCACCATCCGTTCCTACCGGAACACAATGGCCTACTCTTCCAAAAGGCAGAACAGATTTTAAACTTGTTTGCATGATGGTCTGCGTCCGTTCGCACACGGACCTCGGTTATATATCTTTTTAAATTTTAGTTATTCTTTTATCTCGAGGATAATGGAATAAGCACTCGCGTACTTTTTTTACATCCAGTCCCCGTGTGTATGCGGTTGTGTCCATTTTGTCATCTGTTTCCACCGGCACACAATGGCCTACTCTTCCGAAAAGCGGAACAGGATTTAACGTGTGCGCAAGATGTTCTGCATGCGTTCTAACACGGGCCTCGGTTTATAGTCTCATCCAGAAGACTTTCGGGGCAGTGGAGTCAGCACTGATGTTAACTCCAGGGGAAAATCCCCTTGAACAGGCGTGTCGGTGGTGGTTCGATCCCAGGCTCGATCCCTTGCCCGTCAGATCACGAGAGCAACGCTCTAACCACTAGGCTACCCTACTCCCTACAGCCGTGTATGTGCAGCAAACAGGCTCTATGTTTTCGCTTTGTCCCTGAGAGTCAGGAGTTCGATTCCAGCATGCCCTTAACAGTGATC
>CM054146.1:10129343-10141843 GCA_028751875.1 Rapana venosa | reverse complement strand
ACACCAAAAAACAAAAGAAAAAGAGAAAAACCAATAAAGCCAAACTTATAAAGATAGGGAGAGACAGAACAAAAAACGTGACACAAAATTCGGTGATCGAGAGAGACCTAGGTAGTGTAGAGCAGACAAATAAAGAGAAGGTGGAAACAGACGCCAGGGAGAGAGAATGAATGAATGAATGAATGAATGAGTGAATGAATGAATGAATGAATGAATCTTTATTTTTCAAGGGTAACAGAATAAGCATGGGCATACTTTTTTTTCATCCGGCCCTTGCCCTGATTAGAGACTATCAACAAAAGAGAGAGAGAGAGAGAGAGAGAGAGAGAGAGAGAGAGAGAAAGCCAGCCAGCCAGCCAGCCAGACAGGAAGGCAGACAGAGACACAGACGTGTGCGCGGGTGCATACACACGCACGCACGCACACAAACACACACACACACACACACATACAGGTGCGTGCGCATGCGTGAACGCATGTACACACACACACACACACACACACACACACAGAGAATATCAGAGGAACGTAAGAGAGGAGGCGTCAGACAAAGAAAGAAAATGAATCATTCAACCAATCAATCAATCAATAAACAAACGGACGAATGAATGAATAATGATTAAATGAGTGAATGAGTGAATAAATGAATGAATGAATCAATGAATGAAGGATTGATTAAATGAGTGAATGATTGAATGAATGAATGAACGAACGAACGAACGAACGAACGAAAGATTAAATGAATGAATGAATGAATGAAAACAACGATCTTAGCCCAGACCTAATCCTTCAATCTTCCTTGCAAACACACAATACATCAAAATAATTTATAATTAAAAAAAAAATTTAAAGCACCAAAATACAGACACGACAGAAGCAGAGACAGACTGAGAGGAGAGCAGAGGAGATGGTCGGGGAAACAGCTACACATATAACAACAACAACAACAACAACAACCCAAAACGGAAACAGAACACATTCTTCGTTTCAAGGATAGATAAGAGCTGACGTGTTTTGCTTGTATCCTGCATCCTTGCTCTTATCGTGGCTTTTGCAACTGAATTGAAATTGGAGAGAAAGGGGGAGAGGGGGGGGAGATGGGGAGAGGGGGGGAGAGAGAGAGACAGACAGACAGATAGACTGACTGACAGAAACAGACAGACAGATACACAGACAAAAGTATAAAAGGGTCGTTAAATTGACAGAGAGAGAGAGAGAGAGAGAGAGAGAGAGAGAGAGAGAGAGAGAGAGAGAGAGAGAGAGAGAGAGAGAGAGAGATGAATTTATTTTTATTTCTTCTTTTATTTCGAGGATAATAGAATAAGCATTCGTGTGCTTTTTTTCATCAAGTCCCCGTGTGTATGCAGTTTTGTCAATTTTGTCATCCGTTCCCACCGGCACACAATGGTCTACTCTTCCGAAAGGCGGAACGAGTTTTAACGTATGCACAAGATGTTCTGCATGCGTTCGCACACGGGACCTCACTTTATAGTCTCGTTCGAAGGACTTTTGGGGAGAGTGGAGTCGGCACTGATGTTAACTCCAGATGGAAAATCCTCTTGAATGAGATTCGAACCCGGGTCAGCAGATCACCAATACATCACTCTAACCACCAGGTTATCCCGTCCCCCGAGAGAGAGAGAGAGAGAGAGAGAGAGAGGAGAGAGAGAGAGAGAGAGAGAGAGAGACAGACAGACAGACAGACAGACAGACAGAGATAGACAGACAGACAGACAGACAGACAGATACACAGACAGAAACACAGACAAATACATAAAAGAGGATAAAAACGACAGAGAGGAAGGCATGATCATCCATCCTTAATGCCCAAGAGGCCAGTTTTACACTCTAACACAGAGCTGGCGAACAAGAAAAAAACCTCTACTCTTTCCAGCATGCCCTTGACCTCAGCATGGCCCTGTGCAATCATCACTAATGCACAGACAAGGGGGCGGGATAGCCTTGTGGTCAGAGCCTCAAATTTGACATTTGACGGTTATTTAGGTTGCAGGTTCCCGTTTCCATTAATCGGTGGGGGGGAGGGGGGGGGGGGGGGTTCTTTTTAAAAAATATATATTTGGGGGGATTTTTGGTATTGTTTTGTTTTTATGTTTCTCAGCTAAAAGTTCTGAAGTTCGCCAATAGTGAGATATTTGTGTATGCACTTTTTTGTTGTTGTTTGTTGTTGTTTTTTTATTTTTCGTTGTTGTTGTTTGGTTGTTGGGGGTTGCACACCACCATGAAGGTAGCTGTATTCTGACTTAGGACAAGATGTCTCAACATGTCACTAGCGTGCATGCATTTTTAAAATTTTGTCATCCATTCCTACTGACATGCAAAGGTATACTCTTACAAATGGTGGATCCAGTTTTAATGTGTGTGTGTGCAAGATATTATGCAAGGGTTTACACAGGGGGCCTCAGTTTGTAGTCTCATCCAAAGGAAGAGTAGGCCATTTCGTGCCAGATGACAAAATTTATAAAAACAAAACTTCATGCACATAGATGTTGTGTATAGACACCATCCCAAAGTCGGAATGTGGCTACATTAATTGTGGGTTTTTCTTATGAAAAGGCAGTTGTTTATACAAAATCTCACCTTGGAGCGCTAGTCCATGAATGAAAAAAACAAACATTATTGTATAGCTTTCAGGTGAACATCTCATTGATGTGTGTGTGTGATGACAACAGCAGTTTATGTTGGTTGGCTGATAACCTCTGTCTCTGTCTCTCTCTCTCTCTCTCTCTCTCTCTCTCTCTGTCCTTGACCTAGGTGCTTGCACAATTCACTTAAAGGTCATATCTAAATTTCGTTTCACAACATGACCTAGAAAAACCTGTGGCTCACCTGCTCTGTGGATGGTTTCTCAGCAACTGTTAATGAAGCACTCTGGACCTTCCAATGATGTTTGGCAAAATGGCTTTGTCCCCACACCCTATTTTGATTGACACAATAATAACAGTGGCTAATTACTGAAGTGGTTTGCTGACATTCTTAAGGCATGACAGCAGCAGTTTGATTGACTTTTTCATTCCCCACCCTTTTTAGACTTTGAAGAAAAAAAGGAAAGTAAAATATTTGTTACTGATGTGAGTGTATGTGCATACATACACATGGATGGATGGTGTGAATGGGTGCAGATATATATGGATATATATATATATATATATATATATGATCATACATTGATACCTGCATGTGTAAATGTAGGTATGCATGAGTGCTTGTGCAGAGAGGAACATGCACTTGCTCATTCACTTAGGCTCATATGCATGCTTATGCATACTCATACTGGTACACATATCCACACACACATGCACATGCAAAGACACACACACATACACACTCATTTACACATACACACACACTCTCTCTCTCTCTCTCTCTCTCTCTCTCTCTCTCTCTCTCTCCAAATCTCTCTCTCTCTCTGTTATTCTACTACCAAAAGCTTGCCATCTACAAACTGTCTCTGAATACCCTCAAAGTTATGTTATCTTTCTTATCTGACAGACAGCACAAAGTATATCTAAACACCACTTCTTCAAGTTTCCTTCTTAATAGCTTTGATCTTCTACAATGAACATGTGTGTGTGTGTGTGTGTGTGTGTCTGTGTCTGTGTCTGTGTGTGTGCTTCTTAAGATTGAATTATATTATTAGATTATGATTAAATTATTCTGTGATAAATGTGTCTGTTTATCAGTCTCACGTAAATATGACTTGTGATCACTTGAATTCCTCTTTTTATTAAGATGATAAAGTAAAGGTATTGGTATATAGGCATTATCCTATGATGTGTGCAAGGTGATGGTCGTGTACTGTGCTGTATTATTCCTCTGTGATAAATGTTTTTCCTATTCACTTTTTTATGTGCAGCTTGTAACCCACATAAATTTGTCTCTTTGTGAGTTGATAAAGTGATTGAACTGAAGGATCAGAACTGAAATTGCAGCACAGCAATGTCAATAGTTACACCTTCAGTTTGTTTGTTGCTGTTGTTGTTTTTCTGTGTGTGTGTGTGTGTGTGTGTGTGTGTGTGTGTGTGTGTGTGTGTGTGTGTGTGTGTGTGTGTGTGTGTGTGGATGGAGAGAGAGAGAGCGAGGTGGTGGTCCTCATGTTGAATGGAACACATGGCTGAATCAGAGGTATTGTCAAGGAACTTGTGTTGTCAGGGCATAATGATCCATAATTACTACATGGATCATCATCATCATCATCATCATCATCATCATCATCAAGCCAGGGCTTGTGATGGTAATGCCTAACTGTTCATGGAATAAAAGGGATCTCATTCTCAGTCTCTACTCTTCTGTCTGACTGTGTCTATGTCTGTCTGTATGTCTGTATGTGTGCGTCTCTCTCTCTCTCTCTCTCTCTCTCTCTCTCTCTCTCTCTCTCTCTCTCTCTCTCTCTCTCTCTCTCTCTCTCTCTCTCTTGTTTTTCCTTTTGGTATTCCCCTAGTACATGAAATGTATTATTTTATATAAATGTTTTTTTAAAAATAATTTTATGATACTTTAGTTTATCCATTGTCCAAAATACATGCAATATTGTTCTCCTTCTTCAATCAATGTACTATCCCTCTTGGAAATGTATTGAGTTAGTTTTAAGTGATTTGCCTAACCTCTAATTGTTTTATTGATGCTGTTGTTGGCGGGGTTGTTAAAACTGTTTTATATCAGGCTCTTTGGCATTTTGTAATTTAACTTGATATGTTTATTGATAGTATTGTTTTTAAGGGGTTTTAGTGCGGGTGCTTTGTCAGAATGTAATATCTGGTTTGTTTTCATGTTGATGTAACCTGAAAATGCTCTATCTCTCTCTTCTTGCTGTCTCCCTGGTGATTTATTTTATCCAATTTACTTAATCATAATCAGTGTATCTTTTTTGATAGTAATGTTTGATTCATTTGGGGATTATGTGTTTATTGAACACATCTCTTTTCTCAAAATGGTTATAATCTATATATATCTCTCTTGACATTAATTTTCAGGTCAGTTGGGGATTATGTGTTGTTAAATATACACATCCCTTTTGTTTAAATCATGTTATCGTTGTTGTAGTAGGGTTTTTTTCCCATTGTTTTGTGGATAGTCCCTAATCGTGGCAAGGGCCGGATGAAAAAAAAGTATGCCTATGCTTATTCTGTTACCCTTGGAAAATAAAGATTCATTCATTCTCTTTCCACCCCACCCCACCTCTCTCTCTCTCTCTCTCTTTCTCTCAATTGTTGTTCATGTTCAAAATACAAGCAGCCATATGATCCAGTACAGACGTTTCTTACTCTTTATATACTTCTATTTTATACATTCTGCTTGAATGCCTGTGCATGTATGTGCACATGATCAGTTGTGTGTGAGAGAGAGAGAGAGAAAGATGACAACAGCAATTTATATCAGTTGGCCAATGAAGAACTCTCTCTCTCTCTCTCTCTCTCTCTCTCTTTCTCTCTGTCCTTGACCTGGGTACAGTTCGCTTAAAGGTCATATTCAAATTTCCTTTGGCAAGATGACCTAGAAAAAACTGGGGCTCACCTGCTCTGTCAATGGTTTCTCAGCAACTGTTAATGAAGCACTCTGGACCTTCCAATGATGTTTGGCAAATGTCTTTGTCTCCACACCCTATTTTGATTGACACAATAATAACAGTGGTTAATTGCCATAGTGGTTTGCTGACATTTTTAGAGCCCTGACAGCCTGAGTTTTATTGAGTTTTCCATTCCCCACCATTGTAAATTTACCAGAAAGGGGAGGGGGTACTTTTTATTTAAAGAATTGTCATTGTTGTGAGTGTGAGTAAATATTATATTATACATGATGGCTGCTATAGCCAAGTAGTTAAGACTATTAGACTTTCCTAGGACAGTTAGGGAGTACAGGTATGAATGAATACACACACACAGATGCATGCATACACAGACATTTTGGCATGTATACATACATAGGGATACATACAGGCACACACACCACTCTCTCTCTCTCTCTCACTTTGTCTTGCACACACACACTCACACACACACACACGCGCGCGCACACTCACACATGTGCACACACACACACGCACTCACACGCGTGCACACACACGCACACACACACACACTTTCCAACACAGAGATAGAGAGACAGAGACACATAGCAAAAAAAGACACATATTCTTAAAAATTCAAGTGTTCTTCTTCATCTTTTATGTCGAGGATAAGAAGTAAGCACTCATGTGCCTTTTTACATCAAGTCCCCACCCCTATCAGCTATAACATCATGATAAAAAAAACATAACAAAGACACACATAGACACAGGGGGAAATTTTTATCTTATTCATTTATCTTATTCTTTTATATCAAGGATAATGGAATAAGCACTTATGTGGTTTTTTACATCCAGTCCCCGTGTGTATACAGTTTTGTCAATTCTGTCATCTGATCCCACCAGCACACAATGGCCTACTCTTACAAAAAGTGGAACAGGATTTAACGTGTGCGCAAGATGTTCTGCATGCGTTCGCACACGGGACCTCGGTTTATAGTCTCATCTGAAGGACTTTTGGGGAGAGTGGAGTGAGTCTGCACTGATGTTAACTCCAGAGAAAATATCCCCCTTGAACAGGAATAGAACCCGGGTTGTCAGATTGCGAGTGCAATGTTCTAACCGCTAGGCTACCCCGTCCCCAGAGAGAGAGAGAGAGAGAGAGAGAGAGAGGGAGGAGGGAGACAGACAGACAGACAGACAGACAGAGACAAAGACACAGAAAGAGAGGGGTGAAGAGAGACAGAGAGACACACATACTGGGAGAGAGAAAGAGAGACAGACAGAGACAGAGACAGAAAGAGAGGGGCGAAGAGAGACAGAGAGAGACATAGACAAGAAGAGAGAGGGAGACACACACCCAAAAAAAGGGGTGGCGCTGCTCTTGTGGCGACGCGCTCTCCCCGTGGAGAGCAGCCCGAATTTCACGCAGAGAAATCTCGTGACTTAAAGGGGCATAAAATAAAATTAAAATTAAAATAAAAACACACACACACACAGAGCATCAATAACTTACAATTGCAGCAAGGCAACATCTAGGGATTTTTTTTCCTTGTGATCAATGAAACACACAGCTGTAGGCGTACTGCTGTAGCGGGTTTTGTTGTTGGGTTTTGGGGGAGGGGGGGTTGTTTGCTTGGGGTTTTTTGTTCGTTTTTGTTTGTTTGTTTGTTTGTTTTTCTTTGGGGGTTATTTTGTTGTCAGAGCTAAACGGTTCGTGGTCGTTACATCCACAATGCTGCATCATTGTCGGAGCCTTTGGTGCAAGTGCCTGGCAACCCATAGCTTTTTAAGCTGAGAGGATAAAAAAAGAAAAAAGTGTATGCGTGCGTGTGGTGTGTGTGTGTGTGTGTGTGTGTGAGATCTCTCTCTCTCTCTCTCTCTCTCTCTCTCTCTCTCTGTGTGTTTGTGTGTGTAGGGGGATCTCTCTCTCTCTCTCTCTCTCTCTCTCTCTCTCTCTCTCCTCTCTCTCTCCCTCCCCCCTCCCTCCCTCTATATGTGTGTGTGTGTGAGAGAGAGAGATCTCTCTCTCTCTCTCTCCTCTCTCTCCTCGCTCTCTCTCTCTCTCTCTCTCTCTCTCTCTCGCTCTCTCTCTCTCTTTCCTCTCTCTCTCTCTCTCTCTCTCTCTCTCTCTCTCTCTCTCTCTCTCCCGCTCTCTCTCTTTCTCTCTCCTCTCTGTGTTTGTGTGTGTAGGGGGATCTCTCTCTCTCTCTCTCTCCTCTCTCTCTCTCTCTCTCTCTCTCTCTCTCCCTCCCTCCCTCCCTCTGTATGTGTGTTTGTGTGTGTAGGGGGATCTCTCTCTCTCTCTCTCTCTCATCTCTCTCTCTCTCTCTCTCTCTCCTCTTCTCTCTCTCTCTCTCTCTCTCTCTCTCTCTCCCCTCCCTCCCTCTGTATGTGTGTTTGTGTGTGTAGGGGGATATCTCTCTCTCTCTCTCTCTCTCTCTCTCTCTCTCTCTCCTCTTCTCCTCCTCTCTCTCTCTCTCTCTCTCTCTCTCTCTCCTCCCTCCCTCCCTCTGTATGTGTGTTTGTGTGTGTAGGGGGATCTCTCTCTCTCTCTCTCTCTCTCTCTCTCTCTCTCTCTCTCATCCTCTCTCTCTCTCTCTCTCTCTCTCTCCCTCCCTCCCTCTGTATGTGTGTTTGTGTGTGTAGGGGATCTCTCTCTCTCTCTCTCTCTCTCTCTCTCTCTCTCGCCCTCTCTCTCTCTCCCTCCCTCCCTCCCTCTGTGTGTGTGCATGCGTGCGCGCGCGCGTGCGGTGTGTGTGTGTGTGCATGTGTATGCGTGCGTACGTGCGTGCGTTGGTGTGTGTATATGTGTGTAGCAAGCCCTACATAATTGAACTTTGAATGTGTATACATGATAGATCCTCGTAATTAAGTGTAATTATTTATGCCTTTGTATTGCATGCATTTATCCGGAAGCTATGAATTCAGTTATTTCAGTTCAAAAGTTAGACACATCACGTGTGCATCCCACAAGTTAGTCATTTGTGCAATTGGGAACTCATGATAAACTCGAATGCACACGAGGATTTGATGTATTTTTTTATTTAAAAAAACAACAACAAGAGCACAAATGCTTATTCCATTATCTTCGAACTGAAAGAAGAAAGAAATAGATAGTCAAGTTATTTCCAGACGGTACACTAAATAAGCAATGCATTTGCTTTTTTTCATCAAGCCATCTATCTAAGAACAAATTTCTTAATGATTATACTGAAATACTACATTATTGCAACCTTTACCATTAAATTAAACGAGTAAAAAGTAAATAAATACACTACCATTAAATATAACTCTATGTGATGTTACATACTATGTACTTGATGGGTCAACTACCTGTCAAGGTTAGGAGAGTGGATAGCACCAGGAACGCATGAGACTATAAACCGAGGTCCCAGCCCGTGTGTGAACGCATGCAGAACATCATGCGCACACGTTTAAATCTGTGTCCGCCTTTTAAAAGAGTAGGCCATTCCGTGCTGGTGGGAATGAATGACGAAACATTACAAAACCTGCATGCACACGGGGACTGGATGTAGAAAAGGCACATATGTGTTTATTCTATTATCTTGAAAATGAAAGAAAAAAATAGATAAGATGGATAACTCCTCTGTGGGCATGCGGGGGGGGGGGGGGGGGGGGGGGGACTGTTAGTATAAATAGCATCCCCACATTCTGGAAATTCTGTGTAGGGACTTTCCTCTTTCCTTTCACTGTCTTTCTTCCTGCCTGGTTCCTGTTCTTCCCGTCACCTCCTCCTTGTCGATTCTCTGCCTTCTTGGTCCATTCTCCTGCCTTTTTTCCAGAAAGACTTAAAAGATAGCAATTCTCTCTTGTGCCGAAGTCGGATGCGCTGGGCCTGACTTGTCAGGGGTTTAAAGGCAGCGTGACGTGAGGCATTTTTGCTCATACAGACAACAATAGTTGCTGTCTGAGGGTTCAAAGTAGTAGTAGTAGTAGTAGGGTTCAAAGAAGAAGTAGTAGTAGTAGTAGTAGTAGTAGGGTTCAGAAGAAGAAGTAGTAGTAGTAGTGGGTTCAAAGATATGAGTAGTAGTAGTGGTAGTAGTAGTATATAGTAATTGGATAGTAGTAGTATTGTACACTGGATAACGATGTATTTACACTGGGTAAGTAGTATTTACACTGAATAACGATGTACTGTACACTTGGGAATAAGATTTATTCTTACACTTGGGAATAACGATGTATTGGTACACTTGGGGATAATGGTGTATTCTTACACTTGGAGATAACGATGTATTCTTACACTTGGGGATAACGATTTATTCTACACTTGGGGATAACGATGTATTGGTACACTTGGGAATAACGATGTATTGGTACACTTGGGGATAACGATGTATTCTTACACTTGGGGATAACGATGTATTGGTACACTTGGGGATAACGATGTATTGGTACACTTGGGGATAACGATGTATTGGTACACTTGGGGATAACGATGTATTGGTACACTTGGGGATAACGATGTATTGGTACACTTGGGGATAACGATGTATTGGTACACTTGGGGTAACGATGTATTGGTACACTTGGGGATAACGATGTATTTACACTTGGGGATAACGATGTATTCTAACACTTGGGGATAACGATGTATTGGTACACTTGGGGGTAACCATGTATTCTTACACTTGGGGATAACGATGTAGTCTTACACTTGGAGATAACCATGTATTCTTACACTGGGTGCCCTGTCTCTACTACTGCTGTCTATTTGCCTGTTGTGGACTCTACAATGGGTGTGTCTCTAGCTCTTTTTCTCCAAATGGCTTCAGAATCTGTCAATTGTTTCCTTGTTTGTGCAAGTCATTAAAGGTGTAGGTAGTGTGCTTCACCTTCTACCTCTCTTGTCAGCATGGGTGTGTGGGGGGTGGGTGGGGGGGTGGGGGGGGGGGGGGGGGTGTGGATGGTGTGTGTGTGTGTGTGTGTGAGTGTGGTGTGTGTGTGTGTGTGTGTGTGTGTGTGTGTGTGTGTGTGTGTGTGTGTGTGTGTGTGTTTGTAGATTTCGTTTTAGTCTCTTCATAATGTGATATGAGCCAGTGTCAGTGTGTGTGTGAGTGGTGATGTGTGTGTGTGTTGGTTTGGTTTGTGGTTTGTTGTTGTTCTTGTTGTTGGTTGTTGTTGCTCCTGGGCTAGAGCTCCAAGATTCAGAAAGGGTGAGATTTTTGCGTATGCAACCATCTTTGCCCACCATGAAGGTAACCGCATATAATATATTGACTGATATATATGACTGACCCACGGCGCATTATCATTGTCTCCGAGACAGACGGATGCAACACACACACACACACACACACACCTACACAATATATATATATAATTATAGATATAGATAGATATTATATAATATACATATATATAGATATATAGATATATATAATTATATATATATTATGTATATATATATAGATATAAAGATATATATAATATTATATATATATATTATATATATAAATATATATATATATATAATATATATATATATAATATTATATTATATATATATATATTATATATATATATATGAAAAAATCTGATTCAGCCTGAGGAAGCTTCAGATGGAAGCGAAAATTTGCTGACAGAAATAAAAGGAGAAAAGAAGCTGAGCATAGTTGTGTTTTTATTGCCATTTTACTATAGATAGATAGATAGATAGGTAGATAGGTAGATAGGTAGGTAGATAGATAGATAGATAGATAGATAGATAGATAGATAGATAGATAGATAGATAGATAGATAGATAGATAGATAGATAGATAGATAGATAGATAGATAGATAGATAGATAGTGTTGTGTTTGTCATATCCCTTTTTCAAGAATAAAAGCATTTATACCAAATCCTACCCACATACCCGCTATCCCTCATACTCATTACACAATCAAACTGTTGAACCAAAAACTTAATGTTCAGATAACATTTCTATCTGAATTTAAATCTTCCCTTACTCATGATCCTTCGTGCTTATCTGATCTTCAGTGACACATTTTTGATCTCGCTATTTTCAATCTGTTTGCACATGCTGAAGATCTGACCATTTCGTCTTAACATTTTTTTAAAAGTTGTGGAATGGCTTTCATTTTTCTTTTCAAACTGCCACCCATCTTTTTTTGTTTGTTTGTTTTGTCAAAGCTGTCTTTCTGAATTATGGCGGCTATAATTCAACCTTCACCTTTATTCTGTTCAGGTGGCGGTGTTCTCTCTCACAAAGCGCTTATAGTGTGTGTGTGTGTGTGTGTGTGTGTGTGTGTGTGTGTGTGTGTGTGTGTGTGTGTGTGTGTGTGTGTGTGTGTGTGTGTGTGTGTGTGTGTGTGGTGTGTGCGTGCGTGTGTGTGTGTGTGTGTGTGTGTGTGTGTCTGTCTGTGTGTCTGTGTGAAATATTAGTCCTACTTAAGTGTGAAAAAGGATACAAAAAGAGTAAGAATTTATTAAGAGAGGTGCACATACACACACACACACACGCACACACACACACACGCACGCACACACACATACATACACACATACACACACACCACAACTTGCACACACACGCTTTCACGCGCGCGCGCATACACACCTACGCATACACACGTGCATATGTGCACACAAGCACTCACGTGCACACAAGCACTAACGCGCGCGCGCACACACACAAACACACAAACACACACACACACACACAGCAGTACAGCACCATCATCATATTAAACAGGCCCTCACCATAACTCACTTTCGCCCTATGAAAACAAAAACAAAAAAAGCTTTGAAAAAAATCTGATTAGCTCAGGCAACATAGTCATAAAAAGTCGACGCCTTATTTTTTTCTTTTCTATTTTCTTTTTTGTTTTTTTTTAATGGTTAAGATATGCCGACACTTTTATCTAACCAGCGAAATTGATGAGAAAAACAACCCCACTTGAAGAGTGCAAGGCAGAAAATTAGATAAGGGTTGGGGAAAAAAAGCAAACCTGT
>CM054146.1:10121843-10124343 GCA_028751875.1 Rapana venosa | reverse complement strand
CGTGGAATTTATATAGCGCTATATTTTGCCAAAAACGAATCAAAGCGTATGCATTCAGCTTATTCTTATACATGCAACCCATCACAAATGGTTGTACTGCATTTTCTACTGTATTGTTCTGCACTGCAGTGTTTTGTACTGCATTTTCTTGATATGGATTGCACTGCATTGCAATGGAAAGGTATTTATGAACAGAACAAAACTGATCAGCTGGAGTTCTTAGAAAACAGACTGACCACTTCATTTCTGTGTTGATTTTTTAAAGAGCTCGGCATCCTATTTGCCTGTACATGTCAAGCTTTAACCTATCAAGTGTCAGAGTCAGAGTACTCTTCTGTTATCTTGAAGACAGGCTATTAAGTGCATGTGCAGCGAAAGATCATGTAAATTTGTGTTTAGAACCTTTCATAGGCAGCAGCAGCAGAAGAAGAAGAAGAAGGAGAAGAAGAAGAAGAAGAAGAAGAAGAAGAACAACAACAACAACAACAACACAGCAGCAGCAACAGTAACAGCAACAACAACAGCAAAAACAGCAACAGCAGCAGCAGCAACAGCAGCAACAACAGCAAAAACAACAACAGCAGCAGCAATAACAACAACAACAACAACAACAACTCATATATGCAGTGAATCATGAATAAACGAAGGTAGTACTGAGTTCAGCTATAAGCAAGGCCTATCTCTGTAAAGGAGGAAGAGAGGAAGGCCAACACATCATTTTCACCGCTTCCTTCTTTCCTTCCTTCCTTTTTTCACCCTTCTTCCTTGGCTGGACCTGTATGGTTCATCAATGGAGAGATTTTTTTGCATAGTTTTATGTGACCTTTTGAACCCACCATTCAGGTAGCCACATTCCCACTTCGGGGATGGTATCGAAACAAGACACACGTGTGCATGCGCTTTTAAACACACACAAAAATTCATCCATTCCTACCCGACAACAAAAATGGCCTATTCTCCCTTAAGGGGGGCACTCGTTTTTAACTGTGAATGCAAAATGTTCTGCGTGCGTGCTTTCACACATGGGGCCTTGGTTTATAGTCTGGGCTGAAGGATTTTTAGGAGTATGGAGACAGTACTGGTAATATGTCCAGGGTAACAGGTAAAGGTAAAGGAGTCCCATAACCTATAAGGTCGTAGGGGGAGCGAGGCGTCAGAGACCTCACTTCTCTAGGGCCAGCATATTGAGGGCGGTGCCCATCTCCTCTCCCTCGCTGCTTTACCTTCCCTGACCCTAAAGAGGGCAGGTACCCATTTACAGCTGGGTGAACAGGGGGAACTGTACTGAAGCCAAGGCGCGCAAACGGTCACCCATCCCAACTGGTAACCACGCTCGACGCTGCTTAACTTGGCTGGGGGAAAGCGAGTGCTCCGACCACTGAGCTATCCCGTCCCCAGACCACTGAGCTATCCTGTTCAGGGTAAAAAAAAACCCCTAAAACGGGGTGCCTCTGTGGTGGCTCGATCATAGTAGGTCAGATCAGGAGTGCAACGCTCTAACCACTAGGCTATTCCACCCCCTTCTTATCTTAATCCCTTCTTCTCTTTATCTGCATTATAATATTTATCTTGGCTGTTTTTCCCTTCCTCGCGCTCCTTTCCCTTATTCCCATCTTTTTTTTATCTTCGCATGTTTTCTGGGCTACCAGCTGTTTCTGCAATACTATCAGGGAGAGCAATGACTGGGGTTTGGTTGGGTTTTTTTACTGTCTACTAGCAAAGACTGCCTCTGTGTGTGTGTGTGTGTGTGTGTGTGTGTGTGTGTGTGTGTTCGTGCGTGCGTGCGTGCGTGTGTGTGTGTGTGTGTGTGTGTGTGTGTATGTGTGTGTGCGTGTATGTGTGTGTGTGTGTGTGTGTGTGTTTGTGTGTGTGTGTGTGTGTGTGTGTATGTGTGGTGTAACATGTGGGGATGAGGATAGTCACTGCTACCAGAGCTGTGAGAAGGAGATGAGGGGATGAGAGAAGAGAGAGAAAAGGTTCTCAGTGTGATTTTTATTGCAGCTGGGTTGGGTTTTTTGGTTTGGCTATGGAGTCATGACTATTCATAAGTAGGGTCAGTGAGTTTTCTTCTCTGGTTATGATGTGTACTTAAAGGTGCTTAAGGATGCAACAGATTCTTTAACTTCTTTTTGGGTCTGGTGCCTGTGTGTGCGTGCGTGTGTGGGTGTGTGTATGTGCTGTGTGTGTGTGTGTGTTTGTTGTGTGTGTGTGTGTTTGTTGTGTGTGTGTGTGTGTGTGTGTGTCTGTTGTGTGTGTGTTTGTGTATGTGTGTGTACGCATGTGAGTGTGTCTATTGTGTGTGCTTGTGTGTGTGTGCCTCTCTGCATATCTTTCTGTCTGTCCATGTCTCTTTCTCTCTGTCATTCTTTGTTTGTCTGTGTGTCTGTCTTTCTGTCTGTCTCCATCTCTCTGTCTGCCTCCCTCTGTCTCTGTCCCTCTGTGTCTCTGTCTCTGTCTCTATCTCTGTGGTAAGCTTGCCTTTACAGAGGAAGGAGAAAAA
>CM054146.1:10114343-10116843 GCA_028751875.1 Rapana venosa | reverse complement strand
ACATCACATCACACCAACCCACACCACACCACACCACACCAACCCACACCAACACCACACCAACACCACACCACACCACACCAACACCACACCACACCACACCAACACCACACCACATCACACCACACCAACCCACACCACATCAACTTACAACGCACCACAAAAACCCACATCACACCAAGACACCACACTACACCAACACCACACCACACCACACCAACACCACACCACACCACACCAACACCACACCAACACCACACCACACCACACCAACCCACACCACACCAACCCACACCACACCAACCCACAACACAGTCACAAAACAGGAGAGAAAAAAGAACAGAAACCCCAACAGGGGGAATTCACACCCTACCACCCGCTGCGCTAAAAGCCTTCAGACCGCTTAGCTGAAAGATGCTGTCCGTGAGCTAAATGCAACAACAACAGCATTAACAACAACAACAACAACAACCACAACAACCACTTTGTACTGGTATACCCCTTACAAGAAGGAAGGTGGGTGGCGGGACGGTTATTAAGACGTTCACCTCCTGTCTGACAAGTAAACTGTGAGGTTCTGGGTTCGATT
Organism: Rapana venosa; assembly: GCA_028751875.1. Taxonomy (NCBI): domain Eukaryota; kingdom Metazoa; phylum Mollusca; class Gastropoda; order Neogastropoda; family Muricidae; genus Rapana; species Rapana venosa. The sequence goes on along the minus strand of CM054146.1, from coordinate 10,116,254 downwards.
CGTTCCTGGCCTTGCCCTTTCTCCCTCCCAGTTTGACGAGAAAATCGAAGTGAATGTCAAAGTCCTCTGGATGATGAGACGATAAACCGAGGCCTCGTGTGAGAATGCACGCAGAACGTCTAGCACACACAGGTTAAAAACCCGTTCAACCTTTCGGAAGAGTAAGCCATTCCGTGCCGATAGGAATGGATGATTTTTTTTTTAATTATATAAATTGCATGCATACAGGTGTTGATCGGATGTTTTCGGATGAGACTATAAACCGAGACCCCGTGTTCGAACGCATGCAGAACATTTTGCGCACACGTTAAATCCTGTTCCGCTTTTCGGAAGAGTAGGCCATTGTGTGCCGGTGGAAACAGATGACAAAATTTACAAAACCGCATACACACGGGGACTGGATGTAAAAAAAAAGCACATGAGTGCTTATTCCATTATCCTCGATATAAAAGAATAGATAAATAAATAAATTAAATAAAATGTGTGTAGACACCATCCTTGCTGTCGAAATGCGGAGTGATGGGGGAAAACGTGATCGCATACCATACCCACATCCCTCATCACTGGTGAGCCTCGGAGATCTAGCCCAGAAACAAAAAAACACCAACAAAACATCCCTTAAAGTCACGGCAGATTTCTCTGCTTCAAATTCGAGCTGCTCTCCCCCGGGGGAGTTCGCGTCGCCACGAGAGCAGCGCCACCTCGCACTCCTCCTCAGGTAAAGACTTCCATGCGCTCCTTTATGGGTGGATCCCTGTGGTCTAGAGGTAAATGCACCCAGTCGATTAAAGGAAAAGACGCCGGGTCGATCCCCATTTGAACCAGAACTACTGCCCCCCCCACCCCCACTTCCAACCCCTCCCTATCCATCAGATCTCGAAAGATGGTTTGTTTGTTTTTTTTTATTTATGTAATTCTTGTATATCGAGGATAATGGAATAAGCACTTATGTGCTTTTTTACACCCAGTCCCTGTCTGTATGCGGTTTTGGTCTGGGAGCTAGTCTGTCGGATGGTACGAGGTTTCGTGTGCAACAGACATTATTCAAAAGTTACCTTTCGAATGTGTGAAACACACGGGACCTCGGAAAAGGTGTTCTCATGATCTGCACGGTCGTTGGGGAGCGAGGTGTCAGAGACCTCAGCTTCTCCAGGGGCCAGCATACTGAGGGCGGCGCCCATCTCCTCTCCCTCGCTGCTTCATCTTCCCTAACCCTAAAGAAGCCCAGTGCCCATTAATAGCTAGGTTAACTGGGGGACTGTGCTGAAGCCAAGGCACTCGAAGCAGCCATCCTCAACGCTACTTAACCTAAAGTTGCGGAAAGCAAGTTATCTGACCACTGAGCCATCCCGTCCCTCAAAACGCATTTTGAACTCGGTAAATGAACCCACACAACAAGAGAGTTGTCCCTGGCAAAATTCTGCAGGAAAAAAGCCACTCTGATAGGGAAACGATTACACATGCAGACAGGAAATAGAAAAAAATGATAGGTGACGCTGCTCTTGTGGGAACACGTTCTCCTCAAGGGGAACAGCCGCAATTTCCCTCAGAGAAATCTGCCGTGACTTAAAGTGGTACACAAAACAAGAAGAATACTACGCGAAATGAGCACCCTTTTATTACAGAATGAGCAATGAGGATGAGGATGATGTAATAATGGAAGTGCAGATGCTTTGAGACTCTTAACAGGGCTGAACTCTACACTTGCTATCATAATATATACCGGCGCCAACCGGACCCGAGAGATACAGACACCTGCAGTGTTGGTCAGGTAATTTGAGCAACACTATCAAACTCGCATTCTTTAAGTGGATGAAGCTCGACTGTGTGGTCCCAGTCTTCCTACTGAGCCCACAGCACACTCACTCTGGGTAGGAGCCGGCCTGAGTTAAAAAAAAAATATATATATAT
>CM054146.1:10099343-10104343 GCA_028751875.1 Rapana venosa | reverse complement strand
CGATATAAAAAAAAAAAAATAAATAATAAATAAATAGACACAAAACAAAAAAACAGAGTGAAGCAGGGCCTGGACATTCTTTCTTTACCACCTTTTTTTTTTTTACACTGTTCTTCGGCTAGAGCTCCAAGGTTTAGCAATACCTAGTGAGATTTTTTGCGTTTTCAGCCTCGCTACCCCCCCCCCCCCCCCCAACCCCACCCCCACTCATCCCCCCACCCCCACCCCGTCACCATTTAGGTAGCTGCATTCCAACTTCGGTAATGGTGTCTAAAGTACGACACCTATGTGTCTGCAGGTGTTCTTTTTTTTTTTTTTTAAATTCTGTCATTCGTTTCTACTTGCATGAAATCCAGGGCCGTCAGATCCCGAAGGCAACACCCTAACCGCTAGGCTATCCCGCCCCCCGGGTAGGTAGTGATGGGACTGTTGATACTGGTCTTCTCCACCTTCAGATGGAAATAAGACAAGAGACAGCACTGGGCACTGCCTTTTTCAGAGAGAAGTCAGAGAGAGTTTATACTGGTCCCTCCGCTTTTACAGAGAATTCGGGGACAGTCAATACTGCTCTCTCCGTCTTTACAGAAAGTTTAGAGATAGTCAATACTGCTCGCTCGCTCTCTCTCTCTCTCTCTCTCTCTCTCTCTCTCTCTCTCTCTCTCTCTCTCTCTCTCTCTCCCCCCCCACCTTTACAGGGAATTCAGAGATAATCAATGCTGCTTTCTCTCTCTCTCTCTCTTCTCTCTCTCTCTCTCTCTCTCTCTCTCTCTCTCTCTCTCTCTCTCTCTCTCTCTCTCTCTCTCTCCCCTTACAGAGAATTCAGAGATAATCAATACTACTTTCTCTCTCTCTCTCCACCTTTACAGAGAATTCAGAGATAATCAATACTGCTTTCTCTCTCTCTCTCTCTCTCTCTCTCTCTCCTCTCTCTCTCTCTCTCTCTCTCTCTTCTCTCTCTCTCTCTCTCTCTCTCTCTCTTTCTCTCTTTCTCTCTCTCTCTCTCTCTCTCTCTCTCTCTCTCTCTCTCTCTCTCTCTCTCTCTCTCTCTCTCTTCACCTTTACAGAGAATTCAGAGATAGTAAATACTGCTCTCTTACAGAGAATTCGGGGACAGTCAATACTGCTCTCTCCACCTTTACAGAGAATTTAGAGACAATCAATTCTGGTCTCTTCGTCTTCAGAGAGAATTCACAGACAGTTTACTCTGATAATTCCATTTCTCTAGTGGATTAAGAGACATTTGACACTGATTTGTCTTTATCAAGACTGGGGGGAGACCTTTACACGTATCTCTCCATCTGTTTAGGGAACGAAGAGACAATTGATACAGGTTTCTTCATCTGTGTAAGGTCGGTTTACTTATCTAAAGACAAGTGAGGCAGACAGCTCCATCTCTATTGCAAATGAAAAGACCATTCAGTCAGTCAGGCTTATCAGTCTTTATGGTGAATTAAGAAACAGCGGATACAAGATTTTCTGTCTGTGTAATGGCAAGAATGCAGGATTCTATAGCTCTTTAGCCAGTTAGAAGATTGTTTCTCCTGGGCTCTCTTTCTCTATAGGAAACGGGAAAAAGAAGAGCATATTTAATAATAACAATAATAATAATAATAATATATGGAATTTATATTGCGCTGAATCTTGTAAAAACAAACAAATCGAAGCACATATTTACTTACCCATGTACAAATGGCTGAAAAAAGGAAGCAGTAAAACTGTTGGAAAAGGGCAGGAAAAGTAGAGAGAGAAAGAGGGCGAGAGAGAGACAGACAGACAGAGACAGACAGATAGACAGATAGACAGTCAGACAGAGAAACGCAGACAGACAGGCCAACAGAGAAACAGACTGGCAAACTAGACTCTCTAGTTAAACACAGAGGACCTTGCCATACAATTATGTAAATCACATGCACACCACCAAGTCATGTTTACACAAGCCACTTAAAGGGGGGTAGGGTGGGAGGAAGCTTGTAATCCGTAGGAAACAAAAGAAATGGGAAAATAATGGTAGAGTGCTACTGCATATTTCTCCCAATTTTCGTGGAGCTTGTAGGGGAAGCAAAGCAGGCGGTGTGTTGATCAACATAGAGGTTCTTGTGTTTGATTCCCTGAATAGCATGGACGTTGGGGTCCGTTGTGTTTGTAGAGCCCTGGGAATTAGGAGGAGAGAGAGAGGGAGAGGAGAGAGAGGAGAGAGAGAGAGAGAGAGAGAGAGAGGAGAGAGGAGAGAGAGAGAGAAGAGAGAGATTTTTATTTTATTTTATTTTTTTATATTTATTCTTTTATATTGAGGATAATGGAATAAGCACTCATGTGCTTTTTTACATCCGGTCCCTGTGTTTATGCGGGATTGTAAATTTTGTCATCTGTTTCCACCGGCACACAATGGCCTACTCTTTCGAAAAGCGGAACAGGATTTAACTTGTGCGCAAGATGTTCTGCATGCGTTCGAACATGGGGCCTCGGTTTATAGTCTCATCCAAGGACTTTGACATTCAGTTCGATTTTTTGTCAAACTGGGAAGAAAGGGCGAGGCTGGGAATCGAACCCACAACCTCATAGTTTACTTGTTGGCAGGCGAACGTCTTAACCATCCTGCCACCAGAAAGAGAGAGAGAGAGAGACAGAGACAGAGACAGAGACAGACAGACAGACAGACAGACAGACACACATACACACACACATACAGACAGACAGAGACAGACAGAAAGTGAGGTGGACAAGAGACAGACAGGCCAACAGACATATAGACAAAGATTCTACCGTGAGACAAAGGCCTGTCTATATATGTAAATCAGATGCACATCACAAAGCAATGTTTACATCAGCCAATTAACGTGAAAGCATGTAATCCATAAGAAAGGAAAGAAATGGGAAAATACTGGTACAGCCCTACTGGGTTTTTTTCCCCAATACAATTTTTTGTGGAGCAGGCAGCCATGCTCTGATTTGTCTTTGCAAGATGCAGCGCTATACAAATTCCATTTTTTATTTATTTCTATTATTATTTTTATGTGCTGATCAACATTGTGGTTCTTGTGTTTGATTCCATGAATAGCATGGACGTTGAGGTCTGCTGTGTTTGTAGAGCCCTGTACTTTGTAAATTAAAAGAAAGAGAGACAGACAGACAGACAAACAGACAAACAGACAGACAATCAGACAGACAGAGACAGACAGACAGACAGACAGGCCAACAGAGAAACAGACTGGCACAGACTCTCTAGTTAAACACAGAGACCCTCCTGTATAATTATGTAAATCAGATGCAGAGACCACAAAGTCATGTTTACACAAGCTAATTAACCGGGCAGAGGTCTGTAGTCAAGAGGGAAGAGAAGAAATAGGAAAATAATGGTACAGCACTACTGATTTTTTCCCCCAATTTTTCGTGGAGCTCGTTGCTGGAGCAGGCAGGCAGTGTGTTGATCAACATTGTGGCTCTTGTGTTCCCTGAACAGCATGTATGTTGGGGTCTGCTGTGTTTACAGAGCCCTCTACTTTGTGAATTGAGAGACAATGACAATGACATTGACAATTTCTTTTATTTCGAGAATAATGAATAAGCACCCATGTGCTTTTTTTACATCCAGTCCCCTCCCCTAGGGATATATATGATAATAAAATAAAATAAGAGAGCGGGGGGGGGGGGGGGGGGGGGGGGGGCAAGGACAGGGAGAAAGAGAGTGGAGATGTAGAGGGAGAAAGAGGGGGAGAGAAAGAGAGAGGGAGAGGGAGGAAAGATAGGGGAGAGAGAGGGAGAGAGAGGGGGAGAGAAAGGAGAGGGAGAAGGAGAGGTAGGGGGAGAGAGAGAGGGAGAGAGAGAGAAAAGAGAGAGAGAGGAAGAGAGAGGGGGGAGAGAGAGAAAGATGGAGGGAGAGACACACAACAGGCAAACAGACAGACAGACAAGCCAACAGAGAAACAGACTGGCACAGACTCAAGGGCTATACATAGTCACTCCCCTCCCACACATGTAACTCAGCTACACCCCACAAAGGTATGTTTACACAAGCCAATTAATCCAGGCCAGAAGTCTGTAATCAATACAAAACAAAAGAAAATGGGAAAGTAATGGTATGGGGATACTATTTATTCCCCCCAAAATTTTTCTGGTACTTGTAGGGGGAGTAGGCAGGCAGTGTGTTGATCAACATTTTGCTTCTTGTGTTTGATTCCCTGAACAGCATGGATGTTGAGGTCTGCTGTGTTTGTAGAGCCCTGCATGTTGCAAATTAAGAGAGAGACAGAGACAGACAGACTGACCGACAGACAGGCCAACAGAGAAACAGACTGGCACAGACACTATGGCTATACATAGTCACTCCCCCTCCCACACATGCAAATCAGTTGCACCCCACAAAGTTATGTTTACACAAGCCAATTAATCCAGGCCAGAAGTCTGTAATCAATACAAAACAAAAGAAAATGGGAAAATAATGGTATGGCCATTCTATTTTTTCCCAATTTTTCGTGGAGCTTGTAGGGGAAGCAGGCAGGCAGTGTGTTGATCAACCTGGTGGTTCTTGTGTTCGATTCCCTGAACAGCATGGATGTTGGGGTCTGCTGTGTTTGTAGAGCCCTGTACTTTGTGAATTGAGAGACAATGACAAGGACATTGACAATTTCTTTTATTTCGAGAATAATGAATAAGCACCCATGTGCTGTTTTACATCCAATCCCTGCCCCTAGGGACATATATGATATTAAAACAAAATAAGAGAGAGAGAGGGGGGGGGCAAGGACAGGGAGAGATAGAGGGAGAAAGAGGGGAGAGATAATAATAATAATGTATGGAATTTATATAGTGCTGAATCTTGTAAAGCAACAAATCAAAGCACTCAATTGATTTTTTTTTTCGCGTGTGTATGCAGTTTTTTTTAATTTTGTCATCTGTTTCCCACCGGCACACAATGGCCTACTCTTTCGAACAGCGTAACAGGATTTAACGTGTGCGCAAGATGTTCTGCATGCGTTCGCACACGGGGCCTCGGTTTATAG
>CM054146.1:10084343-10094343 GCA_028751875.1 Rapana venosa | reverse complement strand
TCATGGAAGGAAAGAATGAGCAAATAAATGAACGAACATTTTTTGGGGAGGTATTTTTTGTAGGGTAATAGCATAAGCTTAACAGCTTATTCACATCCAACCTTCTTTAATGATAATTATAGATGATGATGATGATGATGATGATGATGATGATGATGATGATGATGATGATGATGATGATGATGATGATGATGATGATGATGATGATGATGATGATGATGATGATGATGATGATGACGACGATGATGATGATGATGATGACGATAACGATGACGATAACGATGATACCTAGCAAGTAAACTGTGAGGTTCTAGGTTTGATTCCAAGCCTTGCCCATTCTTTCCAGCTTGACAGGAAAATTGAACTAAAATGTGAAGTCTTTTGGTGGAGACTCAAAACCCAGTGTGATCGGAGTGCTTACAAACTTGTGCGCGTCAAAAGAATCCACGACACTGGAAAATCGGAGAGAGCATGGAGAAAGACAGAGAAGGAAAGAGACAGACAGACAGACACAGACAGACAGAGACAGAGAGAGAGACTAAGACAGACAGAAACAGAAAACAATATACAAACACAGAGCTGGGGCACGGTCAGAAAGACAGACGGACAGGTTGGTGAAAGGAAGAGCGAGGCAGAGAGAGAAGCTTACAGAGAAGAAGGAGACCTGACTGATTCAAGGAGGGGGTCTTTAGGAACTGTCTAAACAAGTGAAAGTCAACACGCTGCCCAACTGCTCGGTATACATAGTAAACCGTTCACTTCGCTTCCCTGTTCCTCATCATCCGAGCAATGTTTGGAGTGGACTGAATTTTGCTGGACTGGAATGGATTGAATTTTCCTGGACTGGGGTCGACTGGATTTTGCTGGACTGGGGTGGACTGGATTTTGCTGGACTGGGGTGGACTGAATTTTGCTGGACTGGAGTGGACTGAATTTTGCTGGACTGGAGTGGATTGAATTTTTATGGACTGGAGTGGACTGGAGTGGATTGTACTGGATGGTTAAGTTGGACTCGACAGGATTATATTAGACTGGACTGGATTACATTGGACTGAATTGCGTTGTAGTGTGGACTGGAGTGTATTGGCCCAGACAGGGCTACATTACATGGGGTGGGTTGAATTGGATAATACTGGGCTGGAGTGGATTGTATTTTAGAGTGGATTGTACTGTGTCGGACTGGACTAGATTAATATATTGGCTGGAATTGATTGGATTGGAAGGAGGTGGGTTGGGATGGACTGGACTATAATTATTGGAGTGGACAGGACTGGATTATATTGGAACGGTTTGGAATAGATAGAACTGGGTTGTATTGCAGTGGTATTCAAGACGTTCAAACAATTTTTCAAGGAGTTCTCCATCCACTTGCATAATTATTTCCACCCATGGATTCCGCCAACACGTACAACCTTCAGTCTGCTTGGCAGGGAGTGTAAAGGCCTGCAGTTCTGCCCGCTCCATTCACGGGGTCCACAAAGCAAGCAAACCCAATGGAAACGGCGCAAGAACAAGCAAACCCACACTCTTCTCAAGGTATGCCAGGCTATTTCTGGTACCCCGCAAGCTCAGCCACAGAGAGAGAGAGAGAGAGTCAACCTTAATCAGTCTAGCAGAAAGAAGAACCAATCAACCGTTGTCCCAACCAGATTTGTCTTGAAGACCAACTCAACAGAACCGTTAATTAAGCAAAGCAATCAGTACCCGAGGGAGCAAGTCGAGCGTTCGACTGATAAAACAAGACTGCTCGATACAGGAATCAGACAGAACGAGAAAGTCGGATCAAAGGAAGAAATGGTGCAGGGACAAAACAAATTGACAAGGATGGGGAGTAGGGAGTAGGGGTGGGGGGTGGGGGGTGGGTTGAAAGAAGAAGAAAAAATGACATGGAAACTGAGATCGTAGTAAAAAGAGAGAGGAGGATCTGGGGTGGTGGTTGGGGGAGGGGGGGGGGGGGGGGGGGGGGCGGAGAAGAAAAATACTTGAGGTAAGGAAAACCAAGAGAAAAATTGGAGACGGCATTGATAGACCCGTGACATCGTTGTAGCAACCTTGAGACGACGACAAAACGATGAGGAGGAGAGGACGACGACGACGACGAAACGACGACTAAATTATGAGACAAAGAAGAAGAACAAGAAGAAGGAGGAGGAGGAGCAGAGCACAGAAGAAGAAAAACAACAACCACAACAACATACAACAAAAGCAAGAATGAACAGAAAGAAGAAGACAAGAAAACAAAAGAAGACAAAACAAGAAACAAAAAAACCAGGATAGACACGTGGAAACATAAAATAAACCCAAAGGAAGTCAAGAAAGCACACACACCACAACACACACAACACACAACAACACAAACACACACACACAACACACACACACACACACACAAACACAACACACAACACAACACAACCAACAACACTAACCAACACAACACAACACAACACAACAACACAGAAACCACACACACACACACAAGCACACACAACACACACAACACACAACACACACACCGACGCACGACAAGACGACGCAACGGCACGTCACACACACAACACACACACACACACACACACACACACCACAAGTAGCAACGGCGTTATGATACAGTCTCCAAGTCCATAATCCGCCGATTCGATACAAAAAACCAAAACAACAACACACACACACACACACACACCAACAACAACAACACAACACCACACACCACACAACACACACACACACCACAACACACAACATACCACAACACACATACCACACACACACACCACACACACACCACACACAACACCGCACACACACACAACACACAACACACAACACCCAACACACACACACACACCACACACACACAACCACACACAACACCACACACAACACACACACACAACACACCACCACACACACACACACACACACAACACCACCACACACACACACACACACACACACACACACACACACAACACCACAACACACACACACACCACACACCCACACCCCACCCACAACACACACACACACATACACCACAAAACACACACCACACACACACCACACCCCCACCCCACCCACATACACACCACACCACACCTCACCCCCACCCCCACCCACCCTCACCCCCACACCCACACCCCCCACCCACCCCACCCCACACCCCCCACCCCACCCACCCCCCACCACCCCACCCCCACCACCCCACACCACCACCACCACCACCCTACACACACACTACACACACGACACACGACACAAAACCAACAATATTATAGCAAATCACTCACATTTGAAGGTAAATTCGCTATACTCGCTCTGATCCACCGCCAACACCACGATGAAGGACTGAGGTGATGCCGTCATGCTTGTTCCACACAGTGCTCGACGATCAGAGGATAAAACCACAAAGATGTATCCTCAAACGAGATTCAGTTCTCACCAAAATGCAGCACACAAATGTCTCCCTGTGTCGAGGTATACGCGTGCGCGCTCGTGTGTGTGTTTGTAAGTGTGTGCGCTCCTTAAAAGCAAAGTAGCTTCTCTGGAAGGAACAAAAAAATTTTCAAAACCCAAAAAAACGTGAGGCAAAACAACCCAGAGAATTCACACTTGGTTCTTGGAATAAGGTTCTGGCACTGCTAAAAGAAATAATAAATAGGATAAATAAATAAACCACGCACTTTCACTGCACTGTGTTGGGTTTTTGGTTGTAATTAAACTTGGTTATATTATCACCAAAAATTCCTTTGATCGAAACATTGATATTTCAACAAACACAAAACAGAAAAGAAAAAAACCCAAATAGCATCCCCTCTTCAAAAACAACAACAAAACTTTTAGGACAATATTTTAAACGTCAATAACCCTGACACTTTTCACAAGAATAAAAAAAAAATTCAAACTTTCTTCAAAAACAAATTTAGAAGACCTCTTACAAACACAAAGTACCACCACCAATTCACACTGGGTTCTTTCCCATTAACTCTTTTGAGCTATTAGAAAAACCACAACAACAAAAACAAAGTATGCATGTCAGTCAAATGAATAAGGAGTAACCAATATCACTTTCACAAATTCTTCCTTGTCTCCCCTCCCCAAAATACCTCCCCCTTTCCCCCTCGAACGTAATCCAGAATACACACACGTGTACACACACACACACACACACCACACACACACACACACACACACACACGTGTACACACACACACACGTGCCACACACACACACACACACACACACACACACACACACACACACACACACACACACACACACACACACACACACACACACAACTTCGCCCTGACTCTATAATCGTCCTGAAGCAAGCTACCAGAATTCAAACCATGACCCTGATACTTTCTCCCACACACCTGACACAAGTTGGCCTGAAAGTAGCAAGTGGGCACCACAGCAAATGTTCGCTCCCTGCTGCCTTATATCGTGTGTGATCTGCGCTGGAGAGGAAACGTTGACTGCCAACAGAAGTGATGAGAGCGAGGAGAGCAAAATTGGGAGGAGTAGGCCTAGCAGTGAAATATAGGGAAGGGAAGGAAGTGGCAAAGGGGGTGGGGGTGGGGGGCTGAGGTGGAGAGAAGAGAGGGGACGGAGGTGGGGGAAGAGGGGGGGCGGGGAGGGGTAAGATCGATGGCAGGCAGGCAAAGCCAGCCAGCAGTGTGGGTTGAGTTCTGTGAGAAAGCAAAACAAGTCTCCTTCATTCTGGCACAAGTAAATCGGTTGGGTGGTGGTTGTATGGTGGTGTGAACACGTCAAAAGATAGGATTAATTTTGTTTAGTTTGGATTTGGTTTGGTTTGGTTTAAAGAAGAAGAGGGCTCTGTCTGTCTGTATGTATGTATGTATGTCTATGTCTCTCTCTCTCTCTCTCTCTCTCTCTCTCTCTCTAACGGTCGGATGACAAAAAGTATGCCATACTTATTTGTAAAAAAAAAAAAAAAAAAAAGGTAAAGGAGTCCCATAACCTATAAGGTCGTAGGGGAGCGAGGCGTCAGAGACCTCACTTCTCTAGGGCCAGCATATTGAGGGCGGCACCCATCTCCTCTCCCTCGCTGCTTTACCTTCCCTGACCCTAAAGAGGGCAGGTACCCATTTACAGCTGGGTGAACTGGGGGGAACTGTACTGAAGCCAAGGCGCGCAAACGGTCACCCATCCAACTGGTAACCACGCTCGACGCTGCTTAACTTGGCTGGGGGAAAGCGAGTGCTCCGACCACTGAGCTATCTCGTCCCCTTACTTATTTGTAACCCTTGGGAATAAAGATTATAAATCAATCAATCATTCTTTTAAGGGTAGGAGAGCATTTTCTTTATTTTGGGGGCTTTTCTTTGCGATTTTAGCTTTGTTTTGGTTTTTTTGTTTTGTTTTTTGGGGAGGAGGAAAGGTGTTGCAGGTTTTTTGTAGGATTGTGTGCAGTTTTATTTGTTTTCTGTTTGTTTCTTCTTCTTTTTTTCTTTGTTTGTTTTTCAGTTTTTGGTTACTTTCTTCTTTTCTTCTTCTTCTTCTTCTTCTTCTTCTTCTCCTTCTCTCTTCTTCTTCCTTTTATTATTTTATTTTTCTTCTTCTTCTTCTTCTTCTTCTCTTCTTCTTTTTTCTCCACATTCTTTCGCATTCTTCTTCGCATTCTTCTTCTTCTTCAAATCTTGTCTGCAATCCTCCTCCTGTCCTCCTCCATCTTATTTCTCCAAATTTTTTTTTCCTTTACTTGTGTTCAGTCATAGAAATGGCTAAGAAGATAAATAAATACTGAAATTAAATCCCTGAATAATAATTATAATAATAAAATGCAATTATATTAGCGCTTATCTTGTACAGACAAATCAAAGCGCTGCACCAACTCATTCTAGACAGTCATACAACCAATAGCAAATAATAGTTCTAACAAGTCCAAATGCACACACACACACACACACACACACTGGTTATACACTTTGGCAGGGTGATTGGATTTGGGATGTTCATGAGGATCTTTGGATCATACACACCATCCCTCAGTTTTTCACCTTTAAAGTTTCCGCGGCCAACCTGAGAAAATGAACTACCTGCAAAAATACAAGGACTACTGTTACCAGTAATTACATTTTTTGTGTTGCTTTTCCCTTCCCCATTGGGTTCTCATGCTGGCCTTTGAATGAGCTTCTTGACACCATAGACATTCTTCTTCGCTGCGCAAAATAGTGTCTTTGTTGCGTTGAGCGTGTACTCTATAATATCAGTCCCATTCCCGGTCCATTCTTCTGCCTTTTCTAAAATAGAAACTCTTACCACCGCTTTCTCTTTTTTTCTCTTTTTTTTTTTTTCTTTTATATCGAGGATAATTGAATAAGCACTCATGTGCTTTTACATCCAGTCCCCCGTGTGTACGCGGTTTTTTAGATTTTGTCATCTGTTCCGACCAGCACACTATGGCCTACTCTTTCGAAAAGCGAAACAGGATTTAACGTGTGCGCAAGATGTTCTCTTCACAGTATACGACATTTCGCCTGTGATGTTAAGTTTAACAGCTCGGTGGTGAGAGTGGAAACACTGCCTGCCATGGCACAGACAGGATGTCCAATCTGCAGTGTCATGTGCCCATGTGGCATTTCAAATATCTTTGTGTCATTACTTTGAAGTGTTTGTCTTTTTTCACGAGTGTTTTTTAAAAAATCTGATGATGATGATGATGATGATGCTGATGATGAATTTAAGCGGAATGGCTGGTGTCCTCAGCACATCCTGATTTTATTTGGCCTCAGGGAATGAAATAGTTATGGTAATATGTCATTTGGTGAGAGAGACAGAGAGAGAGAGACAGAGACAGACAGACAGAGAGAGAGAGAGAAGAAGAGAGAGAGAGAGAGAAGAGAGAGAGAGAGAGAGAGAGAGAGAGAGAGAGAGAGAGAGAGAGAGAGAGAGAGAGAGAGGGGACGGCGTTTGATATTTGAGAGGTTACATGTGTTGAGTTCGAACTTACAGGAAATGTCCACGCATGTTTTGCAGCTGAACAAGGCGACAGCCCTGATAGTTATGGCCTTCCGGGTTGATGGAGATAGGCTGCTGCTGCTGATAATAATAATAATAATAATAATAATAATGACGAGGATGATGACGAGGATGATGACGAGGATGATGACGAGGATGATGATGATCAAGATGATAGTAATAATGATAATGATGAAAAGAAGAAGATCATGACGATCATGATGATATAATGATAATAAATGGAATTCATATAGCGCTATATCTTGTATAAAGAAATCAAAGCGCTTTCTATAAAACAAATAATTTTTTTAAACCATGACAAGTTGTACGCTTTTTCTTCTTTTTTTGTGGTTTATGAATGATGTACTACTGAAAAGTGTGTATATCGTATTTCGTTTACATATTGTTAAATACACAAAGTTTGTATACAGACTTCTTATTGATGATGTCTAGGTGTTGGCTTGGCCACGTACCTCTCTAATGATAACAACAAAAATAACAACAACAACAACAACAACAACAACAATGGAGCTAATGAGGATCAAGAGGTGATGGTGATAACGACGACGACGACGACGACGATGATGATTATGATGATGATGACGACGACGACGACGACGAGAGAGAGAGACGGAGAGGGATGGTGATGATGATGATGATGAGTGATGATGATAGATCGAGATATGATTATGATAACGACGACGATAACGACGACGATAACGACGACGATGTCGATGATGACGACGATGACGATTACGACAACGTTGTCGATGATGATGATGATGGTGGTGGTGGTGGTGGTGGTGGTGGTAGTGGTGGTGGTGGTGATGACACTAAACCAAATGGCACTAAAACAATAACATTAATGGCACTAGCGATGAAAATAGCAGGGGCTTTTTTTAGTGAAAGATAGTTTCCAACCATTCCTGTCGCTATCCGCTATAATGGCAGTTCTTAACTCGTCTTTACCAGTGCTGAATTATTGATAACCACTGACCATGCACTGTTTCCCTGAGGGGCATTTCTCCGTGATAGTGGTGTGAAAGTGCAGATAGGGTGTGTGTGTTGTGTGTGTGTGTTGTGTTGTGTGTGTGTGTGTGTTGTGTGTGTGTGTGTGTGTGTGTGTGTGTGTGGTGTGTGTGTGTGTGTGTGATTGTGTGTGCATATGTGTGAGTTGTGTGTGTGTGTGTTGTTGGTGTGTGTTGTGTGTGTGGGATAGGTGGTGTGTGTGTGTGTGTGTGTGTGTGTGTGTGTGTGTGTGTGTGTGTGTGGTGTGTGTGTGGTGTGTGTAGTATTCCGTATATGGTAGTATAATGTGGATAGGTGTGTGTGTATGTGTGTGTGTGTGTGTGTCCTTCGTGTGTCAGTTGTGTGTGTGTGTGTGTGTGTGTTGTGTGTGTGTGTGTGTTGTGTGTGTGTGTGTGTGTGGTGTGTAGTTCTTCATTTATGTAGTACAATTGAATAAGTGTGGTGTTGTGTGTGTGTGTGCGTGTGATGTGTTGTGTGTGTGTGTGTGTGTGTGTGTGTGTGTGTGTGTGTGTGTTGTGTGTGTGTGGTCTTCGTGCCTGGTGTAGTGTGTGTGTGCTGTCGTGCGTGTGTTGTGTGTGATGTGTGTGTGTGTGTGTGTGGTGTGTGTGTGTGTGGTGTGTGTGTGTGTGTGTGTGTGTGTGTGTGTGTTTTGGGGGGGGATTAAAATTTTTTGGGGGGGGGGGTTTTTTTGGGGGTGGTGGGTTTGGGGGGGGGGGGGGGGTGGTGGGTTAAAAATCCAAAAAAATTTTAAAAAAAAAAAAACCGGGGTTTTTTTTTTTTTTTTTCCCCATTCCCCTTTTCCCCCCCTTTTTTTTTTTAATTTTTTTTAAAAAACCCCCCCCCAAAGGGCCCCCCCGGGGTTTTTAAAATTTTTGTGGGGGGTTTTTTTTTTGTGTTTGTTTTGGGGGGGGGGTTTTTGTGTGTTGTGGGGGGGGTTTTTTTTTTGGGGGTGTTTTTTTAAAGTGTGGGCCCTTTGGGGGGGGGGGGTGGGGTGTGGGGGGGGGGGGGGGGGGGGGTTTTTTTTTTTGTTTTTGTGTGTGTGTGTGTGGGTTTTTTTTTTTTTTTGGGGGGGTTTTTTTTTTAAGGGGGGTTTTTTTTTGGGGTTTTTGTTTTTTGGGGTTTTTTTTTTGGGGCCGGGGGGGTTTTTTGGGGGGGTTTTGGGGGGGGCCCCCCTTTTTTTTTCCGGGGTTGGGTTTTTTTTTTTTTTTTTGGGGGGTTTTTTTTTTTTTTTTTTTTAAATTTTTTGGGGTTTTTTTTAAAAAAAAATTTTTTTTTCCCCCCCCCCCCTTTTCCCCCCCCCCCCCAAAAAAAAAAATTTCCCCTTTTTTTTAAAAAAAAAATAAAAATTTTTTTAAAAAATTTTTTTAAAAAAAAAATTTTTTTAATTTTTAAATTTTTTAAAAAAAATATTTTAAAAAAATTAAAAAAAAAATTTAAATTTAAAAAGGGAAAAAGAAAAAAAAAACCCTTTTTTCCAAAAAATTTAAAAAAAAACCGGGGGGGGCCAAAAAAAAACCCCTTTTTTTTAATTTTTAAAAATTGGGAAAAAAAAAAAATTAAAAAACCCCCCAAAATTTTTTTTTTGTTTTTTAAAATTTTTTTTTTTTTTTTTTTTTTTAAAAAAACTTAAAATTTTTAAAAAAAAAATTTTTTTTTTTTTTTTTTGTTTCCCAAAAACCCCCCCCAAAAAAAAAATTAAAATTTTTTTTGGGGGGGGCCGGGTTCCAAAATTTAAAAAAAATTTTTTTTTTCTTTTGGGGGCCCCCAAAAGGGGGCCCCCCCGCCTTTTTTAAAAGAAAATTTTCCCAAATTTTTTTTTTTTTTTTTAAAAAAAAAAGGGGTTTTTTTTCCCTTTTTTTGTTAAAAAATATTTTTTGGGTTTTTTTTTTTTTTTTTTTTTTGGTTTTTGGGTTTTTTGGGGGGGGTTTTTTGGGGGGGGGGGGGGGGGGGGGGTTTTTTTTTTTTTGGGGGGGGGGGGGGGGGG
>CM054146.1:9929343-10076843 GCA_028751875.1 Rapana venosa | reverse complement strand
CTAGTTTGGGCCGTGTCTACACCTGTGTTGATATGAAGATTGGTTTAGGCTTGATGATAATCATAGTCCCAGGGGGACCTATCCGATTTAGGGACTGTGCCATCAACCATCCATCACCATCATATTAATGACACAGAGACTGTACACTTAGCAATTTTAAACAACTTCAGGTTACTCATAAACCGGGTCATCTCGGAATGCTTTAAACAACATGAAATGTAGCTTTCTAGTGTCTTTCGAGATTATGAAGCATATCAATGTGCCTGTCAGTATTTTAATTGCCCTTCATGGGATGATTGTGTTCTTGACTTGACTTGATTCGCGCAGATGGAGGTCTCGAACCAGTTAACGCCACGACCTTCACTTAAGGACACCAGGGACTGGTCAATAAGATGAATGGTGACCACTATGACGGCATCAGTTGGCAGGGCAGGGCAGGGCAGGGCAGGGCAGAGTGACTGGAGGGCTGCTACATGTACGTCATGTTCTGGACAGGGCCCATGCTTTCTGAATGTAGCTGCCCTTGGGGGCTGTTCCGGACTATTAATTTTGCCAACATGCCAATGCCAGCTTTGTGCTGTGAGGCTGGGTAGTTTGCTGGCTGTCAGGCTGGCTGGCTGGCTGGTTCTCTCTCTCTCTCTAATATATTGTTTGTGTTGGGTTTGTTGTTGTTGTTTTAAGTGCGAGTAAAAATAAAATTTTAAGACATTAAAAATTTTTTAGAGCTGGATGAAAAGAAGTCAATGTACTTAATCTTTTACCTCAGTATATAAAATTTCGTGATGTAACACTCTCTCTCTCTCTCTCTCTCTCTCTCTCTCTCTCTCTCTCTCTCTCTCTCTCTCGTCACTCAGTTCAGTCGTTTATTAAATAACAGACACTCTCAGATACAAGCTCATACAAGCTCATACAAGGTCATTAAAATATTGGAGAACTGTTCAAACACTGCTGGTTTCTTTTAATCACAGTATGTGGTACAAAAAATTCCATACCACCAACGGAGACCCCTCGATATACTATAGTCCCCACAGTAGAACTGAAACATATAATGCTTCCTTTTTCTCCCGTCCACCAAGAGATTATGGAAAGAATTACCAGAGCACGTGCAAGCCAGTACTTCTATCAGCCAATTAAAACATTTCCTCACTGATGGGGATCAAATAGTTCCGAACTATTTTTTATGCTGGGAAAAAGAAAGCATCAAGTCATTCACTACAGTCTACAGGCTAAGACTCGACATGAGTAAGTAACGTTAACTCTGACTGGAATAAAGGATCAATTATTTGACGATCTGTGTGGTGTTTGTGGTCACCTAACCAAACAGCTGAACATTACTTTCTTTCTTGTCCATTTCTTAACTGCTCGCTGTCAAACAATTGATTCTCTAAATCTAGACGAAAAGAATTTCAATAATTTATTATATTGGCGACACACAAATAACCTTTAATGATAACATGTTCATAATCTAAAACAGCGCATGATCTTAATAATAAATCCAAATGATTTTAGGGCGCAAATAACACATAATTATGTAAACAGTTAAACTGTGATGGAGTACTCTTCCTTCCTTATGTATTGAAATGCAAAGGTAAGGAATTATTATCGGGTTGCCGTAACATGCAAAAGTTTCTTCCCTAGGTTCCCTTCCTTCCTACTGTGGTTTGTGTATTTTTCACTATACGTTTTGTCTACTTCAGCTTGGTAGTATTGAATGTTTTTCTTCCCGTTTTGTGTGGTGGCATTTGTATGGAAAGTAAGTTTGTATTATGTCACTTGTCTGCATAAGAATCAAATGTTAACTTATCAGGAGGCCGGTGTGGATAAAGTCCCTGATAAGGACGTGGACAGGGTGTATAAAAAAAGCACAGGAGTGCTTATTAATTTTGTTCTCCTCGAAATAAAACGAATTTCGCCATGGGCTGCTCTCTCTCTCTCTCTCTCTCTCTCTCTCTCTCTCTCTCTCGATCAATGCCGACTCCACTCCCCCACCAAATGTCTTTCCGATGAGACTATAAACCGAGGTCCCGTGTGCAAACGCACGCAGAACATCTTGCCCACACGTTAAAACCTGTTCCACTTTTCGGAAGAGTAGGCCATTGTGTGCCGGTGGGAACGGACGGACGACAAAATTTACACAACTGCTTACACATGGGGACTGGATGTGGGAAAAAAGAAAGCACAAGAGTGCTTATTCCATTATCCTCGAAATAAAAGATTCAATAAATAAAAAAAAAACATAAAATCTTTCTCTGTCTCTCTGTCTCTGTCTGTCTGTCTGTCTGTGTGTGTGTGTGTGTGTGTGTGGCCCTCCCTCTCTCTCTCTCTCTCTCTCTCTCTCTCCCCCTCTCTCTCTCCATCTCTCTCTCTCTTACCTCTCTCTCTCTCTCTATCTCTCCTCTCTCTCTCTCTATCTCTCCCCTTCCCCCCTCTCTCTCTCTCCTTCTCTCTCTCTCGCTCTCTCTCTATCTCCCTCTCTCTCTCTCTATCTCTCTCTATCTCTCTCCCTCTCTCTCTCTATCTCTCTCTCCCTCTCTCTCTCTCCCTCCTCTCTCTCTCTCTCTCTCTCTCTCTCTCTCTCTCTCTCTCTCTCTCTGAACCTAGCCTTTAGACAACACACAAGGAAGACAAGACAAGGACAGGCCAAGCCCTGGGCCATAGACTGCTGACTTGAAGGATGGCAGCAATCAATAGCCTACGTGCAGGGACGCCACAGCTGAGTGGGTCACAGCATCCGACTTCAATCCCCTGAGGCCCTGAAGTTGTGGGTTTGAATCTGGGAAGCAGCTGTTTTTGCTGAATCCAGTGTTGGGGAGTTTTACGATCTACCCAGTCAACTTTAAAAACAGACCGGCCAGTGCCTTAATTCCTTTCATGTATGCAGATCATGAAATATGTAAGCTAACGAAGAAAAAGAGATTAAAAAAAAAGGAGGGGGGGGGGGGGGGGTCAATGGTGGCGCTGTTCTTGTGGCAACACGCTTCTCCCCGGTGAGAGCAGGCCGAATTTCACGCACAGAAATCTACCGTGACTTATAGTGATATACAATACATAGATACCGCATCATTCACGTCAGTTTTCAGTGAGTTACTGAAACACGAAGATACCCAGCATGCATCTTGTACCTAGAGAGGGATGGGCTCCACCAGGTTCAACTTGCCCAAGAGACACGGTCTGAAAACTTCAGTTCAGTGCAGTGCCCCAGCAACTGCTCAGGCAGTTAAGGGAGAAGAGAAGGAAAGAGAAAGAGAGATCGAAAATCAATACACATGCCTCCTTCAGCACTTTTACACACTTTGTGCTACTTCCTCAGACATCCACACAAACAGACGGGTGGAGAGAGAGAGAGAGAGAAGAGAGAGAGAGAGAGAGATGAGAGATCGAGAGGAGGAGAGAGAGAAGAGAGGAGAGAGAGAGAGAGGAGAGAGAGGAGAGAGGAGAGAGGAGAGAGAGAGAGAGAGAGAGAGAGAGAGAGAGAGATGAGAGAGAGAGGAGAGAGAGAGGAGAGAGAGGAGAGAGAGAGAGAGAGAGAAAGAGGAGAGAAGAGAGAGAGAGCGAGAGGGAGGAGAGAGAGAGAGAGAGGGAGGGAGGGAGAGAGAGAAAGAGAGAGAGAGGAAGGAGAGAGAGAGAGAGGAGAGGAGAGAGAGAGAGAGAGAGAGAGAGAGAGAGAGAGAGAGAGAGAAGAGAGAGAAAGAGAGAAGGAGAGGAGAGAGAGAGAGAGAGAGAGAGAAGGAGAGAGAGAGAGAGGAGAGAGAGAGA
Source organism: Rapana venosa (assembly GCA_028751875.1). NCBI lineage: Eukaryota > Metazoa > Mollusca > Gastropoda > Neogastropoda > Muricidae > Rapana > Rapana venosa. The sequence continues at coordinate 10,073,087 of CM054146.1, read as the reverse complement.
GAGAGAGAGAGAGAGAGAGAGAGTGTGTAAGAGTACTGGTGAAGAAAGACTGTGACATAAGTGCCAGGGGAAGGTGGAAAGGAAAAGGATGGGGAGTGGGTGGGGGAGTGGAAAGGGACGTAGGAAATGGGGTGTGGACAGAGGAGGGAGGTGGGGGTGGGGGTGGAGTGGTGTAAACCAGTGGCTGCAGTGGCCATGAGGTATAATTATGAGAGCCAGCTATCATCAAAGACATGCAGCAATAATTATGGTGTCACACTGTAGCTGGCAAGGCTGCTTCAGTCTCTCCTCACCCTCATCTTTGCCTCGTTCTCTGTATCTCCATCAGAACTCCCAAGGTCACAAAATAATCACAAACTGAAGGACATCTTGCGCACACCGTTAAATCCTGTTCCGCTTTTCGTAAGAGTAGGCCATTGTGTGCCGGTGGGAACAGATGACAGAATTTAAAAAACCGCATACACACAAGGTCTGGATGTAAAAAAGCACATGTGTTTATTCCATTATCCTCGATATAAAAGAATAAAAATTTTAATTTTTTTTTTTTTTAAAAGGGCGGCACAGCCTAGTGGTCACGTCAGAGCGTTGTGCTCGCAGTTTGAGGGCCTTGGAGAGAGAACCTGGTGGAGTCCATCCCTCTCCAGGCACAGGATGCATGCTGGGTGTGTTCGTGTTTCAGTAACTCACCGATCATCTGGGTTCGAGCCACCACCGAGACATCTCTTCAAGGGGATTTTTTCCCTGGAGCCAGCATCAGTACTGACTCCACTGCCCAGAAAGTGCTTCAAGATGAGCCTACAAACCCAGGTCTTGTATGCGAATGAATGCAGGACATCTTGCGCACACGTTACAACCCGCTCTGCCTATTGGAAGAATAGGACATTCGAGCCGGTATGCAGGGATGACACTTTAAAAACAAAAACACAAAAAAAACTGCATGCATGTATGTGTCGTGTTTAGATAGCACACCGAAGTTGTAGGGCCTAATGCATCTACCCTAATGGTGGGCGAAAAACGGTCGCATGCGCAAAATTCTCACCATTGGTGAACTTTGGAGGTCTAGCCCATGAACCAAAAAGCATACACACTAGGTTCAGGCCAAAAGCTGTGTCAGTTAGTGATATAAACAAAGTACCAAGGCCTCCATTAAAATTTTGTTATGCTGTAAAGCGTTATGGCGAGATTGTCTTCAGCCATGACAAGATATGAGCATAAGACTCTTCACTAAAAGGAGAGGGGGGGCGGGGAACTCTTCTGAAGTCCGAGTAAATCTCTCTTTTCTCTCTCTCTCTCTCTCTCTCTTTTCTCTTCTTTTCTCTCTCTCTCTCTCTCTCTCTCACACCCCACCCCACACACACACACACACAGAGGCAGTACAGATACCTACAGCCTTAGTCAGGTAATTTGAGCAACACTCTCAAAATCGCAACGGTAAAGTGGATGAAGCTCGACTGTGTGGTCCCAGTCTTCCCACTGAACCCATAGCAAACACTCTGGATCGACGTCAGCCGAGTCCATATAAAAAGAAAAAAACATATTACTCTTATGGGATTCGAACCCGCGACTTTCCAGCCAGGAACCCTAAAGCACTAACCACTGCACCAAGGCGTCTGGTGTGGTCAACTTTTTCTAGCGAATGGAAAGAAAGTTTAAAAAAAAACAAAAAAACTTGGGTATTGCCAATGTCGCCAAGGTTACGTACCTGATTTTAGAAAGATGGAGAATACCCCACTTTTTTTTTATCGGGCAGGCTGGGGTGGGAAGAGACAGACACAAAGACAGAGATAGGGAGTTGGTAAGAGGGAGAGAGCGAGAAAGAGAAAGGAAGGGGGGGGGGGGGGGGGACGGCTTGAAAAAGTGGAAGAAAGAACGAAAAAGCAAGGAGAGAGTTGGTAAGAGGGAGCGAACGAGAAAGAGGGAGGGCGAGAAGAAAGGAGAAAGTTTGGAAAAGTGGAAGAAAGAACGGAATAGCAAGGACAAGGACAGAAATAGCAGCACTAATTGCGTTTCGTGGGAGAAAATGAGATCGAACAAGATTTTAACGTCTTACTTCAAGCCTAATTGAGAGGAAGAGCAGCAGGGGAGGGGAGGGTGGGGAGAAGGTTACAAGATGTTTTCCTGCAGGAAGATTGCAACCATTGATCAAACAAAGTTACAGACAAGAAAGCAACAACAACAACAACAAACCGAGAAGAAACGAAGTCATTTTGGTATTGAAATGTTGGTGGGAGGGGGGTGGGGGGGTGGGGGGGTGGGGGGGGTTCCTCCAAGGTGTATTTCCCTATCCCGGATCTGCAATCACTGATCAAAGGCAGTTCGTTGCAATGGAAGAAGATCGGTTTTCGTTTTTTTGTTTCGGTTCGTTGGGGGTTTGCTTTCTTTGTGTTAGTGTGTTGTAGGGGATGGGGGGGGGGGAGGGTGCTTTGTTTCGTTTGTTTAGTTGGGGCTTGTTTGCTTGCTTGTTTGTTTGTTTGGGTTTTGATTTGCTTTGGGGTTTTTTCTTCTTTGCTACGAAAGAAGGGCAAGTGTAATTCGTATCTTTTTTTCTAGTTACCATACAGTGACATAGCGGGACTGCACAATACAAAAAAATGACATAAAACTATGACAGTAGACAGTGACATAGCAGTGGCACAAACACGTGACACAAGACAGTGACATGACAAAAGAATGACATTGCCCAGCAAAGACAGAGGACAGTGACGTAGCAGAACAGTGACATAGCACAGTGACATAGGACAGTTATATAGGACAGTGACATAGCACAGTGACATACAGGACAGTGACATAGCACAGTGACATACAGGACAGTGACATAGCACAGTGACACGGGACAGTTATGTAGGACAGTGACATAGCACAGTGACATACAGGACAGTGACTTACCACAGTTATGTAGGACAGTGACATAGCACAGTGACATACAGGACAGTGATATACCACAGTTATGTAGAACAGTGACATAGCACAGTGACATACAGGACAGTGACATAGCACAGTGACACGGGACAGTTATGTAGGACAGTGACATAGCACAGTGACATACAGGACAGTGACTTACCACAGTTATGTAGGACAGTGACATAGCACAGTCACATACAGGACAGTGATATACCACAGTTATGTAGAACAGTGACATAGCACAGTGACACGGGACAGTTATATAGGACAGTGACATACCACAGTTATATAGGACAGTGACATACCACAGTTATATAGGACAGTGATATACCACAGTTATATAGGACAGTGACATAGCACAGTGACACGGGGAAGTTATGTAGGACAGTCACATAGCACAGTGACATACAGGACAGTGACATACCACAGTTATATAGGACAGTGACATAGCACAGTGACTCAGGACAGTTATATAGGACAGTGACATCAGGACAGTTATATAGGACAGTGACATAGCACAGTGACATAGGACATTTATATAGGACAGTGACATAGCACAGTGGCATAGCACAGTTATGTAGAACAGTGACATAGAGCAGTAACATAGCAGAGTTGGGGTGTGGGGGGGAGGGGGGGAAATGGGGTGGCATGCGTGCGCATGTGTGCGTGCGTACGTGCATTCTTTTCAGTCGGCTGCTAGATGGCGAGGAATCTTTTAATCGACAAAACTTTGGTTCATCTGCCCAGTGTCTGGTTGTATCTCGAATGTGATTCGGTCGGGTGGGAAACGACAGCGGTATTAATCTCCCAATAATTATACATATGCGCCACACAGAACACAACAAACTGATTGACGTAAAACATGTGTCAGTGTATGTTTACCGATGGAGCAGCCCCGGCAGACAGCCCAGAGTCAGACTTCATCTGGTCCTCTACCACAGGGACTATATCATTCCCCTGTCATCTGTGTCCTCTACCACAGGGACTATATCATTCCCCTGTCATCTGTGTCCTCTACCACAGGGACTATATCATTCCCCTGTCATCTGTGTCCTCTACCACAGGGACTATATCATTCCCCTGTCGGACTGCCCTCTCACAACCCACGCTGTACCAGAATGTAACACCTAGAGCGCAACTCTATAGTCTTTCCGAGACTACACACAGCTGCCAACAAATTGATGTAACATATTAAGTATAAAAAGTTGGGGGGGGGGGGGGGGGGGGAATAACGAAAGCGGTAGTAATCTGCCAGTACACAACAAGTACGCCACAGAACCGAGACAAAATCTGATTGATGTTAACACATGTGTAAGGTTAAGTTTATTGATGTGACATCTGCAACTTTTGAAACAAAAGACTTGACAGCAGATGGCGCGGACATGGCGTTCTTGCATTCAAAGACCAGTGTCATCCAACCAGTCCTCATCGTGTTGCTCCTACACCCGCTGCCCACAAAGGCCGCACTAGGCCTGTTGCCTTCACAGGGCCACTTTGATCCTACTGCCTCCGGGCTATTTGGCAGCATCCATCACAAAATAACTGCATGTCATTTTTTTGCGGAAAAACCGGCTTTTGTGGTGGGGGAAGGGGAGGCCGGGGGCGAGAGAGGAGGAGGGGGGGGGGATATTTGCTTGCTTACGTTTTTTAGACACAAGCTGTCCAAATTTGAGGGGCGAATACAGTTTTGTTTTTGCTTCTGCTATAATTTGACTTGAGCGCTCGCTTTCCCCCAGCCAAGGTTAAGCAGCATCGAGCGTGGTTACCACTTGGATGGGTGACCGTTTGTGCGCCTTGGCTTCATTACAGTTCCCCCAGTTCACCCAGTTGTAAATGGGTACCTTCCCTCTTTAGGGTCAGGGAAGGTAAAGCAGCGAGGGAGAGGAGATGGGCGCCGCCCTCAATATGCTGGCCCCCTAGAGAAGTGAGGTCTCTGACACCTCGCTCCTTACATCCACATAGATTATGGGACTCCTTTATCTTTTTTTACCTTTCATAATTCACAAACTCCTATCCGTGATGCTTTCATAGCATTGTTTGTTTTTGTTTTGTTTGTTTGTGGTTTTTTGTTTGTATCTTTTATTTGGGGGGCTGGCGGGAGGTGGGCGGTTATTTTCATGATTTAGTCCAATCCAATCCAATCAGTTGTTTATAGCCCTGCCGACCACAGAGGCCATATTGGAGCTATAACCTCGTACAAATGTAAATCTTATGTGAAAACTGTGCATGCAACAGTAAAATACAGATTAAAACAGGATTTAAAACCAACAACCTTACTGTTGTTCCTCCTGTCAACATTTTCATGAGTTCTGTGGAATAAGAGGGGGAAAATAGATGGTAAACATCAAGTTCTTGCTATCGGGGTTACATGTCCTCTTGAACTCATTCTTCTAAGTGAAAACAGAACAAAACGAATAAAACAGACAGACAACTACAGGAATCTGTTCGGAGTGGGGACAGATCGTTGTCTAGGGAAAGTGCAGCTCAATCCTTCCAGGGACGACTCGGCACAACACAAGCCAGGTGAAACAAACAATACTTTATTACGACCCAATCATACACACAAATAATATCAATCTACTAGTTAAACCTCACCCCTCCTCCCTGTTCCTTAGCCCGGCTATCCCCCTCAACAATAAACTTAATGAAGAAACAAAAAACTCATCCTTCCATCACAGCCTTACACACGCACACACACAAACACACACACACACACACACAAACACACACACACACTCATTGACACAAGTGCTCCTCCCAGAACCATTCCTACACACACATCCGACCTCCGGACAATGGACAGTTCATTCAGGGGGGAGAGGGGCCTGAGGGCGACCTAGCTATAGGGACTGCACCTGCCAGGGCTGGGTAGCGGCACGTCCTGGACCGGCTGGTCAAACACGACGACGCCTGGTCTCCAGGTCAAGGGTTTCCTTCTGCATACGGCCAGGCTGTCAGTGCTCCTCTACAGGTCGTCAGGTCTCTTCTGCACCCCGCCAGATTTCCAGCGCAGCTCACCTATGCAGTCGTACACGAGTTAGGCCGGCTCCCCTCAATCAAACAAACTCATATTTTACTACTGCAATATCTAAAACACAAGCACACGACAAGAATTACAGACACCGACTTGGTCTTCATTCGCTCACAAGAAGAAGAAGAAGAAGAAGAAGAAGAAGAAGAAGAAGAAGAAGAAGAAGAAGAAGAAGAAGAAGAAGAAGAAAACAGCCTCTACTATATTCTATCATTTATTCATGGACATGGTGGAGTTCTTAATTTCACTTTTCAGCCAGATCATGCCTTTTTTTCTTCTTCTTTTTTTTACATCACCACAGCAATATTTCTGTTACAAAAATATTACTTTTATATGTCCATTCCAACCGATATGTCATGGCCGAGTCTAATCTTCTTTACCCTTAACAAACCGCTAAATAAATAATTTTGATTCCAACAACTAGTTTTCTCTCATTCAAAATGAAAGTAGAATTTTCTTTTGGAATATATTCTGCTCCTATATTCGGTTTCCCTGTCCTACCTTACTGACATTTACAATGCGCAATTCTTAAAATCGTCTTTCAACATAACATTCTTTCTTTGACATATTATTCAAAACAACAAAGTTCTACTTTTGAAACCCTATCCTAATTCATCACACATACGTTCACTCTCTCACGTGATCAAAAGTTATCAGTTCATCCACACGACCCAAGGAACAAACTATACATGTCGTGAGCGGCAGCACACCTGGAGTTCTGTGGTTCAAATCCCGGAGCCCTGCTGGTAAATCTGCTCTAACTAAATATAATTTGATTGAGGGAACTCTTGAAAATAAGGAATAAAATAACCAAACTGTAGTGTGGTCTGAACCTACTTCTGTGGCACCTCAACGAAGTGCTAGCACTCACAGACAATTATTAAAACAAAATGATAACCAGCTTTTGATCCCCTTCCTCCAGGAGGAAGAAAATCTTTCTGCACTGCCTTACACTGCAAAGAAAAACAAAAATGGGATCCTTGGAACAACAACGATTCTTCCAGAGGAAGTCAAACCAAAAATAGGAGTTTTCCCTATCTTCAATCCGCCTGCCTAGCTGGTGCACGGGGGACATTCATCGCCACTGGCCATACACTGACTTCGGTCAGGTCAGTTCGGGTCTCTCGCTTTGCTGAGAGTTCTTGACTTACTTGACTTATGCCTCTTGGTTCCTTGGGGAACGTAGGGCTGCAACAACACCCTTCCAACGAACTCGGTTTTGGGAGATCTTCTTCAGCTCGGCCCATGTCATTCCGGCTGCCTTCATTTCTTCGTCAACACTTCTGCGCCAGGTCTGTTTTGGTCGACCAACTTTCCGCTTCCCTTGTGGATTCCAGTCAAGGGCCTGCCTGGTGACATTTGACGCAAGCTTGCGGAGTGTATGGACGATCAATCCCCACTTCCTTTGTTTAATAATGGACTCGATTGGGGTTTGTCTGGTCCTGCCCCACAGTTGTTTGTTGGATATGACTTCCGGCCACCTGAATTTGAGATGTTCCTGAGGTATTTGTTGGTAAAAGACTGGAGTTTGTGGGTGTTGGTTTTTGTTACCCGCCAGGTTTCTGAGCCATAAAACAGGACAGATTTGACATTGGTGTTGTAGATCCGAATCTTGTTTTGAAATGAGAGGGCTGTTGACCTCCAAATTGGCCGAAGGGTGTTGAAGGCGTGACGGCTTTGTTGATTCGGCACTTGATATCTTCATCTGTTCCCCCATCTTTACTGACGACACTGCCCAGGTAAATAAACTTGCTGACTTCCTTGATGGTTTCTTGCTGCAGTCGCATTGGGTCATGTGTTTTGTTGTTCACCCTCATGACCTCCGTCTTCCCGATGTTGATTTGGAGGCCAGTCTTTTCAGCTTCTTCAGCAACACGACAAAGCTTCTCTTGTGCGTCTTGTTGCCTGTGGGAGAGAAGGCTGATGTCGTCTGCGAAGTCCAAGTCTTCCAGCTGCTTCATGAGGGTCCACTGTATGCCGGTTCTCCTGCCTGCTGTGGCTTGCCAAATTATCCAGTCAACCACCAACAGGAAGATGGTTAGCGACAACAGACAGCCCTGACGAATACCGGTCTGTACGGAGAAGGGTTCCGTCAGTTTCCCTTCATGGATGACTTGACAGGTGGCATCTTCATTTAGCTGCTGGATGATGGTGATGAACTTTGGTGGAAAGTCATAGTAATGCATCAGTTTCCAAATGACATCTCTGTCGACGCTGTCAAATGCCTTCTGGAAGTCGACAAAGACTGAATATAGGGGGGTCTGCCACTCCAGGGACTGCTCAATGATGATGCGCATTGTGGCGATTTGATCTGTGCATGATCTGTCTTGCCTAAAGCCTGCCTGTTCATCCCGAAGTGTCTTGTCCAGTGCTGTCTTCAGTCTGTCTGGCATGATCCTTGTCAGCACTTTCCCTGGGATGGACAGTAGCATGATTCCTCTCCAGTTGTTGCAGTAGGACAGGTCCCCTTTCTTTGGCAGCTTTTCGAGATGGCCATTCTTCCAGTCTTCTGGTACACTCTCTTGCTCCCAGATCTTGTGTAGGAGTGGGTATAACATCTCAGTGGAAGTTTGGATGTCTGCCTTCAGTGCTTCAGGTGGTATACCATCTGGGCCTGCTGCTTTGCCTGATTTGAGTGACTTGATGGCTTTGGTGATCTCATTCTTGGTAGGGGGGCCGGTGTTAATGCCAAGGATTTCAGTAGGTGGGGGGATGTCTGGCGGCACGGGTGGTGCAGGTCTGTTGAGCGTTTCTTTGAAGTGCTCTGCCCATCTTGCTCTGATCTGGAATGGTATTGCCATTCTTATCTTTGACAGGGCAGCTAGGTTTGCTGTTTTTTCCTGAGAGAGTTCTCGTGATCTCGTACAGTCTCTTCATATTTCTTTGGCCTGCTGCAGTCTCTGCGTCCTGAGTCAGTTCCTCAATGAATTTTCTCTTGTCTTTTCTTGGGCTGAGAGTTCGGCTCCCTGGCATTCTCTCACTGACCTGGTCGCAGACACAATGACGATCTAACCAGGCAGAGTCGCACCTATGGATGTGGAAACACTGCTCACAGAAAGGACATGCGTGGGCAGCTCGCGGGGACTCTGCCTCTTGGCCTACCTGCCCATATCGAGAATTCCTTTCTGCTGTTTCTGCATTTAAAAATAATGCACCGGGCACATGCATGTGCCAGCGGGGTCAAGAAACTAAAGCCTACATCTACAGGCAGGGATGGGGGCCTACAGGTGAAGGTTAAGGACCCTCCGTCAGTCCCGGAAGGCCTAGATTCCTCCTTCATGATGGAGATCGAGGTGGGGTGGCAAGGGGTATGAGACATGGCGGAGGTTGATCCGTGACAGACGTGCTGAGCTGAGGACAAAAAAGAGGTTGGCGTAAATGTGTGAGCAGAAGTGTGCACAGCAATGTCATGGACATTACTGTTGCAAGATCAGCACAATTTTGGGGCATGGGGGAAGTTGTGGTGGTGGTGGTGAGGGGGGGGGGCGGTTATTGTTTCGTTTTGTTTTGTTTTAGTTTGGTTTGTTGTTGTTGTTTGTTGTTGTTTGGGGGGTTGTTCCTCGGCTAGAGGGTCACCAAAGGTTCACCAATGGTGAGGTGTTTGTTTTGTTTTGTTTTGTTTTTCACCCACCACCGTAAGCACACTGGTCCGACTGGTTAAGAGTCTCCTCCGAAAGACTTGACATTCAGTTTGATTTTTCCCGTCAAACTGGGAAGAAAAGGCAAGACTGGGAATCGAACCCAGAACCTCACGGTTTACTTGTTAGGCAGGTGGACGTCTTAACGTCCTGCCACCTCCTTTCTTATGTTTAACTTTCTTTGTACTCAGAATATGCATTACTTCATGTTGCTCCTGCGGCGGTTTTCTCATGAGGCGGTCGAGGCACTCTGTTGGATATTGTACAGATAGTCAGAAAACTGGGACAATGATAATACACTCAGTTAGAAAACAGAAAGATCCTGGGTTCGAATCCCATTCAAAGCCAGACATCCTCAGCCATATATGAAACCACGAGTCGTTGTCTGGGTGTTAGTCTTTCAAATAAGAAGAAAACTCCCACGGGTGTGAAACTTGTGTTGACAACTATAATCACATACCCTGTAGTTTTTTTTCTTCTTTTCTTTTTTTTATTTCGAGAATAATGAAATAAGCACTCGGTTGCCTTTTCTTTTTTTTTTTTTACATCCAGCCGCTGTGTGTATGCAGTTTTGTAAATGCTGTCATCTGTTCCCATCGGCACACAATGGCCTACTCTTCCGAAAAGCGAAACAGGCTTTAAGTGTGCGCAAGATGTTCTGCCTCCGGTCGCACACGGGACCTCAGGTTTATGGGCTCATCCAAAGGACTTGACCATAGGAGCGCCATGGATGACTGGCTAACCAGTCCTCCCCGCATACTTACATATGATGTCGACACATGAGAGTGCCGGGAGTTGTCCGTGGCAAAATTCTATAGAAAAAAGCTACGGTGATAGGAAACAAACCCACAGCCAGACAGTGACTAGCAAGAGGTGGCGCTGAACTATGGGGACGCGCTCTCCCACGTAGAGGAATCTGACTGTGACAATACAATACAATACAATACAATACAATACAATACAATACAATACAATACAACAATACAGTCAGTACCTTTGTGTACAGTGCTTTTACATCGGTCTCTTCCTGTGCCCTATTTTTTCGTTCCTCGGCTAGAGCTCCCAGATTCACCAAAGATGAGGTTTTAGCCTAGGCCTAGCCACCGTTATTCCCCCCAAAAAATGAGGATAATGTAATAACGCTGCTATGGAAGTGCGCGTGCTTTGAGGCTACGTGACAGGGCTGTACTCAACACTTCCTATCATAATACTTCCCGGCGACAACCTAGTATGAGAGATACAGACACATAGGCCTACAGTGTTGGTCAGGTAATCTGGGCAACACTCTCAAAATTGTGTCCATAGAGAGGATGAAGCTCGATTGTGCGTTCTTAGTCTTCCCAAAATGAGCCCACAGCATACTCACTCTGGGTAGGAGCCGGCGGGAATCCGAAAAAAAAAGTCCACAACACTCTTATGGGATTGGAACCTGCCCACTTCCTGTCTATGACCCAAGGCCCTAACCACTGCACCAAGGTGGCTGGTATGTTGAAAAGCTTCCCTGTTGGAGCCACTCTTTATACCGAAATAAAATGAAATACGTGACTACACATGAACATGAATCGCTCTTTCTTCCATTAGACAAGTAAGACTTTCGTGACTATAATTATCATGTATAATGAATGGCCTTGTAGTTGACCTACTTCTGTGCTCTTCCCCTCTTCCCCCAACTGCTTGCTGCCATCACCACTACCAGCACAACAGCCACCCTTTCCTAACCAGTTGTGTAATCGCGCTGACTGTACTGTGTAACCTGTGTATCTGGCGTACTCTTTTTAATTAAGCTAGGAATTTAACATTTATTTTGCCAAGGATTTTTTTTTTGTCACAGCAGCCTTCTGACTTGTTCTTGTTTTTGCTTTCTTTCCCGTGACTTAATACACTATTTTTCCCTTCCTTTGCTTAGATGAAAGAGAAAACATAATTATTTAGATAATGGTAATACGCTTCAGCAGTACGATCTTAGTTCTGCAATGAAATTGCAGATCTTTAGCTAGGGACTTCGAATACTTACAACACTTAGCTTAGTGCCAAACACTTATCAGGTTCTTCTTCTTCAGTCTTTAAAATAATGTTAAAAGAAGCAAGTTACCAAGACTGAAGCAGTTTTTCTGTCCACCTGTCTGTGAACAACAACAGACTGAGGCAAACATCAACACTGCAGTGTACGTTCACGTTGGTTTACACTATTGCTTGGAAGAGTCTCCTGTGCCAGAAAATGCGAAAGATGTTTTCTAATGCGCTGTTATGATCAAGTTTTTTGAATCCTTAACAGTTAATGGTGTATCCAAGAAGTCGGGGTCGGGATAGCTCAGTGGTGGTCAGAGTACTCGCTTTCCCCCAAGCTAAGGTTAAGCAGCATCAAGCGTGGTTACCACGTGGATGGGTAACCGTTTGCGCGCCTTGGCTTCAGTACAGTTCCCCAGTTCACCCAGCTGTAAATGGGTACCTGCCTCTTTAGGGTCAGGGACGATAAAGCAGCGAGGGAGAGGAGATGGGCGCCGCCCTCAATATGCTGGCCCCTTGAGAAGTTGAGGTCTCTGATGCCTCACTCCCCTACAACCACACAGCTTACGGACACCTTTACCTTTACCTTACCTAGAGGTCTCATAAATAATAATAGGCCTACTGACTGGTTGAAAACTACCAATAACCAACAAGGAAAATAGCCATTCACCTTTCTGGGAAAATGATTGTAGGCCTTTTAATGTGACTAGTAACTTCTAAACACTATAACACCTTTCTCAGCCAACTGCTTAATGAACATGCACCTCCCATTGACCATTTTCTGCCTGATAGGCCCTTTGCCTCATGGTACATCCATGATTTCTTGGAGGCAAAGCGCAAACGCCGACAACTAGAACGGCAGTGGGGGTAAAAAACTAAAATAAACAAACAGCTCTTTCGAAAACAAACTAACAAAATCAAAACATTCATCCATTCAGGGAAGACAAACTACTACTCTGCTCAAGTTCTCAAGGCAACATCCATGAAATCTCATTTTCCCCTCACCTCAACTTTTCTTGGATCTGCAAAGGCAAGCCTCTGCCTACTGTCCACAGTCACTCTGAACTTCCTGATTTCTTTTCTTACAAAGTCCACAACATCCGCTCTAAACTCGATCAGACTCCTTTCCAACCTGTACCTCCTGATCCCCAATTCACTGGCACTCCTCTCCTTTCCTTTCAGCCAACAAGTGAGGAAGAAATCAGGAAAATTCTAAATGAAATTACCATAAAATCATGCGATCTTGATCCTGTGCCTGCTTCTCTTCTCACACAGTGCCTTCCGCAGCTTATACCAACTATCACAAAAATAGTAAACTCATCTCTTCTTTCAGAAATTTTTCCATCAGCTCTCAAAACTGCAATAGTTATACCTCTACTCAAAAAGCATTACCTTGACCCTAATATTCTGAAGAACTATAGACCTGTTTCTAACCTACCTTTCATCTCCAAAGTACTCGAAAAAGTCGTTCTGAAACAATTTAACAGCTATCTTCATTCAAGCAGTCTCTTTCCCGTATTTCAGTCTGCCTATCACGTCAACCACAGCACAGAAACCACCCTAGTCCACACGGTAAACAGGCTTCTACACGCTTCTGACTCTGGGAAAATCTCCCTTCTCACTCTTCTGGACTTATCTGCAGCATTCGACACTATAGATCACTCAATTCTTCTCTCCTGTCTCCAAAAAACATTTGGTATCAAAGGTGCAGCCCTCAACTGGTTTAGTTCACACCTCACTGACCGATTTCACACAGTTGCAATAAACAAGATTCAATGAATACCTGCCTGTCAAACTGGAATGTGGAGTCCTGCAGGGATCAGTTCTGGGCCCTGTTCTGTACACTCTCTACACTGCTCCACTGTCGTATATTCTCTCTTGACAAATATGTCACACTGCCTCCAAGATATCCCAAACTGGATGATACAAAACAAGTTACAGCTAAACGCAGATAAAACTGAAGCCATTATTGTAGGGACCAAACACAAACTCTCTTCCATTACAACAGATTCAATAGAGTTTGGCAATACAACAGTTCCTCTATCCACCACAGTCAAGTATCTAGGTGTTGTTATTGACAACATGCTCTCCATGCAAAAATTCATCACCCAGACCTGCCAGTCATGCTACTACCAGTTAGGGTGTATAAGCCAATTCGAAAGTACCTGTCTGCTGATACAGCATCCAAACTTGTCACATCTCTTATTCTTTCACATCTGGACTATTACAATTCTCTTTTGGTTGCCAGCATCATCTATCCACTCCCTTCAACGTATACAAAACTCTGCAGCTCGACTAGTCCTCAAAAAGAAAAAAAATCAGCATATTACTCCTCTCTTTCGATCTCTCCACTGGTTGCCTGTACCACAGAGAGTAAAGTACAAGATCAGTACCCTCTGTTATAAATGTCTCCACAATACAGCAGCCTCCTACCTCTGTGAATGTCTTTACATGTACGCTCCTCGTTCCCTCCACTCTGCTGCAGATACCCTGTGCCCAGGAATACCTAGATTTAACCAATCCATCGTTGGCCGTGGCTCTTTCCCTATTTCTGATCCATCAATCTGGAATGACCCCCCTCTCTCCCTTTGCAAAAAGCCTACTTACACTTTTATATCCAGCCTCAAGATATACCTATTTCAAACCCAAGACTTTCCCCTATTGTTTCATCTATTAATTATCTGTCCCCTGCCTTCAATGACCAAAATTCCCATCAACCTGCTCAAGTGTATAACCTGTGTGTGTGTGTGTGTGTGTGTGTGTGTTAAAACTGTAAATTATTGTTGGTTGCATGTGTAGGAGTGGATCAATGCAAGTGCTTTGATTTGTTTTTACAAGATATAGCGCAATATAAATTTATTTATTATCATTATGAACAGGCTTGTTGAAAATATTGTAGATTTACCTTTTGTGTTACTTAATGATGGGTGGTGTACTAGAATTCCAGATATCCCTACTCATTGGTCAACTGATATAGATCTAAATATGATCTCACCTAAACTTGTTCCTGAAAAGCATGACAAAACATCAAGCAGTGACAAACCCCCTTTCGCTCGTCTGTCTATTATTATCACAATTTGTGAAGAGGCTTCAATTAAAATCGAACACACACACACACACGTGTGCGTGTGCGCATGTATGCACGTGTGTCTCTGGTTATGTGTCTGTGTCTGTGCGTGTGTGTGTCTACGAGCTCTGCAGTGTATTGGGTGTTTTATATATATATATATATATATATATATATATATATATATATATATATATATATATATATAATATATATATATATATATATATATGGTTAATGAGTGCCTTTTATTGTTATGGGTTGTGTAATAATTTAGTTAGATATTACTGATCAAGTTGTTTTTGTTCCAAGGTAGATGGCTTGATGAAAAAAATGCACGCACACACACACACACACACACGTGTGGAGGGAGGAGGCGGAGTCGTTCATTCGATTTAACGTCTTTTCACAATTAGTGATAATTATTGAACGAAATCTAATAGTGTGTGTTCTTGAAAAGAAAATATTTTGCAAACTCAAAATAAAACTAACATTAAAAGGAAATAAGTAAAATACCCTCTTTTCTTTTCCCAACAAGTCTGTCTCTCTTCTGACCACCAAAATAATGTCATCCAAATTTCTTAATTGTCACGGTCATTTGGTACAGTTGGCCTAGTCGCAGCAAATAGGCCTAAAACATGCCTGAAATGCCCTAGCATGCTTCTCAAAGTCAGCAACAGACGAATGGTTGGACTGTGCTAGGCTATTATGGGGAGGAGGGGTTTAAAGGCTTATAAATAACACGGTCACAGATGGCCCGAAAGATTTTCCTGCTTTCCTCCCTGTAAAATTACTCAAGGGAAGACAACTGTAGGCCTATCAGCGATCGCAGTGATGGCGAGTCGGGCTGTATCTCGTGTGTTTGTTGTTTCAGAAGCTCGTGATCTGGTCAAGCATGTAAAACGGTATCTTGATTCCAGTTCTATCAATGTGGATTCTGTTCCTAGTGACGGTAATATTGATGGTCTTGTTTCTGTGAGAAAGTAGAGATTTTTTTCAAGCAGCGAACTTGTTGAAACAGTAAAAGATAAGCCGAACTTGCCGTTAGCATAATCCCCCAGGGCAAGATAATGAGCTCCCTTTCTCGTACTTTCGGTTCTTGTTGGTTTGGTTTTTTTTTCATTTAATTTCTTTTTTTTTTCATTTAATTATATCGCTTTTACTAATTTTTCATAATCAGCACACAGACTCCATACGGTTATTTTTTGTCTGCAAAGCATATGACAAGAGGGTCGCTCTAAAAGCAGAGAGAGAGAGAGACTTGAGATTTCCATCAGCCGTTGGAACTGCCTTTAGCCCAGTGTGTTCTTAATTTTAACGTCTATTCACATTAAGTGATATTAGACACAAAAAGGCAAACAATTCAGAAAAAAAGGTTAAGGAACTGTCTAACTACTGTAACCATAATACAATGAAAGAAATTAATTTATCTTATGAATAACTATAGTTTTTAACTATATACAAGAGTTCCTGTTCAAACCAATGCAGAACATCTTTAGCACACTTTAAATCCTGTTCCGCTTTTCGGAAGAGTAGGTCATTGTGTGCCGGTGGAAACATATGACAAAATTTACAAAACCGCATACACACGGGGACTGGATTTAAAAAAGCACATGAGTGCTTATTCCATTATCCTCGATATAAAAGATTAAATTAATTAATTAATTAATTAAAACAGATCAAAAGATACACATCATGTATTCCAGGCCAAAAGAACACTGGGAAAAAATGTAACAATTTCGAAAACTATACCATGGTGGGTAGAATGCCTATGCTTCAAATCAATAAATGACATACTTAACTTGTGCTATAGCACATTACTAACACAACTCTCCTTCAACAGCAAAGCAATTTTACAGAGCATTGTACAGTTATTCAAAACATGCAAAGATCTCTCAGGAATGATGGGAAGGTGCTTTTTTAACACTTGACATTCGAAAAGAATATGAATGTTTTAGATTGCCCCCACCACACACACAATGCACATTTCTAGAAAATTTTGTATGGAAAGCATTTAGCTTCAGTCCATTAATAAGACTTATGACTGGCCTTTGGCATGATTTATCTAACCCAAAACAAGAAGAGAGAAAGAAGTTTAGGTAAAAAATTGAAGTGGTACCATGGGAAACCCCACATCTTCTTGTTTTTTCCTAACATGCTTCCAGCAAGCACTTTTAATCAAGTTATAATTCTCATGAAATGACATTGGTATATTCAAGACAGCAGCAGAGTTTGAATGTGCTGCCACATTTTTAGCTGCTCTATCAACCATTTCATTATAAAATATTGCAATGTGATGGTACCCAGCAAAAGGTGACACTAGTGCCTCTTAATATGAGAAAGTGTATAATATGGTTTATTTCATTTATAAGATCATGTTTAATATTAGACCCAGGGTTTTTAAGAGATTGTAACAGATTTTGAATCAGCACATAACAATACCTGTAAAATAGCCCAGGGAAGGTCAATTAAGTAATGTAAAGCCATCAGAATGGCAATTAACTGCTGTAAAAATAGAATGATTCTTTCCAATATGGTACAATTTTCAACCTTTAAGGGGGGAATGACGAAAGCTGCACCTCCATCAGTGCTATTTAGAAGAGATCCATCGGTATAGATTTTAAGATGTGAAGGGTAGTTATTTATCATGTGCTCCTTCACATGAATACTGAGAATGCTACTCCCTTTTTCTTTAGAGGTTTGTGTGGGTGTTTTGTTACATGCCATTTATCTAGATGATCACACAACCTGGAAATGTACACTCTCTCTCTCTCTCTCTCTCTCTCTCTCTCCTCTCTCTCTCTCTCTCTCTCTCTCTCTCTCTCTCTCTCTCATGTATTCCCTTATATATGAAATGTATTATTTTTATATAAATGTTTGGTTTATACATTTTATAGTGATTTATTTTGTCATCATCCAAAAAGCATACAATATTGTTCTCCATCTTCAATCAATATACCATGCCTCTTGGAAATGTACTAAGTGAGTTTAAATTGATTTGCCTAACTTCGAATTGTTGTATTGATGCTGTTGTTGGTGGGGCTGTTAACAACTGTTTTATATCAGGCTCCTTGACATTTTGTAACTGAACTTGACATATTTATTGATAGTATATATTTTTTTTTCTTTTATAAGGTTTTGGTGAGGATGCTTTAACAGAATTTGATACCTGGTTTATATTGATGTTGATGTAACCAGGAAATACTCTCTCTCTCGCTCTCTCTTGCTTCTTGCTGTCTCCCCTCTATTTTACTTTATCCATATTACCTAATTATAATCAGTGTATCAGTTTTCATGTTAATATTTGATTTATTTGAGAATTATATGTTTACCGACGTATATCTCTTTTCTAAAAAAAAATAATCTATGTATCTCTTGAAATTAATGCTCAAGTCAGTTAGGGATTATGTATTGTTAAGTATATAATTTTTTTTGTAATCATGTTGTCGTTGTTGTAGTAAGATGTTTACCTTTGTTTGGTTGATAGTCCCTAATCAGGGCAAGGGCCGGATGAAAAAAAGTATGGGCAATGCGTATTCTGTTACCTTTGAAAAATAAAGATTCATTCAAAGATTCATTCATTCATTTTTTACAGGTGGAATGATCAATATCAAAAGAAGCTCTTTGAAGTTCCCATAGAGGACTAGGAGATAAATGAGATGTGGACAATTTCGTTTCTCTGGGATTACACTTTTGACTTTTCAAAAAGATCTGCTGTGAAAGTGCCAATTGTAAGAAAACAAATATTTTTGGCTCTTTTAGGAAAATGCTCATCAGATCTCGCATAAATTTCATGTTCAATATTGTTTTCAGTAGTTAAGCTTCTTACAATGTACTTTGCCAGCATCAATTCGCGATATTCATCCAAATGCAGAACTCCTATTTCTTTGTATGGTCCTAAGGACAAAGCATGTGATGGTACTCCCAAAGCAAGGCAAAAGGCTTTACAATCAAGACTCTTAAGTTTTTTCAGTAAAAATTTTGGGGCATTAAAAAAGACTTGTTGGCTGTATGTCAGTTTAGAATGAACTAGCGCCAAGGACAGATGTTTAAGAACAGTGACATCTTGGGCCCATTGCTGTTTACTCACTACTTTTTCATGATTTAATGTCTTTCTGGTTTTATTTAACAAATATTCAATATGACTACTCCATGTAAGTTTTGAAGTGAGATATATGCCCAAAAATTTAACAACAAATTTGTACTCAAGATATCTGTCTTGGAGTTTGAACTTTGGCAAGGAAGGGGAATCCGCTCCATTATTAAAGAACACAATGTTAGTTTTCTCTGGAGACAGTTTTAAATCATTTTCTACCATATAAGTACTAAGTTTGTCAAGCTCAAGCTGATATACTTTCTTAATATAGTTTAATTGTCTTTGTGGTGTTGACTTTTTCATAGTTGTCTCCATCCACATACAAATGTCATCTGCATACTGAACAAGGACAACATTATTTGATAACGAACTAGGGATGTCATAAACCAAAATATCAAAGAGATAAGGAGCAATAACAGAACCCTGTGGTTTACCCATTTGAGGAAATCTTGGGTTGGAACATGAATTTCCAATTTTTGCTCTGATACTTCTGCCACTAAGAAAATGTTTAACATAAAAGTAAATATGGCCAGACAAGCCAATAGATTTAAGTTTGTATAGCAATTGTGCATGCCAAACTTGGTCATAAGCTTTATGGACATCAAGGAAAGTAGCAGGAATATATTTTCTTCATGCAAACTGATGTTTAATTTGTGTAGTTAGCTTAACCGGATGGTCAATACTTGACCTGCCTTTAGGAACCCTGCCTGGTTAACTGGAAGTACTTTAGTCTTGTCACAGTAATACACCAGTCTATACAAAACGATTTATTTCATCAGCTTTCTGTATGTGAAGTTAACGAAATGGGTCTATAGCTATTTTTGTCTTCTTTGGCTTTCCCTTGTTTTAATATAGGAATAATTAGACTGCTTCCATAATAGAGGGAGTGTACCTTCTGCCCAGAATTTTTTTAATAGTTCGTGTAATAGTGAAATCCAGTTATCAGGTAAATGTTTTAACATTTCATTAGAAACAGCATCTATTCCAACTGATGTTTTTTTTTATTACTAAGGGATTGAATGACATCTTTGACCTCTTGCAGAGTAATTGGAGCATTGATGTAATGTGAATCATCAGAAATGGGATCATTATATATATATCTTTTTCATCTCCTTACTACTTAACATAATCTGTGTTTGAGACAGATCTTCATCACTCACCATAGTAGCAAACATATCAATAAAAGCTTCACCTTTATCTGAATTAGGAGGCACCGTGGTCGAGTAGTTTAGACGGTCAACTCGTGATCCAGAGGTCGCGGGTTCGATCCCCGCTCGGCTCGGTGTTGTGTCCTTGGGAAAGACACTTTACTCCTATTTTCCTCACTCCACCCAGGTGTACAAGTGAGTACCAGCTCTGCTGGGGAAGTATCTGGCAACAGACTAGCGTCCTGTCACAGGGGTGGTGAAAAACCATCAGTTCACTTAACGCTACAGAAACCGGGATAAGCTCCGGCTCTATGGGCCTTCTGGCTCGAAAGAACATACTTTTTAACTTTTTTTTTTATCTGAATTAGTTGGGAAATAATTATTTTTAATTTTGATAGGATACTGGGGTAAACAAATTCCATGTTTCATGTCATTGAATTTTTTCCATAACTTTTGTAGATCTTTATGACTACTTACTTCTTTATTACAAAAAGCAGACCAGAAATCACTCTTAGCCTGTGCTATGACCCTATCTGTGGCTTTATTAACCCTCCTCAAAATAGCATGATTTTTTAAGGATTTATTTTTCAAGTACTTTTTGAAGTAGAATTTCTTTTCATCCACAGCTTTCTGACAGGTTTCATTCCACCATATATTACCTGTGTGTATAGTAGATTTCACAAAAGAAAACTTTGGGATAGAGTTATCAGCAGCTTTTAGAATACCTTCTATAAACTTTGCATAAAATTCATTGATATCATCATTTCTTAAAATGCTTGTTTCTTGTAATCTTAAGAGAGACTGAAACTTATCCCACTTAGTATTGCTATAGTTGTATTTTGGTACAATGTCCTTAACTTTGTCTGTTTGCACAGAGTTATCATACAGAGTAGTTATGATTGGTGTGTGGTCACTTCTTAAAGTATCATTATGTGTTTCCCACATACAATAAGGGACAAGAATGGGTGAAATGAGGAATAAATCAATAGCGCTAGCTCTTTGACTGGAAATATCAGGAACCCTTGTGATGCTTCCGTCATTAAGCAGGGATAGAGAAGAGTCAACAATGTTTTCTACAAACCCTTTGCTGATGATAGTAATGCTTTCCTTTTCCCAGAAAGGGTAGTGGGCATTAAAATACCAGCAACTAACCATTTATCATATAGCATGTGAAGGGAACGCACCCATTCTGTATTTTCTTCGTTGGGACCTTTGGGCAAATATACAGAAACAAAATTGATGATTTGATTGTTACTAATTTTCACTAGTGCTGCACAGGAATGTATATTTGGTATATCAGTTGGCACAGGTGAAATACACAGGTTATAATCTAAACTCTTATGTATGTAAATGGCTGCTTTTACTTTTTCCTTCTGATCTCTGTGTCCAGTTACTGGTAGATAAAAATAATCAGACAGTTTGGGTAATTTGTTTTTTGGTCACATTTAGTGATTGAAGCATAAGGACATGATAACTGTGAGAAGCAAGATGTGTACTAGATAAGAAAGATTAGTATTGATGGATCTACAATTCCATTGCATAATTCTAACTGAGCATGCCTTACTCATGTCTGTTCTCTTAGTGAAGATAATAATAATTGTAAAGCCCAGTGTGTGTGCGCGCGCATGTGCGCGCACATGTGCGCACGTTTTTACAAAAATAACTCCAAGATCCTTGTTATCTCCATGACATGCTAACACTATGAAGATGTTTTATTATGATCTGATAAATCTTGTGACCCAGACCAGATATGAGACATATGACCTATGCTTCAGAACAGCACACATGGCAGACAGGCCACAAAGGCTGATAGAATAATAGCCTTCATTTTGGAATGTGATGCTCCACCACATAATATGTCACATTGTACCACAGGTCATCTTTTAATTGAGAACATGTTACTTATCTGCAAGAAAAAAGCAATTCAAAATAATTTCATTCAGAAAAGAAAAACAACAACAACAGATCGAAAATCAAACAGCTCTCTACAAATATTATTATTACAAATTCAGTGCATGCTAGATGCCAGAAAGTGACAAAGTAAGAAAATGACATAATATGTGGTCAGGAGGATGATGATAATGATAATAATGTGTGGAATTTCTAAAGTGCTGAATCTTGTAAAGCAAACAAATCAAAGCACTTGCATTCATTTCCATGCATGCTACCTTTCACAAATAGGATTAACAGATTTACACAACCTATGCATACATGCACATACACTTTTTTTTAAAATCAAAAGGAAACAAAATTATGCTTTAATAACTTAAGCACAAGATAGAAGAAAGGTAATTAATAGAACTTACAATGTAATTGAAACCCATAATAAAAAATCTGACCCCCCCACCTACCTAAAATCACTCCTAGTGAAAAAGTGGATCAGGTGCAATCCAACTCATTTTGTAGTGGAGGTCACATAGATGTGCAGCTGTGACGACTGGTGAGTAGGTGGGAGGGTACATGTATACATGTTCACAAATAAATGTGTAATAAATATAGATAGATATAGGCAGTGTGTGTCTGTCTGTGTATGTGTGATTTATCATGCAAGTTTATGTGTGAGTATGTGCATGCATATGCCTTCACATGAATGTACCTCTGTGTGTGTCTGTGTCTGCGTGTAATTATCATGCAGGCTTACATTTTTAATTTATTTTGTAGTCTTTTACATCAAGGATAATGGAATAAGCACTTATGTGCTTTTTTACATCCAGTCCCCATGTGTATGCGGTTTTGTCAATTCTGTCATCTGTTCCCACCGGCACACAATGGCCTACTCTTACAAACAGGAGAACAGGATTTAACATGTGCGCAAGATGTTCTGCGTGAGTTCGCTCACGAGGCCTCAGTTTATAGTCTCATCCGAAGGACTTTTGGGGAGAGTGGAGTCTGCACTGATGTTAACTCCAGGGGGAAAATATCCCCCTTGGACGGGAATCCAACCGGGGTCGTCAGATTGCGAGCGCAATGTTCTGACCACTAGGCTATCCCGTCCCCCCCCCCCCCCCCCCATTTGTGACTATGTGCATGCATGCATATCTACTCTGCCAGCACCCTAATGTATACATGTATTGTATCATGTCTGTGTGATACACGTGTGAAGAGCTAGCCTCAACAGAGGCCAAGGAGCGGCTGCAGGGAGTGGAGGTTGTGCTGTGTGACGGCAACCTGCTGACCAGGCTGCTGAAAGCCGATGCACTTCCCAACCTCAAGTGGGCCCAGTGCACCTGGGCAGGTGAGGTGTCTTTTTTTGTTTCCTCCCTCAGTCAGTGAACTCCCCTCTGGGGATGTCGGGTGGGGGGTAGGGGGTCTGTCAGTATGCTAAGTAGTGCCCCCACCAAACGCTGTGCTGGGAACTTTTCCGTCCCTCTCTTTTTTTTTCTGCCTTGTTTCCTTTTCTTCGTGTCATCTCCTTCTTGTCTGTTTTCCGCCTTCTTGGTCCATTGTCTTGCTGTTGTTGTTTTTTTTCCAGAAAGACTTGAAATATATAACAATTCTCTCCCATGCCGAAGTGGAATGTGCTGGGCCTGACTTGTCAGGTGCTTAATGGCAGCGCAACGCAAACATTTTTGCTTGAATGACAGTAGTTGCTTGTCTGAGCGTCCAAAGGAGAAAAAGAAGTTGTGGAATTTGAAGACTGACTTAGACAGCTTAGAAGTGGTTAGAGTATTGTATATATGTATAATGTATTTGATTTTGAGGATAGTGGAATAAGGGCTTGTGTATTTTTTTACACTCAGTCCTAGTGTGCATGCAGTTTTGTAAATTTTGTCATCTGTTCCCACCCACACACAATAGCCTGCTCTTCCAAAAGGCAGAACAGGTTTAAAACCTGTGTGCAAGATATTCTCTGCGTGTTCGCACACAGGACCTTGGTTTTATCATCCAAAGGACTTTCAGGGGAGTGGAGTCAGCACTGATGGCACCTCCAGGAAAGATGTTCCCTTGAACTGGCATCTCGGTGGTGGCTCAAACCCAGACTTAAACCCAGCCATCAGGTAGTGAGTACAATGCGCTAACCACCAGCCTATCCCACACTGAGTGGTGGTTTACTTTTGGAAAAGATGATAAACTGAGGTCTGGCACGCAACACACATTAATTAAACACAATGTGTAATTTTAAGATCCCACAACACTAAGAGAGTTGACCCTGGCAAAATTCTGTAAAGAAAAAAAGTAAAGGCCACTCTCTGTCTCAGAGGGAAATAAATTAGTAATCATGCAGTCTGAAATTTGTGTTGTTAATGGGTCGTGCTTGCACGCTCTTGTGGCGATTATTATTCATGTGTGTTCTCCTTAGGCCAGAGAGAGCTGCCCACATTTCAGAGAGAGAGAGAGATATATATATATATATAAATATATATATATTATATATATAAATAATATATAAAAAGGAAAAAGGTAAAGGAGTCCCATAACCTGTAAGGTCGTAGGGGAGCGAGGCGTCAGAGACCTCACTTCTCTAGGGCCAGCATATTGAGGGCGGCGCCCATCTCCTCTCCCTTGCTGCTTTACCTTCCCTGACCCTAAAGAGGGCAGGTACCCATTTACAGCTGGGTGAACTGGGGTAACTGTACTGAAGCCAAGGCGCGCAAACGGTCACCCATCCAACTGGTAACCACGCTCGACGCTGCTTAACTTAGCTGAGGGAAAGCGAGTGCTCCGACCACTGAGCTATCCCGTCCCCCCAAATAATATATATATATATATTATATATATATATAAATAATATATATATAGTATATATATGCTTTCCCAAAAATAGGTCACATATATATATATTATTTCAAAAAAAACGGTTGCACATATATATATCATATGTGACCGTTTTTGCCCACCATGAAGGTAGCCCAATTCTGACTTTGGGGATGTATACAGGGCATCAAGATATGTTCGTGTTTCAGTAACCCACCAAACGCTGACATGATTTACAGGATCTTAAATGTGCATATTTGATCTTCTGCACATATATATATATATATATATATATATATATATATATATATATATATATATATATATATGTATATATATATATAATTTTGTGTATATATATATATATTATAACAAAGGAAATCAGGCACTAGCAGGTCTGTACTTAAAGTAGACCTGGGAGATGGTTAAACCAACAACAAAAACCCCACCCTTATTATATCATCATTATTATTACTTGATACAGTGTGTGTTTTGTTTCAGGGGTGGACATGTTGATTAAAGACCTAGGGAAGGTGAGGAAAATGAATACTGAATAATCACTGATGTTGTTGTTGTTGTTGTTGTGTTGTTGTGCATTCATTCTCCAGTAAACACCCAGGGGACACCCAGAATGTACTCCTGGATTCTTACTTATTTCCACCCTAGCATTTTTCGCCTGCTGTTTCATCTCATAATCTGTCCCTGCCTTCAACTGCCGAAATTCCCAACACCCCACCAAAATGTATTACCTTTGTGTGTGTGTGTGTGTGTGTGTGTGTGTGTGTGTGTGTGTGTGTGTGTGTGTGTGTGTGTGTGTGTGTGTGTGAACATTAGAATTTGTCAAAACTTATTTGAGATGGGTTGAATGCGTAAAAATAGGCTGACTACAAGCGCCTTGATTTGTTTTTACAAGATATACCGCTATGTAAATTCCATATATTATTATTATCATTATTTGTCCTGCCACCTTCCTTCTCTTACGTTATGCTGATGATCAATCCTGTTTGCAGCCTAAGCAAGACTTTCTGTTCACCCGGTCTGGGGGAGCTTATGGCGATGTGATGGGGGAATACGTTATAGCACAGATCATCGCTCGAGAGAGAAACTTTGCAGGGATGAGAGATGCTCAAGATCAAAAAGAATTTAGGTGAGATTTCCCTGTACATTTGACTAGGGTTTTGTTGCTTTGTGTGTGTTTGTTGTTGGGGGGGGGGGGGGGGGGTCACTGCCTCCTTGTCTGATGATGTGTAATAATGAAGATGATGTAATGCTGCTTGCTATGGAAGTGTACATGTTTTGAGACTACTTGACAGGGCTGTACTCTACGTTTACTATCATAATATATCCTGCCCTAACCGGGCCCGAGAGATACAGACACCTGCAGTGTTGGTCAGGTAATTTGAGCAACACTCTCAAAACAGGGACTGGATGTAAAAAAAAGCACATGAGTGCTTATTCCATATCCTCAAAGTAAGAGAAGAATGATAATAATAAATCATAATGATGTTTCTATTCTGCTCTTTCCCTTGATGCTTGCTCCTTCTGATTCTCCCGCCCCAGACATACCCAGGCATGGCACAGCATGCCAGACCCTCAGGGTCAGAAGTCCTCAGAGCGTTTATCAATGTCAGGCCTCCGTTGGGACACCAGCCAGGAGGGCCCTGCACATTCAGTTTAGAGTTGTTTGTCTTTTTTGTGTGTCTTTTTTTTGTATTAAAGTGGTTTTTTTTCTTATTGTGATATCAGGTGATAGAGGAGTGAAAAAAAGGAAGAAGAAAAAGGGGGGAGAGAGAATGTGCGTGTGTGTGTGTGTGTGTGCACGCGTGTGTCAGTGGGTAGTTATGGATGTGCTTTTATGTACAAGCAAGAGAGAGTTAGAAACTGTGTATGTTTCATCATCATCATCATTGTAATTGTTGTTCTTGTTATTGTTATTATTACAGTCATCATCACCATCGGTACAATTATCATCATCATTCTCATCATCATCATTATCATTATTTGTCATTGTCATCATTGTTGTTGTTTTTGTTGTTATTGTTGTTATGATGATGATGATGATATCATTATCATTATTATTGCTTTGTTATTGTTGCTATTATTATTATTATCGGTGTTGTTGTTATAGTAGTTACCATTATTGTTATTTTTGTTCTGTTGTATTTACAGCAATGAAATAAAGATTTATTTGATACTTCAGGAAAAAATCTTTTATGTACTTCCGACCACTGACAACTTTGTCCATCGGCATCCTTGGATATGGCACCATAGGCAGAAGAGGTAATGTGTACCTGATTTGGTTTTGTTGGGGGGGGGGGGGTGATGTTAGTGGTTAGTATGTAATGAGAAAACACCATAGTCAACCGCCATGTAGTAGATGAGATTTTTCTATCTTTTTTTTTTCCTTTTATTTTGGGGGGGGGGGGGGGGGGGGGGGGGGTGAGGTGGGTTGGGGGGGGGGGGGGGGGGGCTGTTCCTTAAAGAATAGAAGAATAGTATTTAGATATATATCAACATGTATAAGAAGCGTTATGTAATTTTAAATGACAGTGTGTGTTTTACGTTGTGTAGTGTAGTTGAGAGACACTTTTCCCTGTGTAAGTGGACAATAAAGGCTGTGTCTTGTATCTTGGCTACAGCTCCAATGTTTGCCAATGGTGAGATGTTGTGTATGTGACTGCTTTTAGCCCTCCATTCCAACTTTGAGGCTGATTGTCTAACAAGAAACCAGTGTCTGTGCATTTTAGGATTTAAAAAAAATAATTTTGTCATCTGTTCGTACCAGCACGAAATGGCCCACTCTTCCGAAAGGCTGAACATGTTTGTAATGTGTGCGCAAGATGTTCTGCATGACCATGCGCCATGGCGCAGTGGTTAGTGCCTTGGATTTCAGACTGGAAGGTCATGGGTTTGAGTCCCATAAGAGTCGTAGGGATTTATTAGACTCCGGCTGGCTCCTACCCAGACTGAGTGTGCTGTGGGCTCGGTGGGAAGACTGGGACCACACAGTCGAGCGTCATCCACTTAACGGATGCGAGTTTGAGAGTGTTGCTCAAATTACCTGACCAACACTGCAGGTGTCTGTATCTCTCGGGCCTGGTTGACGCCAGGATATATTATGATAGTAAGCGTAGAGTACAATCCTGTCAAGTAGTCTCAAAGCACATGCACCTCCACAGCAGCATCATTATGTTATCCTCATTGTCATTGCTCATGCAATTAAAAAAAAAATCGCCTCTGATTTGGTGATCCCAGATCTGTGCCTGCGGTGAGTTTGTTTCAAAGCCCTTGGGGCTGGAGGTTCAAGAGGGACAGTTGTTAGAGGGACGTTGTGGTGGTTGCCACCTCAGGTTGGCAACTCACTCAGTCTGGCTTCGCAACTGAGCTAATACTGTCATTTAAGTAGGGGGCTTAGTAGATGGTGTCCTGTGTATAGCAGCAATGCAGGGCCCCTCTGGCTGGTGGCCCCAGAGCAGCCTGATATTGATAGGTTTCCTATAGACTTCCGACCCTGGGTATGAGACTTAACGAATCTGGGTATGGCTGTGGCGGGGAGATTGAGATGAGTGGCGTGGGAAAAGCAGGACAGAGATGTCACAGAAGATGAGGTAGCAACACACACACAAAATGTTCTGCATTCATTGCACATGGGGCCTCAGTTTGTAGTCTCATCTGAAGGACTTTTGGGGGTAATGGAGTCAGTACTGATGTTAACCCCTGGGTTAAATCCCCTACAATGGGGGTACCTCAGTGTTGGCTTGATCCCAGGCCATCAGATTACTAGCGCAATGCTCTAACCACTAGGCTATCCTGCCCCCAGATCAAGGACTTGAAACCTCACTCACCCTTTTTCTGTGGGTATTTGTTGTTATTGTTGCTGTTGTTGAGATGGTGGTGGTGTGGTGGTGGTGGTCCTAACTGTGTGTAGCAACTATTGAAAAATAGCTGGGGGTGGGGGGTGCATATGTAAAGTTCATGCGGAACTTTTGGTGATAGTTTTGGTTCTGGGTTTTCGGGGTTTTTTCATTCCTTGGCTAGAGCTCGAGGTTTACCAGTGGTGAGATTTTTTGTATGCGACTGTTTTTTTGCCCTCCAGAATGGTGGCTAGCTGCATTCCCACTTCAAGGATGTACGCTGGGTATCTTCATGTTTCCGTAACCCACTGAACGCCGACATGAATTATAGGATCTTTAATGGACGTATTTGATCTGCATGTGTATAAACACGAAGGGAGTTAAGGCACTGGCATGTCTGCACTTGAAGTTGACCTGGGAGATGGTAAAAATCCCCACCTTTAATTCACCAGAAGCCACAGAGATTTTAACCTGCGACTTCTTAGACCCATGGGGTTGAAGGTGAACGGTGTTAACCTTTTCCCTGCGGGTGACCCGCTACAGGGCAACCAGCCATCTACCAGCCCTTCCCTCCGTATCACCCACTACTGGGTTACCGTAGCATTACTAATGTGCACAGTGCGTGAGCGCTGGGAAAGACAGGTTCTGTCCCTTAGCGTAGGGATGGTGTTAACCACTTGGCTGTAGCATATCTGTCAGTAGTATTTGATACCGCGATGTGCTTACAATGAAAACTAAGGAACAGTAACTCTGGCTACCATAATGGTGGGTAAATGGTCGCATACTAAAACAAATTTCACCAGTGGTGAACCTCAGAGCTCTAGTTCAGAAACAAACAAAAAAAGGAAAAGCTGCTTGGCAGTAATTCTGCTGTACATCCATCTCAAGTTATCAGTGCAGTCAGCAGGTTGATGTTGAACCGCACAATCAGACTTTCCAACTCCTTTTCACTCCTGTTGTTTCAAACCCAAAACCATCACACATTTTACAGAAACCCTGTTCTGATTCAGTTGTGACAGGGCAGGTGTAAGATTACCTTCCCCCAAAAAAACCAATAATAATATAAAATAAATAAACAATAATACTATAAAATAAGTAAATAAATAGAATAAAATAAAAGATTACCTCCCATGGGAGCAGAGACCGAGTGCAACGCCGTGATTCTAAATCAGGAAACACCAGTGAAGTGTGCGAGACTCTGTTTCCTTGGGTGGTGATGTTGACTTCTCCATTGCACACACGGCTGTCAGTTTCCTCCCCACCCCCACCCCCACCCCCTTTTAGCTCCTCTCAGCTGCTATCTCTTCCAGCCCAGCCCAGCTGGTGCTGGTTATAGCAAAAAGCTGACCACACTTGCTTTCTTCTTTCTTTCTTTCTTCTTTCATCTTCCGCTGGTGCCCTTCGGCGTTGCGGGGAGACACAGACGTCTGTCTGCAGCTAGGCGGGAGGCTTGATGTAGTGACAGGTCATGGGCTCGCAGGGTGTCAGCCACGGAGTCGCTCCATCGTCTCCTTGGTCTACCTCTGGCTTTCCAGCCATTGTATTTGGTGGTGTATGCCCGTAGGGCTGGTTGGTTGGGCGGCATTCTAGTGAGGTGACCAAACCACCTGATCCTTTGTTGTTCGATATGGTGGAGAATTGGTGTTAGTCCGACCATGTCTCTGATCACCTCATTCTTGATCTTGTCGCGTCTGGTTTTGTTGACAGCTTTTCTCAGGCAGCGCATTTCACATGTGACCAATTTTCTCTCTAAGGCTTTTGTTAGGGCCCATGTCTGACACTGGTATGTGAGTGTTGGAACGAAGATGGCGTTGATGAGTTTTGCCTTGGTGCTCATTGGGATGCTGGAATGTTTTAGAAGGGGGGCGAGTTGGTAACTGACTGTGTTCGCTTTCTGGCATCTTGTTTCTATCTCTCTGTCCAATTTTCCATCTTCAGTGAAGAGGCTGCCAAGGTATTTAAATTCTTTGGTCTGTTTCAGCTGGGTGCCGTTGATGTTGATGTCCAGCTTTCCTGGATTTCTGCTGACAGACATAACTTCTGTTTTGGTGATACTGATCTTCATGTCATACCTCTCGCAGCTTGTGTTGAGTTGGTCTGTGTGATCTTGAAGAGCTGCTTTGTTCTGATTCATCAGGGACTGGTCATCAGCAAATAATAGTTCGTTCAGGGCCTCAAGATCTGGGTTGGCTTCCTTTGTGGTCTGGTCCATGTAGATCACGAAGAGAAGGGGAGAGAGTACGCAGCCTTGCCTGACCCCTGATGTAACCGGGAACCAGTCGGATGTTCCACTGGCTGTTCGGACTGCGCTCATACTGTTGGCATAGATTGCTCTGATGTTATCAAGCAACTGCCCCTTCACGTCGTACTGCTCCAGGATCTTCCAGAGCTTGTCTCTGTTGACTCGGTCGAAAGCTTTTTCTTGATCAACGAATACTGTATGCAGGTCATGGTTGTATTCGATGGCTCTTTCACACAGCTGTCGGAGTGCGAAAATGGCATCTGTGCACCCTCTTCCTTTCCGAAAGCCAAACTGGGCATTGCTCAGTAGGTGTTCTGCTTTGGCGAGTGCAAGTGTGGTCTGCAAGAGCCAAAGCAGACCACACTTGCACTTGGTAAAATGAAGGGGCATGCTCATTTTAGCACAGGGGCCTGGACTCTTGACCGAGTTATGTTGGATTTGTGCCCTGTGCATGCACTTTGCCTACACGGTAAAAATGTAGAATGTATGCAGCCCTTTTCTTAGAGGCCACATCCTCAGCGTTCTGATCATGCTTCGTAGCTGGGAAGTTGTGCAGAGCTGGGAGCTAAAATGTCTCCACTCTGCTGTACAATGGTAACAGCAATGAATCTGTGCACAGTTTATTTATTTATTTTTTATTTATTTATACCACTTTAAGTCACGAGATTTTTCTGCGTGAACTTCGGGCTGCTCTCCCTGGGAAGAGCGCGTCACCACAAGAGCAGCGCCACCTTTTTTTTTGTGGGGGGGGGGGGGGGGGGGGGGTCTGTATTTATTTCCCTATGGGAGTGGCTATTTTCTAAGAATTTTGCCAGGAACAACTCTCTTGTTGCCGTGGATTCTTTTACGTGCGCTGAATAATTTTGAGTAACACACGGGACCTTGGTTTTTCATCTCATCTGAATGACTAGCGCCCAGACCACCACTCATGATCTAATGGATGGGGGAAAATTTTCGGGCCCAAACGTGATTCGAACCACCGCACACTTCCAACCCGGACTTTTCACTTTCTAGACAGACGCGTTACCTCTAGACCACCAATCCTTTGAGCACATGGAGAGTCACGTCAGACTTTTAGGGACTTACAAGGGCATGGAATGGAAAATCCAAAAAGTAAAGTTGTTTTTTTTCCAGACCATTCAAGGACAATATAGACTGATAATGCTAAAGAATGTCTGTATATGTTGTACCGATATCATGTGGTTTTGTTGAGGGTGGGGGGAGGAGAGGGGGGGGTTCCTCTGCTACTGCTTTGATATTCTCCAATGAGATTTTGTGTATCTGACTGTTTTCCCACCATTGAGGTAGCCACATTCTGACTTCAGGGAGTGTGTGTTTTACTTTCAGTGGCGGAGATATGCAAGTTTCTGGGAATGACGGTGTGGGCTGTAAACCGAACTCAGAATACCTCGCCTTCTCCGCACGTCAACTTCTTTAGGTTAGTGATAGTTGGTACGGTATGCATATGTTTTTTGAGGGGTTTTAATAATTGTGTGTGTGAATCAAACCAATAGTGATTGTTACAGTGGTTTTTAATTGTATGTGTATATGTGTATCTAACCAGTAGCAATTGTTACAGTATGCATATGGTTTTTAATTGTGTGTGTATGTGTGTATCTAAGTAATGTACACATGCAGGCAACTTGCACACATTCATGCATGTACATACACACACACACACAGAGTATTGTTCTGTATTGTGCCATGCTGTGTTGTATTATATTATGTTGTATTGAGTTGACTTGTATTATGTTGTATCGTGTTGTGTTGTATTGTGTTGCATTGCATTGTACACAGCTACAACAGATTTCTTTGCCTGAAATTCAGGCTACTCTCCCAGGGCAGAGCCCATTACCACAAGAACAGTGCCACCTTCTTTTGGCCACTGTCTCTGTATGGTGTTTTTTTACTTATGAAAATGACAGTTTTATCATGAGTTTTAAGAAGGAAGGTAGCAGGACAGTTAAGACGTTCACCTACCCAACAAGGAAATAGTGAGGTTCCGGGTTTGATTCCCAGCCTCGCCCTTTCTTCCCAGTTTGACGAGAAAATCAAACTGAATGTTTAAGTCCTTCAGATGAGACTATAAAACCAAACCCCGTGTACGAATGCATGCAGAACATCTTGATAACACATTAAAAACCCGTTCCGCCTTTTAGAAGAGCAGACCATTTTGTGCAGGTAGGAACAGATGACGAATTTTTTTTTTCCAATGCATGCACACAGGTGTTCTGTTTCGACACTATCCCCAAAGTCAGAATGCAGCTGCCGAAATGGTGGGGAGCATAAAAACAGTCACATACACGAAAATCTCACCATTGGTGAATCTCAGAGCCCTTGCCAAGAAACGAAAAAGAAAAGAAAAATTTTGCCAGGAACATTACTTTCCATGCCATGGGGTTTTGCCTGTGCTTTGATGAAATAATAATAATAATGTATGGAATTTATATAGCGCTGAATCTTGTAAAGCAACAAATCAAAGCGCTCAGATGACTTTTTTTTTTGGTTTTTTATATTGAGGATAATGGAATAAGCACTCATGTGCTTTTTTACATCCAGTCCCCGTGTGTATGCGTTTTTGTAAATTCTGTCATCTGTTCCCACCGGCACACAATGGCCTACTCCTATGAAAAACGGAACAGGATTTAACGTGCGCGCAAGATGTTCTGCGTGCGTTCGCACACAGGGCCTCGGTTTATAGTCTCATCCGAAGGACTTTGACTTTCAGTTTGATTTTTTGGGGTCAAACTGGGAAGAAAGGGCGAGGCTGGGAATCGAACACAGTACCTCATGGTTTACTTGTTGGCAGGCAAACGTCTTAACCATCCTGCCACCTTCCTTCACAAAATGAAATATATAGTAGTCACGGGACATCAGTCTGTGGACTCACTTGTAAGACTTGAACCCTGGGGGGTATGGAACAGCCTAGTGGTTAGAGCGTTACGCCCATGATTTGATGGCCTGGGTTCGAGCCACCACCAACAAGGGTTTGGGGGGGAGGGGGGGAGGGAGCATTTTGTGATATCTCACAGTATTGCGCACACAAGTACAATAACAGATGGTTTTTATTTGTGCAGAGGATTGGAGGGTTTGGGGGAGGTGCTGCAAAACGTGGACTACCTGTGCAGCGTTCTGCCGGATACCCCCGCCTCCACCAACCTGCTGTCTGGGGAGGTCTTGAAACAGTGCCAGCAAAAGGTCCGCCGTCCGCTTTTAGACGGTAGCGGCAGTCTCTGCAGAGTAGTTAGCTGAGAGTATGGGCTGACAGTTCAGTTGTCAAAAATCACAGTAGTTTGCAAAAGTTTTGGAAAAATAAAGTAGTTTGGTGAATTTGCCTGTAAGAAAAAAATATCTGTTGTCGAATGTATGGTGAAATTTTTTTTTAGGGGGGTTGTTTTTTAACCTAGATCTGCCCACCTGTCTTTGTCTTTATATTAAACAAAATTGAAAAAACTACATACACACGGGGACTGGATGTAAAAATGCACATGAGTGCTTATTCCATTATCCTCTATATAAAAGAATATTAAAAAAAAAATTTTTACAGAATAAATATGTCTTTGTTACTGTCAAAAGGAAACATGTGACCAATATTTCACAAATATTGTGACTATAATGTCAAAAAACAACAACCCACAATGTGCAACAAGAAACAGGATTCCAAAAGCAAAGAAATTGAAAACAGCCATACAGGCAAACTTCTCTTGCAGGGTGTTACTTACAGTGCCACAGTGATCCCCAGGTGTGAGGAGTGAGTCAGAGAGCATGGTGGGGGTGATGATCCCCAGGGTGTCAAGCTGGGGATCACACAATGTCAAACCACAGAGGCAGGTTCAGGGTTCGATTGCCAGCTGTATCCTCTCTTTCCAGTTTGATGAGAAAATTATATTGAATGTTTTAAGTCCTTTGGAGGAGACTATGAACTGAGGCCCCGTGTGCAAGTGCGTGCAGATCATCTTGCGCACACATTAAAAACCCATTCCGCCTTTTGGAAGAGTAGGCCATTTTGTGCCAGGAGGAATGGATGACACAATTTTTTTTAAATGCATGTACACAGGTGTTTTGTTTAGACACCATCGTTGAAGTCGGAGTGTAGCTAGCTAAATGTTGGGGAAAAGAATGGTGGCATATGTAAAAACCTCACCATTGGTGAACCTCAGAGCTTTAGCCGAGGAACAAAAAACCACAACAAAAAAACAAAAAAACATAGAAGCAACAGTTAGTCAAAATTCCTGTGTTGTGTACAAAACTTACCTTGAGCTATAAAAAAAAAAAGAAAGTCTTGTTCAGAATGAATTGAATGAGTTAACAGGGGGCAGGACAGCCTAGTGGTTAGAGCGTTGCACTCATGGTCTGATGGTCCAGGATTCAGCCACCACACAAGCACCTCTTTGAGGGGATTTTTCCCCTGGAGTTAATGTCAGTACTTTCTCCACCCCCACCCACCCACCCCCAAAAAATCCTTTGGATGAGACCATAAGCTGAGGTCCTATGCAGAATATCTTTTCCACTTGTTAAAACCTGTTCCATGTTTCGGAAGAGTTGGCCATTTCCTTTTAAGAATTGATAACTTCTTTTTTTTAAACATCATGGTGGACTGGAGGTGCTTTCATGAAACGGATAAAAATGCAAAAGGTAGAGGTGGTTGTTTTTTTCTGTTATGAAAATCTGGTGAAAATGTGCAGAATTCTGTGGAGGTATACATGTATGTGTTTGCTAGAGCATTTGTGTGTCAGCCTCTTTACATAATTCCATAGTTTTTTTTTCTTTTCTATTTGCTCTTTGATTCTTTTCTCATTCTGTTCAGCTCTGCCTTACAATAAAAATGATCCAAATACTTAACAAAAAAACCAAAAAAAGCTGTTGTACGTTTTTATGAAAAATCTTAATTTTATGAGTGTGACTGACTCGTGAATTCCTGTTTTCAGCAAACTGTGTTGATCAACATTGGAAGAGGGAATGTCATCAGTGATGAAAGCCTTATACGAGCCATCAGGTCAGTTTCTGTCAATCTTGTTGTGTCTGTTTACCTGGGTTTTTTCCCGTGTCACTGAATGACGGACAGGCATGGGGTAACCTAGCAGTTGGCATGTCAAACTTGTGATCAGAAGTTGGTCGAGGATGGGGCAGGTTCTTCTTCTAAATCTTTGTTGAACGCTCAGACAGCAGCTACTGTTGTCTGTCACATGAGCAAAAAATGCGTTGCGCTGCCATTCATCGCCTGACAAATCAGGCCCTGCGCTTCTAACTTCAGCATGGGACAGGTTCAAATCTCCTGCATTGTCCATACAAGGGGACTTTATCCCTGGAGTTCACCTAGGGACTGACTCCATTCTCCAAAAGTCCATTAGATGAGACTATAAACTATGGTCCTGTGTGCAAATGCATAGAACACCTTGCACTCAAGTTAAAACGCCACCCACTTTTTTTTTTTTCTTTGAGAGAGAATTAGGCCAACTGTAGCCAGTGATATGGATCATACCCAGGGGAGAAGGATGGACGCCGCCAAGTTTTTCATCCGTGTGTTTGTTCCCAATGGACAGTTCAGCCTCAGAGACTTATGGCCAGTTGTATGGATTATGTAAAACTATTCAGCATGCATTTGAACCTTTCACTAGTGCATCCTATGAAGTAGTTTGGGAGGCATGCACCCAGTGGCTGATGTGATGTGATGTGATGTGATGTGATGTGATGTGATGTGATGTGATGTGGTGTGATGTGATGTGGTGTGATGTGGTGTGATGTGGTGTGGTGTATATGGAATACTCGGCTTGCTGTGATTACCTTAGGAAACGTTGAAAAACAAAACACATCGTGAGGGAAGTTGACGAACGAAACCATTGACTTTGCTTTCTCTCTGCAGGAGCACAAAAATGTTAGGATATGTTTCACAATTTGGTATTTGATGGACGCCACAAGTGAGTGGTTAAGACTGTTCAGCTTCACTCCCATGCGTCCATGTAGTCGTGTGTTCGAATCTCATTGGTGTCTGGTGAGTAAAGGGTGGGAAATTTTTATGATCTCGCAGGTCAACTTTCAAGTGCAGACCTGCCAGTGCCTCAATTCCTTTTGTATATATGCACATGCCAAAGATCAAATATGCACGGTAAAGATCTCATCATTCACGTCAGCGTTCTGTAGGTTACGGAAACACGAACACACCCAGCATACATCTCTGGAGTCGGAATGTGGCTACCTACCATTGGTTAACCTCAGAGCTCTAGCCAAGGAACGGAAGAAAAAATTTTTTGTTATGTGAGGGACAGTTGGCTGAGTGGAACCATACATGGCACACAGCAGCACAACACAACACAACACAATATGATACGATATGATACAACACTACACACTACGAAACAGTACAGTGTAGCGTTGTGTGTGGCAGGGAGGGGTGGCTGGGAGGGGCCATACTGGACGTGTTCAACCAGGAACCTCTGCCCCCTGACAGCGAGCTGTGGACTCTTCCCAACGTCGTCATCAGCCCCCACGTCTCCGGGGCTTCCATCGCAGAACTGGTAATTTCTCGTTGTATCTCTTTTTGCGTGGGAGTGGGGACAGGGTGGTGGTGGGGGGTGGTGACCAGAGGGATGGGAATTGGGGGAGGGAGGGAGATGGACTGTGCCCATCAGCCCCCGTGTTTTCAGTGCCTGCATTGCAGGACTGGTACTTTCTCATCTCTTGTATGTGCGTGTGTGTGTGTGTGTGTGTGTGTGTGTGTGTGTGTGTGTGTGTGTGTGTGTCTCAGTCAGGGGGACAGGATAGCCTTGTGGCTTGCTATTGTGCGCATGATCTGCTGACTCAGGTTTGAATCCCGTTCAAAGGGATTTTTACCCCTGGAGTTATTTTCCACGCCCCCTAAAAGTCCTTCAGATGAGACTATTAACCAAGGTCTATGTGCGCACACATGCAGAACATCTTGCACACACATAACCAGCTGCCATAGTGCAGTGGTTAGTGCCTTGGATTTCGGACTGGACTGCAGATTTTTTGGACTCTGCCCAGCTCCCACCCAGAGTGAGTGTGCTGTGGGTTCAGTGGGAAGACTGGGACCACACAGTCGAGCTTCATCCACTTTACGGATGCGAGTTTGAGAGTGTTGCTCAAATTCCCTGACCAACACTGCAGGTGTCTGTATCTCTTGGGCCCAGTTGACACCAGAATATATTATGATATTAAGCGTAGAGTACAACCCTGTCAAGTAGTCTCAAAGCATATAGACTTCCACAGCAGCATCATTACATCATCCTCATTATTGATCATCATGCAATAAATTTTTTTTAAATGGCCTTTGATACGGTGGTCCCAGTTCCTCTGGTCTCATGAAGACCTCAGATTCGGTTTGCCAATACACTTCTGTGCCTGTGGTGAGTTTGTGTCAGGGCCTTTGGGGTTGGAGATTCACGGGAGACAGTTGTTGGAGGGATGTTGTGGTGGTTGCCACCTCTGTGGGAAACTCACTCAGTCTGGCTCTGTGACTGAGCTAATGCAATCGTGAGAAGGGGGCTTAGTAGGTGGTGTCCTGCATATGTTAGCTCAGAGCAGGTACCACTGAACACCACCAAAGTGACCCAGCAGCAGTGCAGGGCACCTCTGACTGGTGGCCCCAGGGTGGCCTGATAGTGATAGGCTCCCTGTGGACTTCCAATCCTGGGGTTGAGACATTACAAATCTGGGTATGGCAGTGCCTGGGAGATTGAAATGAGTGGTGTGGAAACAGCAGGACGGGGACATTACAGAAGATGAGGCAGCCAACAAAAATATCTTGCACACATGTTAAAACCTGTCCCTCTTTTTGGAAGAGTAGGCCATTGTGTGCCTGTGGGAACAAATTACAAAATTTACAAACTGCATACACAAGGAAATTGGATGTAAAAAAAAGCACACGAGCGCTTATCCCATTATACTTGAAATAAAAGAATAAAATACAATGGATAAAATCTCTCTCTTTCTCTCCTTCACACACTCACATACATAAACACACCATACAACACACGCACACACAACACACTCACATACACACACAAGCACACACCATACAACACATATACATAAACAAACACACACACACCCTGTCCCCCACCCCACACACACACACCCTTTACATACATATACTCCCAAACCCAACAACCACAACCGTAACCATAATTTCCTCCCAATCTCCCTACGGCAAACTCAGTTTTCACGACAACACCCACCAATTATTGCGTTTTGACTGTCTTCTCTCAGGTGGCCAGCTGCTTTGCCCACAATGTCAAGCTGTACATGTCAGGTCAACCCCTGTCCTACATTGTCGACTGGGAGAAGGGATACTAGACCACGTTCGATCAGAAATCCCGGGATCGCTTCGTCCGTTCAACTTTTCTTGAGAAAGTCACCATGTACCGAGTCTCAGTTGGTATTCGTGCTATGCAGTGTTTATCTGCTGACTTCCAAATGACTCCTTTTTTTTTCCTTTTTTTTTTAATGTTTTCCCCTTCACCATCCTAATGTATATTGGTTCTGATTCCTGAAAAGCATCTTGATTTATTATGGATGTCAGTTTTGAACAAAGCTATCTAAACATTGGACGAATATTTAGAGAGTGTGCAGTTGCTTTTTTGTTGGGGTTTTGGGGGTTTTTTGGTTGGTTGGTTGTTTTGGTTTGGGAGGGGGGGGGTTGCTTTTAGGGGAGGGGGTTGGGTTTTTGTTCATTTGTTTGGGTTTTTGTTGTTGTTTTTTTGGGAGGGGGAGTGGTTAGTGAATTTTTGCAAGGGGAAGGGAAGGGTGAGGTAAAGAAGAAGAGGTTGTTTTTTTTCTCTGTTTTGTTGTTGTTGTTTTGTTAATCCAGTAATTAGTGGCAGCGTCAATTGTGTCATCAAGTATGGAAGCAAACATTGAACCCTGGTGACGCTGACAGGTGAGACTAATGGCTGCAACTCGACCATGCCTGTGATTGAGCAACTTTATAGAAAAACTAGAAAGGTAAAAAAAAAAATTGTTAAACCAATGTAGGAGAATGGAATATTTTTGACAAGTCTGCAGGAAAGAAAAGAATTAGAGGAGGGAGACAAAAACAAACCCAAAAAACCCACCTTCAAAGCTTGAATGAAAAGAAGAGCATGACTGGAGAGAGAAACTGATAACCTTTTTTAGTTTGTTGTTTGGTTTTTTTAAGTAACTTTCTGGACACTGCTTGTGATGCCAGGTAATGGTGGGGAGCGGGGTAGGCAAGTGGGGGGGGGGGGGGGGGGGAGCTCACAGTGCACAAATCCAGCATATCTCAGGGTCTAGGGGCAGTGCTGAAATAAACATGCTCCTTCCTTTTACAATTTCCAAGTGTGGTCAGTTCCTGTATAATTACCATGGGCTGGAATGGGTCACAGCTGAGAGGAGCTGAAAGTGAGAAGAACTGACAGCTGTGGGCTACTGGTCAGCCTGCAGTACTCCACTGTGACGAGCTTCCCCCAAAACTGCCCATTCCCATGGAAAAGCTGTTTTGCCGAGTTCCTTGTTGATTTATGTGCCAGCGCCCGTTTTATTGATGTCGTCGACAAAGAAAACCAACAGTCATGGTTGTAGAGACTGGGAGAGGTTCATCTTTTGGACACTACCAGCACCCGTGTTATTGATGTCGTCGACATGCAGATCAATAAAAAATCAGTAACTGAAAAGTAACCTCAGGTGTAAAGCGACTCATTATGTGGTGGAGTGTCACATGTCGGGTCTATTTTATGACCATATTATTTCATTTCATTTTATACCACTTTAAGTCACGGCAGATTTCTCTGCGTGAAATTCTGGCTGCTCTCCCCGGGGAGAGCGCGTTGCCCCAAGAGCAACGCCACCCTTTTTTTTTTCTTTTTCCTGTCTGCAACTGTATTTGTTTCCCTATCAGAGTGGCTTTTTTCTACATAATTTTGCCAGGGACAACTCTCTTGTTGCCGTGGGTTCTTTTACGTGCACTAAATAATTATGTGTAACACGCGGGACCTCAGTTTATCGTCTCATCCAAAAGACTAGCACCCAGACCACCACTCGTGGTCTAATGGATGGGGGAAAAGTTTCGGGTCCAAACAGGGTACAAACCACCGCACACTTCCGACCCGGACTTTTCGCTTTCTAGACAGGCGCGTTACCTCTAGACCACTGATCCACCATGTTTCCAGTTCATAATGTTGCCAAGTTGTAACAAAAATCATCCCTGGCAAAATATCGTGGTGAATGATTTTTCTACTGCTTTTGCTGAAACATTATTTTGGGAGGAAGCTGAAGGATTAAAGATGGCTTCCAATTCATGATGGCTGGCATGGTCAGGTTTTGTTTTAAATGACACCATCATCAGACTTGCCTCATTGAGCGTTATATCAGGCAATACTGAATACCACAGTGCTGTAGAACCCTTTTTCATTCAAAAGTCATGAATGGAATTGTGCGCTTGCTTCACATTCATTT
The DNA here is from genome assembly GCA_028751875.1 of Rapana venosa. NCBI lineage: Eukaryota > Metazoa > Mollusca > Gastropoda > Neogastropoda > Muricidae > Rapana > Rapana venosa. The sequence continues at coordinate 10,031,977 of CM054146.1, read as the reverse complement.
TGATGCAAAATATAAAGAATCAAACACAAGAATGCAGATTCAGGGAAATCTGAGAGAAACCTGTAACTTACGTATCATATTTAGTCTATTTATTGGGGAAGGAGGGGGGGGGGGGCTATACAAATCAAAGTAGTGGGTAAGAAATTGGGAATAATAGTGAAGTGTTAAGTATGGCATTAAAAAAATCTAGAAATTAGTGTCAGGTGCCTATGGTTGGGCAGAATTTATGAAATGGTACACCTTTTTCTATAGTCTTCATTCCCCTGTGGGGATGCCGGGGGCCTGTCAGTACAAACAGCATCCCCACCTTCTGGAAATTCTGTGCCAGAAATTTCCTCTTTTCTGTCACTCTCTTTGTTTCTGCCTTGTTCCTTTTCTTCCTGTCACTTCCTTCTTGTCAGTTTTCTGCCTTCTTGGTCCATTCGCCTGCCTATTTTCTAGAAAGACTTAAAAATTAACAATTCTCTTTTGTGCACTGGGCCTGACTTGTCAGGCGCTTAACGACAGCATGACACATTTTCACTCATATAACAGACACGAGTTGCTGTCTGAGAGTTTGACGAAGAAGAAGAATAAAGTCTTCATGTATTTGCGGTACTTGATACTTTTGCCTGTCACAGATAGGAAGAGGTAGTAAGTGTGGTTGCCTGTGTGCTGTATAAGAGAATGGTCAATTTTCAGGTTGCGTTCATACAGGTATAAATTATGAAGTACAAAATAGTGCTTTCATTAACTTATCAATACAGATTATGAAATATAAAAGAATGAGAAAATGTTGATGTGTTAATAGATTATGAAATATAAACTACTGATTTGATGAGTTGATACAGGTTATGAAATATAAGAAAAATGATTTGATATGTTAAAACATATGAAATACAAAAGACTGTTTTTATGCGTTGATACAGTTTATGAAATTTTTTTTTTAAATGATTTGATTTAAAAATTTTAATGAGTACTGATTGTTTTGCATAAATGTGCTATACAGATTATGTAAAAAATGATTTCATGTGTTACTCCAGTTTGTGAAATGCCAAGGAATGTTTTCATTTTGTCATTTACAGATTGTACAGTACAAAGAGAAGCTAAGTTAACGTTTGATATCTGTGTGAATAAAAAAGACTGCATGATTCATTGATGTGAAAGAATGTTTTCAGTGTCAAGTTCTGATCAGTACATATGTGGAATAAAAATTGAATTGATGCCCAAGTTTCTTTGATGTCTGTGATATATATGAAAGATTGTCCAGACTTGCACTTTTCTTCTTCATTTATTTTTCCTCTGCTAGAGCTCCTAGGTTTATCAAGAAAGAGATTTTTGTGTATGCGACTGTTGTTGTTTTTTCGACCTACCATTTAGGTAGCCACATTTTGATTTCAGGATGGTTTCTTAACACAATACCTGTTTGCCTACTTTTTTACAAATTTTGTCATTCATTCAACCAGCCGCCATGGCGCAGTGGTTAGTGCCTTGGGTTACGGACTGGAAGGTCGCGGGTTCAGTTCCCATAAGAGTCATAGGGATTTTTCGGACTCCGGCCGGCTCCTACCCAGAGTGAGTGTGTTGTGGGCTCAGTGGGAAGACTGGGCCCACACATTCAAGTTTCATCCACTTAACAGATGCGAGTTTGAGAGTGCTGCTCAAATTACCTGACCAACACTGCAGGTGTCTGTATCTCTTGGGCCCGGTTGACACCAGGATATATTATGATAGTAAGCATACAGTACAACCCTGTCAAGTAGTCTCAAAGCATATGCACTTCCACAGCAGCATAATTATGTCATCCTCATTGTCATCGATCCTCATGCAATAAAAAAATATTGCCTCTGATTCGGTGGTCCCAGTTGCTCTGGTCTCATGGAGACCTCAGATTCAGTTTGCCCATACACTTCTGTGCCTGTGGCGAGTTTGTGTCAAAGCCCTTGGGGTTGGAGGTTCGCGGGGGACAGTCGTTGGAGGGACGTTGTGGTGGTTGCCACCTCGGGTGGGCAACTCACTCAGTCTGGCTCCACGACTGAGCTAATACTGTCATTAGTAGGGGGCTTAGTAGGTGGTGTCCTGCGTATGTTAGCTCAGAACAGGCACCACTGAACACCACCAAAGTGACCCAGCAGCAGTGCAGGGCCTTTCTAGCTGGTGGCTCCACGGCGGCCTGATAGTGATGGGCTCCCTGTGGACCTCCGACTCTGAGGATGAGACATAACAAATCTGGGTATGGTTGTGGCGGGGAGATTGGAATGAGCGGCGTGGGTACAGCAGGATGGAGGACGTCACAGAAGATGAGGCAGCAAAAAACAAAAACAAATAAAATTTGTCATCCATTCCACAAATAATAATAATAATATATGGAATTTATATAGCGCTGAATCTTGTAAAACAAATAAATCGAAGCGCTTGCACTCAAATCATTTACACGCATGCAACTTTCCTCAAATATAATGAATAACATATTTCAAATTTATGCACGTGTGCTATGGCCTACTCTGCCAAAAGGTGGAGCAGGTTTTTAATGTATCCGCAAGATGTTCTGCATGCTTTCACACACAGGGCCTTGGTTTATAAGCACATCCGAAGTACTCTGACGACATCCAGTTTACTTTCTATGTCAAACTGGGAAGAAAGGGGCAAGGCTGGGAATCAAACCCAGAACCTCACGGTTTACTTGTTAGGAAGGTGAACGTCATAACTGACCTGCCACCTTTGCTCTTGTCCAGACTTGCTGAAAATAGGGTGTAACTGTAGACAGTACTGCAGTGTATTGTACAGCATAGACAGTACTGCAGTGTATTGTGCAGCACATAGACAGTATTGCAGTGTATTGTACAGCACATAGACAGTACTGCAGTGTATTGTACAGCACATAGACAGTACTGCAGTGTGTTGTACAGCACATAGACAGTATTGCAGTGTATTGTACAGCACATAGACAGTACTGCAGTGTATTGTACAGCACATAGACAGTACTGCAGTGTGTTGTACAGCACATAGGCAACTTGCCCTAACTACTCATTGCCAAGTGGATGGGGGTAAAGGGTGGGGGGGGGAGAGAAGTCCAGCTTTCAGACAGGATAAAAACCCCAAACCTTTCATTTTCTTGATGGGCATAATTTATTACCTCTACTAGACCACCAAAGCACCAGGAAAATGGCTTTATTCAGTGTGCACAGGGAGGGATAGAGAGAGAGAGAGTGCGTGTGTGTGTTTAGATGTTAGCACTGAAGTGACCCGGCAGTAGTGCAGGCCTCTTGTAGTTCATGGCTTCATGTCAGGACCACTCCCACTGATAGCTGGCTGTGACAATGGTGAATCCATGGTCTAGTTTAATAGTAACACACCCACATGCATATATATATGTATACATATATATATATATATATGTGTGTGTGTGTGTGTGTGTGTGACCGTTGAACAATGGAACAAAATATATGTATATGTGTGTGTGCAATTTATATATATTATATATATATATATACATACACACACACACACAGTTCCTTGGCTAGAGCTCCAAGGTTCACCAATAGTGAGATTTTTGTGGATGCGACCATTTTTGGCCACCATAAACGCATTCTGACTTTGGGGAGGTGTCTCAACATGACATCTGTGACTACAGAATGTTATAGATAGATAGATAGATAGATAGATAGATAGATAGATATAGATATATAATATATATATGTCATCCATTCTTACCAGCACAAATGGCCTACTCTTCCGAAAGACGGGTTTTAACGTGTGTGCAAGATGTTCTGCTTGTATTTGCACATTAAGCCCTGGTTTCATAGTCTCATCCAAAGCACTTTCAGGGGAGTGGAGTCAGTACTGATGTTAACTCCAGGGGGAAAATCTCCTTGAATGAGCATCTCGGTAGTGGCTCAAACCTGGGCCATCAAATCATGAGTGCCAACACTCTAACTACTAGGCTATCCCACCCTCCTACACACCCATTCAAAAGGCAACAAGTCGTGGATTCATTGACATGATACACCGAGATCCCATGTACAATACACATTAACTCTTAGTCTCACATAGAGAACTGACACTATCAACTTCCTGTTCAAGGAAGGAATTGGCCAAAACAAGCTGAAATGCTAAAAATGTAAATCTCTCATACTATACAACAGATCTGCACGAAATTTGAGGATAATGTTGGCAAATGATTGTTGCATTATTTTTCTTACATATTTGTATCATGTGTCAAAAGTTATAAAAAGTAGGGCATGACGATACTGGGCTTTCGTGTGGTTCATGAGTACGAAGTTACTGCGTTTTGGTGTGGTTTATGAGACTAAGAGTTAAGCATTCGTAAAACAACCTACAACGGACCCTATAGCTGAAGTATACAGGCTACACTTCCTTCCTGCCAATCCTGTGGGTCCATGAAGTCTTGGGTTCAAATCTTGGCCCCAGCGTCTTAAGGTGAATTAAGGATTGGGATATTTATTTACAGTTGCAGACAGGAAAAGGAAAAAAATAATGGGTGGCACTGCTCTTGTAGAAATAATAATAATAATAATATATGGAATTTACATAGTGCTGAATCTTGTAAAAGAAACAAATGAAACGCTTAAATGTGCAACTGACACGCTCTCCCCGGGGAGAGCAGCCCAAATTTCACAGAGAGAAATCTGCCGTGACTTAAAGCAGTATACAATACTATACAATTTACAATATCCCAGGTCAGCTTGAAAGTGCAGACTTGCCAGTGCCTGAATTCCCTGCATATATATATAAATAGATATAGATATATGGGTGGGGGGGTGCATGCAAAAGATCAAATACTGGGTTACAGAAACACAAACATACCCAGCATGCATCCTGTACCTGGAGAGGAATGGGCTCCATCAGGTTCAACTTGCCCAAGAGACAGCCTGAAAAATTCAATGCAGACTTCTAATGACACCTCGGGGGGGGGGGGGGGGGGGGGGGGGGGGTAAAGATGAGAGAAGAAGAAAAGAACCCACAGCAACAAGTGTGTTATCCCTGGCAAAATTCTGAGGAGGAGTGGGGGGGGAGGGGGAGCCATCATTATACAGGCTGACAAAAAAAAACAACCTTGAAGATAAAGGTGGCGCTACACTTGTGATGCACTGTCATCAGGAAGGGCAGTCCAAATTTCTCTTCTTTTTTAAAAAAAAAATTCTGCCATGGCTGTAAATGGCAGACAATGCAATAATACAGTCTGTGAGAAAAATGCAGAACTACTGATCTGATGCCCACACATGCATCATGTATAGCAAACATACACACACATACACACACAAGCAAAGTCAAAAGCAACTGGAACACAGGATTTCACCTTTACTTGCACACACACATACAGAGAAAATAACACACCTTGACAGACAGAAAGATACAGTGCACTGACCAACAAACTCATGCTCTTCTTGTTCATCCATCACAACTTTTTTTTCTTCCATAAGAAATGGGTGATAAATACCTCACTGCACTGGACACACTCCCACAGCCTCATACAGAACAAAACCACTGTACAACAGTGACTGATATCAAAGACCATTCATTGCCAGTTACCTATGTCCAGACTATGGACTGTATACAAACCTGAACCCGCTTCACAAATACAAGATGACACTGCCACAAAATCATAAGAAAAGCTCTCAACATGTACAGTGATACTAACCTTCATACTTTTAACATGTGTGACTCTCCATTACATAATGAGTCGCACTATAAGTGAGGACAATTTTTACATGTTAACATGCTATCAATCCGCCTTTTTTTTTTTTAAGCTATTCAAAACAAAAAAAACAAAATAAAATCTAACAATTCTATAAAAAGTTATTACAAATTGAAAAGCTAGACTCCAGAAAAAGTCAAAATTCAAAAATGAAGAATTTTTTTTTGTATCTCAACAGGTGGTCAGGATGAGGGGTCGAGTGTTTATAAACACATTTTTAAAGCAAAGGGAAATAATTTCCCCCCTTGATACTTCAGTACAAGGTAGAATAAAGCTTACAGTTTTGTAATTGATCAAAATCGACAACCTGACCCCCACCTGTCTAAAAATCACTCCTAGCAGAGGAGTGGGTCAGGCGTTAGGAGATTCATTTTGTCGTGGAGTGTCACACTTTTTTGTTTCCAACATCATGAGGTATTCAATTTACCACAAGGTGTAAATAACCTGGCTAGGAAGTGACTTTACCAGTGACTTGACCGTGCTTCCCTAGTATAGTATCACTCATTTCTCATTTCATTCTCCTTTGCTATCAAAATATGTTCTAATCAATCTCTTATTCCCTCTGCCCCTAAAAAGGGGGGGGGGGGGGGGGGGGGGAGGAGAGAGGAAGGGGTAAGGGGCAAGAAGAAGTAAAGTTTTCACAAAAATCAGGCACACTGGTCAAATGTGCAAAGCACTTGACACAAGATCCCTGGAACCTTCCAGTCTCTCAATAGGATCTCGTAAAAGTAAAGGTGTCCCATAACCTACGTGGTCAGTCATAGGAGAGTGAGGCATCTGAAACCTCAGCTTCTCCAGGGGCCAGCATATTGAGGGCAGCGCCCATCTCCTCTCCCTCGCTGCTTTACCTTCCCTGACCCTAAAGAGGGCAGGTACCCATTTACAGCTGGGAGAATTCAGGGACTGTACTGAAGCCAAAGTGTACAAACAGTCACTTAGGAACCACGCTCAATGCTGCTTAACCATAGCTTGGGGCTTAGCTCTGACCACTGAGCTGTCCCGTCCCCAATCTCAATAGTGCCTGGCAGTTAATTAAGGGAGGAGATTTCTCCAATCTTCAAAAGTCTACTGCTAATGTGCTGGGATCCTCCAACACGGTTCCACAATGCAGAAGATCAAACAGGACATCAACAGTCTCCCAATTCATGTCAGCGTCAGATGGATTGTGGACACATAAAACACACCCCACAAATCCTACCATTAACCTCTTAACTGCCCAGTGCAAGTGCACCCTATATGCCGGGGAATAAAATTCTTATGTACCACTGCTATGTTCATATCCCTCTTACTCAGAAACTACCACATGAATATTCCTGATAGTCTGCCTAATGACAGTATATATATCGTAGATTACTTCAAGGCAAGCTCAAATTAGTTAGCATGCTATTTCACTGCAAAAATATATTTAAAATGTAAAAAAATTGACCAAAAATACGATTTCTTTATCACCACTGTCATTCTGAGTACTCCGATCTCAATAACGTCAAACATAAGTCTAGGCCAAATCTCATTCTTTTTTTTTTTAAATGCACGATCAGCTGAATCATACACGATCGTTTTCATCACTGTTAGGTAAATCTACAGTTTTATTTGCCAATTTTACAGCTGTGTAAAGTTACTTATGCCTTCAACAAGAAGTGTCAGCCATTTTGAACACGAACTTCCAAAACAGTCATGCATAAAAACACAAAATACGAGCTAAAAAACGATCGTTTTTGGTACGGTTTTTGCAGTTGAATGTTGCCAAGCAACAGGAGAGTGACCTTCAATAAGTTTGGAGTTCTTTCCCTTTAACTGTAGTCAAGGAAGCAGGCTTGTTTACTTCGGTTCGACACCCCGGAAATTTTACGGGTTGTAGGCGTATAGGATGCACGTTTAGCCCCAGAAAATTTCCAGGGTAAGGCAGTCTAGTGGTTAAGAGAGAGTGACAAATAACTTCTTTTTTTGTTTCTTTTACATAACTTCAGACGCAATCAGCCTTTCTTCATTCTTTTTTTTTTTCTTCTCATTAAATTTTTACCATCCCCTGAAATATAAAATAAATGTCCCTCCTTTCCCCACAAGCACCTATGATCTATGGTGATAAAGAATACTGTGGTATACGATCATTGGTAGGGAAGCTCACTAGGAGATCTATGCATACCCCCGAGTAATGAAATGCTGCATTCCCTGAAGTTGTGCCATAAGCAGCAGTGTCTCTATACTTTGGTTGATATCAGTATTGACCAAAGTATCAATATCAATATTGACAAAATAATCAACATCAATATTAACCAAAGTATCAACATCAGTATTGACCAAAGTATCAATATCAATATTGACAAAATAATCAATATCGATATTGGCCAAAGTATCAATACCAACACTGACCAAAGTACCAATATCATTATTGACCAAAGAATCAGTATCAACACTGACCAAGAGAATCACTGACCAGTACCAACACTGACCAAAGAATCCTTCTACTCCTCTGTCATTACAACAGTAGACTCACTCATATTACCTCATTCCCCCTGACTCTCTCCACTGTCACACTACACTGCTTACCATAACATTTTCTCCTTTGCTTTTCAAAATACTAATTCAAAGCCAAAGCCTTCATTTCCTCCAATGTCACACTACACTGCTTACCATAACATAATTCAAAACCAAAACCTTCATTTTCAATAACTCTTTCTTAGTCAAACATTGTCCCTGCGTCTCATTTCTTTCTCTTGTTCACTGCTAAAGATAAGTGATCAAGAATAAAGTCTGGATAAAAACCACACTCTCATTTCAACATCCTTCTACATAGTCAGACTGATCCAAAACACCAATCCAAAAAAGAAAACAAACTGTATTCAGGATATGCAAAACCATTCACAAGCAATTCTGTCAATCAAAAACAAATCCGGTGGTTCACAATTTGCAAAGCAGTTGATTTAATTTTTTGTTTAAAGTACTCAAAGAAGCACCAGCCATTTCAAACATTTGAATGTCTTAAAAAGAATGAGTGATCTTTAGAGTGCATTAAAATGTATGTACCTAAAGGACTGATTGTACCTTTGTCCTAATATGAGATTATATCTGTGCATAAAAGGTATATACTATATGTGACAATTTTTCATCAGGATCTGAATGATTGCAATTTTTTTATATAAAAACTATAATAAAAAGCTGTCTGTATACATGTACAAAATCCAGATCTAAAAATGAGCAAAGTATAAAATGGCTTGGAATGTAAGACGTGACTCAATGCAGGATCGGTGTGTGTGTGTGTGTGTGTGTGTGCATGCGTGTGTGCATGCATGTGTGAGAAAGAGAGAGAGAGATAGATTAATATTCTCTATGTTCTATTTCTAACATTAGTGATAAGGTAAAGAAAAAAAACAGTAACAAAGTCTACAGGATTAAATTACCCAAACTATTTTGTTTCTACAATACATACTAAACACCCCATAACAACAGAAAATCAAAGCTGTGAAATTATTCAGGTGGCTATTTCTTCTTTTTTTTACCCCCCTGACACCAATGAAGTCTGCATATTGTTCATGAATCTGTTTTAACACCAACTATAATACATGCAAGAAATTCAAAATTCTGGATCAGAGAAGAAACATGCAACTGCAGGTTTTGCTGGGGGAGGGGAAGGGGGTTGGTTTTTCTTTGAGGGGAGGAGTGGGGGGGTTTGGTTTGAAGGTTTTTTTTGTTTGTTTGTTGTTCTTGTTGTTTTTTTGGTGTTTTTCTTTTGTGTGTGTTTTCTTTGTTTTGGGGGGGGGGGGGGGGGGGGGGGGGGGTGTTTCCATTCATTTCCTAGTGATTTAGACATACACATAAAATAATTTACACCTAATCAAAGGGAGGTAAACAAAGAAGCCTGCAAACAAGAATGAGTACTGGTACGCAAACGTTTTGATTCATACCATTACAGAAATCCACACACAAAATCAACAAGTAATGTTACACAGTATTTGCGTAAGTTGACTTGGGGCCATTTTCAGGGGAGGGGGGGTGTTGGTGATGTAGAATAAACACAGTGTGCTGTGCACAGCAAGTAATGGTGCCCCTCTTTGTTCTACAGTTTCAAAAAAGTTTCAGGAATTTTTAAATTTTTTTTTAGGGTTTTCTTTTAAGGATTGAAAATAAATTAATTAAATAACTAAAACAAAATTCTCAAGTTTTTCTGCCTATCCTGAAAATTTGTCAAAATAGAACAACTGAACATTGTTTCATTCTTTTTGCCCCTTTTGGGATATGGTAGTAACAAAAATATTTTTAAATAAAAAGGCAAAGGTGTCCCATAACCTATGTGCTATTAGGGGAGCAAGGCATCAGAGACCTCAACTTCTCAAGGGGCCAGCACATTGAGGGTGGCGCCCATCTCCTCTCCCTCGCTGCTTTACCTTCCCTGACCCTAAAGAGACCCATATACCCAGATACCCATCCCTGGGTGAACTGGGGGACTGTACTGAAGCTAAGGTGCGCAAACGGTCACCTATCCAAGGTGTACCAACACTCGATGATGCTTAACCTTAGCTGGGGGAAAGCGAGTGCTCTGACCACTGAGCTATTCTGTTGGGATGTGGGGGGAAAGGTAAACATCAGGTAATAACAGTAAGAAGCAAACTATAGCAAACAAGAAATTACTGTAGTTTATCAACTTTATTAAGCAGATAAAGTACACATCTTTAGACAATCCAATATACTTTGACAAATGAAATAACACATAATTCCACAATAATGCCATGTCAATATTACAGCCTGAAAATGAAAAATGATTCAAACCATGCAGTGTGATCTAAGTAAACACAAAAGCAGTAATACACACTGCGTTGAAATGAGGTCCTTTTTTTTTTCATGTTAAAATACCCAGTGGAAATTATTTAACGGGTAAACTGTTTTAATCATGCAAAAACTGAACAACTTTCTAGGAAACCATAATAGAGACAAACAAGGAGCTCAATTAATGATAAATAAATATCAAGAAACGATCAAAAACAGTTCTGGTTCAATGCTCAGCTTAAAATGTGGAACCAAAATGCAAGATTTGTTTGATTTTACATAGTCAATACAAAAAACGCTTGATCATTTCCATTACAACGAGTGAACATTATTACACATTTGTTTCATATCAACTGCTCTCACTCCTAAATCTTACAACAATGTTAGCAGGCATACCTGTTGTCTAAACTAGTAAAAGCAAAGTACCCAATAAATAACGTTACAACCAAAAAAATATGAAGCACTGTCATCTCTAACAACTCATCTCTCGAGTGCAGTCTTGCCAGTGCCTTACTCCCCTCCCTCCATGTGTACACCACACTTCAAGCAGAAGATCAAGTAAGCACACTGAAGATCCTTAAAACCATACAAACATTTGGTTAGCTCCGGAAACAAACAAAAAATACCAAGTGTGCATTGAGGCTTCACCAGCACATAGGGTTAGGCAGTTAGTCAACCACCTGCTACGTGGATTTTTTGGGGGGGATGGTGGTGGGGGGGGGGATGGTGGGGGGGAGGATGGTGGTGGGGGGGATGGTGGTGGAGGGGAAAGGGTGGGAGGGTGAGGTTAGATATGGTTTTCAAGAGTATATGGAACGCTCCACATACAGTGACAATTCCGAGGCAAAAAGGAAAGCTGAAGTTAAATCAAGCATGGTTCTCTAATGACAAGCTGTATGATTGTATGGCTCCGACCTGAAGTACCAAATTACCTCGTTGTAAATGGGTACCAGCAGAGGCCTTTCCCAGAAACAGGGAAGGTGCACCACAGAGACACAGAGAGAGAGAGAGGAGAGAGAGAGAGAGAGAGAGAGAGAGAGGAGAGAGAGAGAGAGAGAGAGAGAGAGAGAGAGAGAGAGAGAGAGAGAAAGAGAGAGAGAGAGAGAGAGAGAAAGAGAGATAATCAGAAAAACAAAAGAGACAGAGAATGTTAAAAAAACAAAGAGAGAGATTTTTTTTTTTTAAACAGAGAGAGAGAGAGAAAGAGAGAGAGAGAGAGAGAAAGAGAGAAAGAACTCAATTTATTCACAAAAAGGCCATTGGCCCTTACATGAAGGGGGTTGCCGAACTGATTAGTATTTGGGGGGGGGGGGGGGGGGGGGGGGGGGGCGCAATAGTATCAACAAAATGTTTTTGTATAACAAAAAAGTCAGTGACAAAAATATGGCATAGGATAACAATATTGAGAGAGAGAGAGAGAGAGAACTTCATTTAATGCTGGCCCTGGAGAAGCTGGTGTCTCAAACCTCTTCCTGTTCCTGGTGGGAGGGGATAGGGGAGGGGGGGGGGGGGGGAGTGCAGCCTTAGTGGTTAGAGCATTGCACTCACAATTCGACAGCCTGGGATTGAGCTGGGGGGTTGAGCCACCACCAAGATGCCCATTCAAGAGGATTTTTACCCTGGAGTTAACATCAGTACGGACTATACTCCACTGAAGGTTCTTCAGATGAGACTGTAAACTGAGGCCCTGAGTGCGAACGCATGCAGAACATCTTGCACACATGTTAAAACCTGTTCTTCCTTTTTTTTGGAAGAGTAGGCCATTTCATCTTGGTAAGAACGGATGACAGTTTGTTGGGGGGTTTTGAAACGCACGCACACTGGTGCCGCATTTAGACATCATCCCCGAAGAAAGAATGCGGCGACCTTAAGTAACGGTGGCTAAAAACAGTCGCGTTTGCAAAATCCTCACCATTGGCGAACCTTGGAGCTCTAGCCAAGGAACAAACAAAAGAAAGGAACAGAAAATCCTCAACCTTCCCCCAGCACAAACTGCTTTGGTAAGCACTCACCCTGTCGTTAACTAGAAGCAAGGTGTTTCATCATCTTCAATTCTTGGCAGACTCGGCTTAAAGACTTCATTCACACAAAGAAAACCCTTTCACCTGTCACACTGAGTAAGGATATGAAGTATACAACAGACATGAACTCATGAACGTGAGCATCAGATACACACTGGCATGCATGCGCGTGCGCGCGCGCACACACACACACACATGAAAAAATATCACTGCACTATCTTCATCCTCTGTTAAACTGAATCGCTTCACCAATGAATATCACTAATTCAAAGTTTTGAAACAGGGTACACATCACAAAAATATCAAACAAATATACCAGGCAGTGTTTCATTTTACTGATAAATATAACTTCATCAAAAGCACAGTGTTTTCAATGAAATAAATGTGTCATTTCAATTTCAAACTTTTTTTTTTTTTGGGGGGGGGGATGAATGAACAAAAAAGGACGATGCACACTGAGGATTAATAAAAGAGAGAGAAAAAAGAGACCAAAAACTGGAAATCATAGCATATAAAAGTCTTGTCAAAATGAGCTATGTCTGTATCAATATTATTCAAAGATAGCTCATTTTGGCATGAAAACCTACAAATTCTTATTAAGAAGTAGGATATAAGACAGTATTACCCAAAACATCTGAGTAGTAATATTATTAATAATCCAAGCAAAAACTCAAAACATGGAATGAAGAATACTACACATTATATCAGAAATTAAAGACAAAACAAAACAATACAGAATCCAGAAATATGAAAAATAATAATATTAATAATAATGATAATAATAATAATAATAATAATAATAATAAATGGAACTTATATAGCGCTATATCTTGCAAACAGTCCCATCTCCATCTGCAAAATCTAATATACACAGAGAGAGACAGAGAGAGAGAGAGAGAGGAGCAGAGAGAAAAGAGAGAGAGGAGAGAGAGGGGAGAGATGAAGAGAGGAGAGAGATGAGAGAGAGAGAGAGAGAGAGAGAGAGAGAGAAAACACTGAAATATTTTATAGAGGGAAAAGAATAAGCATATATCAGGGCTTTTTGACATCCAGCCCCCAGTCAATTAATAAAAAATAAATAAACCAAAAAACAAATCAATATTCAAAGATCTTAAAGAAAATCAGTAACACCATAATTAATATCAATACATACATAGCAATAATGCCATTAATTTAACCCCCACCCCCAAAAAAGCAACAAAACAAAAACAAAACAGAGACAGACAGATAGAATCACAGAAGAAACTTTAGAAAATTAAAAACACCAAGTTGTGTGTCATCCAAATATTCAAGTGGCTGGCAAAAGAAACCCACTTACTATGAGTTAGAGGAAGGAAGACAGAAAAAGTTGACTGCAGACAATGCATGGTGCAGAAGAAACAATAAACAAAAAAGCAAAATCCGATCACAGCAACAAACCTCATCAAAACTGTCAACATATCACACACCTTAGCTTTAGTTTAGGTGACAACCATTGTCAGACTCTCTGAGACTAGACTCTGAGAACATCAATTTCATGACTGCAACGACACTTGATAAACAAACTGCACGACTGCAGTGAGACATGAATAACAATGCAATATGCCCATACATACTGAAGCCTCTGTCATATAATCTATGATCAGCTCTTTAGTCTACACATGCATCCAACACCAATTATTCCCACATCTTCCCTATAAAATTTGTTTTAAAATAAATAAACAAACACCCTGTTAATAGGAACCATTTAAAAAATGGGGAGAGAGATGAGAAGAGGGGATGGAGGGGGAATGAGGGTTAGAACAATAACAGACTTACTATTGACCAAAAAACTTCTTTTTTTTTAAAACGCCTCCTTACACATAAACATACATACATACATACAGAACTGAGTAATGGTCATCACAAAGTGAAAGATGAATATCAAACATTTTTTTCTTCAAAACACACAAATCAGGTACACCGTTTCATCCATTAACTAACACCTTATCAGTCTCTGTCTGATGGCTGGCAAGTGAAACAAACGCCTTTGTGGTTTTGATTTTCTCTGGTTTTCCAGTCAAGTTCACTCTTCACCATCACTTGTGCCCACAGCCTCCTTCTGTTCCTTCCATCCGCCCATCGACTGCGCACACCAGGAGATCTGAAAATTGCAAGTGATGGATGTACTGAACACTCGTGATGACCAGTCTTGGTTGATTGATTTCATGTGTCAGCAGGGCTGGTCCAGGTCTGCCTACACTGCGCTACAGGTATCGGCCCTGTCACCTGTGAGCAGGATGCGTCGGCACAGTCGACGGCAGTTCGTACATGATCATCGGCAGGTCGCCGTTCAGCCGAGGAATGGGAAGGTCCACTTCTCCCTGTGAAGAGGGCAGAAAGACATTCGTATTTTTAAAAATTAAGAACTGCAAAAACTTCCTGATACAAAGTACCACTGATAAAAGACTTGTCTTAACTTAGCAGAAAGTTTTAAAAAGATTTTTTGATAAAATGATAATTCATTTCATCTCCAATTCTGTAATAGCTAGAATAAAACTCAAGCTGAAGTCAGATGTGCAGGGCCTGGCCTGATTTGTCAGGTGCTAGTTAACGCCAGTGCAACACACTTTTGCTCTTATGGCAGACAACAATAGCTGCTGTCTGAGCGTTTGATGAAGAAGAAGAAAACTGACAGGTTCCCAGAGTGTTTTTAGCACATAAACCAGACAGTAAATTTCACTGTAAAAGGTAAAGGTGTCCCATAACCTATATTAAGGTCGTAGGGGAGCAAGGCGTCAGAGACCTCACTTCTCTAGGGCCAGCGTATTGAGGGCAGCGCCCATCTCCTCTCCCTCGCTGCTTTACCTTCCCTGACCCTAAAGAGGGCAGGTACCCATTTACAGCTGGGTGAACTGGGGGAACTGTACTGAAGCCAAGGTGCGAAAATGGTCACCCATCCAATTCACTGTACCAGAAAGTAAAGAATAAACTAACACAGATTAGAGAACTGTCTTTGAACAGCATTGTTCTGATTTGTCTACAAAGTTAAGATAGCATATTATATAATTATATCTTTCAGTTAAAACTGCTTGAATAGTCTGTTCGGAATTGTTCCTTCCTTTGATTTGCTCAGCAATGTAGCTTTACTGCTTTTAAAATAAAATAAAATAAAATAAACTGTCACTGTACTTGTCAGCTTTAAAAGCAGCCACACTTATCATCCAGACTATAGCACTTGATAGACTCATGAGAATTCTTTTGTTTGAATGGAATGTCACTGAAATATTTCAGCAGATGTAAGAAATGAACCAATTCAGCCACTAAACACATACACGTACATGTATATGTTATGATAAGTACAGGAAATCTTTGCTTTTAATATCAACTGAAATAAGATAAAACAGAATAAGATAAAGATAAACATGAAATAAAACAAGGAAGGTGGCAAGACAGTTTTATAAGACGTTCACCTGCCTAACCAATTAACCATGAGGTTCTAGGTTTAATTTCCAGCCCTGCCCTTTCTTCCCAGTTTGATGAGAAAATTGAACTGAATGTGAAAGTCCTTCGGGTGAGACTATAAACCAAGGCCTAATGTGCAAATACACACAGAACATCTTGCACACACATTAAAAACCTGTTCTGCATTTCTGAAGAGTAGACCATTTGGTGCCGGTAGGAAGGGTTGACAAAATTTCTAAAATGCATGCACACAGATGTTGTGTTTAGATGCCATCCCTAAAGTTGCAATATGGCTACCTAGATTTGGGGGGGGGGGGGGGTGGGGGGGGGGGAAGGGGGGAAGGGGGATGGTCATATTGCAAAAATTTCACCATTGGTGAACCTCAGAGCTCTAGCCG
The DNA here is from genome assembly GCA_028751875.1 of Rapana venosa. Lineage (NCBI taxonomy): Eukaryota > Metazoa > Mollusca > Gastropoda > Neogastropoda > Muricidae > Rapana > Rapana venosa. Next base: position 10,015,676 of record CM054146.1, on the reverse strand, counting down.
AGGAACAAAAAAATAGAATTAAATAAATAAAATGAAAATATAATAACAAAATTAAAAATGATATAAAATGAAGTGAACTAGAATGAAATAAATCTTCCCAAAATATAACAAAATGATATGAAACAAAACAAAGCAAATTATAACACTCCAACTCGAAGACAAAAAGCCGCTACAGTCACAAACACTTTATATCTAATCTCCCAAACATGCTTTGGATGAAAGAGTAAAAGCAGAGTAAAGAAAAGGGCAAAAAAATCCAACAAACAATTCAGCATCTAACTCTTAAGTCCTGGATACCTGCGGTTTCAGATTGTCCACACAGCGCTCCATAGTTAACCGGTTGCCCCTGATGACTTCTCTGTAAAACTCATGGGCTAGATCCCCGTCTTCATCAAAAAACATGGACCTAAAACCAGAAAATGAGACAATGAGAAACAAGAATGCTTTAATTAATAAGACAAAACCGGGCAGACACCAATCAATACATTAATTACTAAAAATGGTAAGTTTATAACTGTACAATTGTACTGGCTTTGATGTCTACTGCTCCAGGACCCTCCAGAGCTTATCTCTGATTTCAAGTATTACACAAAAATAATCATAACCCTTACAGTCATAAGAAAACTTACCCAAAAAATTCACTTAACAAACTCACTGAGGGGGGGGAAAAAGCTAGTCAGTGTTGAAAAAAAAATATGTTTTTAAAAAAGGGTTATACGCTAATTAGTTATACTGAAGTTCAAGTGATTCACTCTACATTTTGCTAACACAAACACACACACACATACAGTGAGACACACACACACGTGTGTGCATGCACATACACACACAGAGTGGCACACAGTGACACACACACACACACACACACACACACAACATGTATACACAAAAACTCTTCGCTCAAAGTAACATTGCCCTAGCACCATTGTGAGATTTAATCTGCCAGAAACTGAGAAAGCAACTTCAATCAATCCTAACTTTTTGGTTGCCTGAGTGACACAATAACTTGTCAAAGGTGCCACATAACATTTGACATATATATATACATGCATACTTTGCTGCCACAAAAATAAAATAACTTCATCATCTTACCACTGAGCTATCCAGAGTTTTCTAAGGTTTGTTAAGTTGTATCCAATCATTTAGAAAATCATGACAATGGAAAGTTTCATGCCTTGTGTATTTTTCATACTTTTACACATGGGCGTGTTAAGATCCACTAGCAAAGTCAACAAACTGTATCTAGATAATACAAAGAGGTTTTCCTCTTAAAAACTTATTTCCTGAGCAGCAAAAAAGGTTAAATGGACTGATCTGGGAATAGTTCACCATTAAAGGCTGCCACGTGGTGATGGTCAATTCCAAATGTTTCTTTTGAATGATATTTTGAATTTTTATATGCATCAGTGCTTAAATAAGTTATACTATATAGTCTATAGTACAGGCACAGTTCCATGTGGATACTGTGGACAAGATCCACATTCTTCCACAATTCACACACTTGTGTTGAGTGTGTGTATGTTTCACTGTTTCAATGTTTGTTTTGTTTTGGGTTATTTTTCGTAGGGGTTTGGTACTTTTGGGGGGGGTTGTTGTTGGGTTTTTTTTAACCTGCTTAAGCTTTTTCGTTTGTTGGTTTGTTGTTTTTTGTGGGGTTTTTGTTTGTTTTTGTTTGGGTTTTGTTGTTGTTTTTGATGAGGCATTTTGTCTACAGACGGAAAAAAAAATGTGGGTACAGCCCTGTTACTGTTTTAGAGTTACTGTTAATCCTATGGCAATAGATGCTCATTAACTCTTGTCTTACTAGTCTCTGCCAACTTTCATCATAACTGTTATCAATAACACTTGATCTTCGACGCTAACTGAATACCTTATTTTTGCAACAATACCTTTATCAAGCAAACACAATATGACCAAATCATTTAATCTACATACAGGTACTTACCCTCTTCTTTTGAAAACAAACAGCGAAGCTCCATACGGGACAAGACCTCGACAGTGCGATTTTATTTCACTATCACTCTCTGATCTTCCAAGAAGCCAGGACACTGGTTTACTAGCTGTTCGAGCTATAGATGATGCTGTTTGTCCCATAGTTACTTTGACTTGATTAAACAACAAAAAAAGACAGATAGGTTCTCTGATCAAAAATTATACCACAAGATCACGATCTCTCACAACTGATCACCATCTTTGTTTATCTGTAGGGGAGGTAACTGTCATAATTCGCTTTTCTCAGAAGTGACAAAATACAGAAAATTGCCAAAATAAACCTTGCATGAAAAATATATATCTACTGTGGAAACATTACGCACTAATTGGTCCGTATGCAGTAAGTTTTAATATATGCCTTGTCCATCAAATTTAAAATCAATGCATGGCATGCTCAAGTTAACCTTCTTGGAATGAAAACTATTTGATTAAATTTATGATGTTACATGCGACTTTGACAGAGAGTTGTATAGGGCTTTGACTGAAAGTTATAATTTATAGGACTGTGACTGAGGCTTATATAGGTTTTTGACTGAAAGTTAGATAGAACGCTATCTAGAAGTTGTATAAGATTTTCCTGGAGCTCTACTGGGCTTTTTTAAAATCATGTAATATGTTTTCATTTGTTTCTTTATCGACAGTATTCAATGAAAAAAAATACAACCTGTGGCTTTTTTTGTTGCAATGATTGAAACGCCCTGGCACAGATCAAGAGTTATTGGTGCAAGCAGTGCCAAGATCCACACCAAAATGTGATGTTTTTAAATATTTTTTTATTATGTTGAGATTGTCTTCATCCATAACAAGCTCCTTGTATAAAACACAACGTGTACCCTCCTTTAAAAAGAAAACAAAATCTGTTGTTGGAGTGTTTTATTGAACTGAATACCACTTCCAGTCATGGTAGAATTTTTTGGCAAGAAATTCCAGTTGCTCTCCCCAGGGAGGGCGTGTTGCCACGAGAGCAGCAGCACCAATATTTTTGTTCCATTTGCAAGTGTATTTGTTTCCCTATCACAATGGCTTTTTAAAACATTATTTTACTAAAACAGTCACATACAAAATCTCACCATTGGTGAACATCAGAGCTCTAGCCAAGGAACAAAAACAAACAAAAACCAAACCAACAAACAAAACCCAACAACAAGCCCAGATAGAATGTGACAGTATTTATCATATATCACACCTGGGAATCACTGTGATATCGTCGCCATGAGTTGTTTTACATGTGCTGAATGCGTGCTACACATGGGACTTCGATTTATAGTCTCATCTGAAAGACTAGCACCCGTACCTAGACCAATGGTTTTGGCACAAATGGGGATCAAACCCACACTTCTCACTTTCCAGGCAGGTGCGTTACCTCTAGACCACCAATCCGCTATGGACCAGGATGCCAACATGACGAAGTACTGGAAAACAGCCAGATTCCTAGGTGCAATCAGAAAAACTATCACATTCTGTCTGGGTTTGTTGTTGTATTTTTGGTTTGTTTTCTCTTTCCCTGGGCTAGAGCCCTGAGGTTCACAAATGGTACGATTTTGTGTATGTAACCGTTTTTGCTCACCATTATGGTAACCACATTCAGACTTTTGGGGATTGTTGTTGTTTTCAACGGAAACTACTCTATTATTCAATTTTTCAATTGATTTTAATAGGGCGTGTATAAAATCTATTCACTTGAAATATGCATGTGATGTATCTTATTATTTTGTTTATTGACCTCTCTCATTTTCACGGCCCTGGTCTGACTTTGAGCAGCTACAAAACTAATGGCCAAACAATTAGAATTCATCCCCAAAGTCAGAATACAGCTACCTTAATGGTGGGCAAAATTGGTCACATGTGCAAGAATCTAACCATTGGTGAACCTCGGAGCTCATCTGAACAAAGTGACAGAGATGAATACTTTTTTGTTTTTTTGTTCCTCAGCTAGAGCTCTAAGGTTCACCAGCACGTATATGTTTTCACCCACCACGAAGGAAGCCACATTCCGCCTTTTGGGATGTATGCTGGGCATGTTCGAGTTTCAATAACCCACCAAGCACTGACAGGAATTGTGGGATCTTTATAACATGCATATTTGATGTTCTGCATGTATATACATGAAGGGAATTAAGGCACTGGAAGGTCTACACTTGAAGTTAACCTGTGAAGATTGTAGAAATCTCCTTCCTTAATTGCTGTCAGAATTCAAACTCACAGCTTCATGACCCATGGGATTGAAGTTGCATGGTCTTAACCACTTGGCTATAAGCATCCATCATATGTAGTATAATGAAAGTTTTCCTCTGTCATGCCTGTCCTGTATGTATGTCCTGGTGTGTGTCATTTGTCTGTCTTGCTCCCTCTCTCTCTCTCTCCTTTAGCCTCTCCCCACTCTCTTGTACATTTTTCTACAGCTTCTTCTCTGTGTGTGTGTTTTTGAGCGTGCTTGTGTGCATGAGTCTGAGAGTGTGTGTGAGTATGTGTATATGAGTGAGTAACTCTGTGTGTGTGTGCATGCATGTGTGCATGCATGCTTGTGTCCATGTATGTGTGTGCATGCATGGGTGCAAGCTTGTGTCTGTGAGTTTGCATGTGTACACAAGCCATGAACTGGGAAACAGCAATTTAGACAAAAGATTATTTCATTTGAGTACGTCTTGAATTCAGTAAGATTTCAACATACACTTCTTTTCAGCTTATTGTTACATAATCATGCATGAAACATCTCATTTTTCTGTAAGGTTTTGTAATGCACATAATTGAGATCACCCTGCAAACCAAGCTGTACGGCCCACGAGAGGAGCTGAAAGGACATGCCATTATTTTTCCCAGACACATCTGACCGTGTAAAGTGAACGAGAGAAGAAAACAAAATGCACACCCATACAAACATTAAAACAAAGACAAAAATCATACTTTCTTTCCACGATTTATTTCTGCCAATGACCAACCAATCAGCAGTTATTAGCTTTCACTCTCCTTCAGCATACCATCTGCATACTCATGCATGAAACAGTTCTCTTTAACATGGTCACGATTTCACAATTATCAGCCTGTATGAACAATAGCATGCAAACACACACCCACATGCTCACTCACGCATGCATGTACACTCGCACACACACACAGAGTAACACACGCACACACACACACACACAAATGTACATGCATTTCACTGTAAAATATTACATACTGTATGTCTTCAGTGCACAGGGAAACATACAGATACTTTACAAAAAATTTCCAGGCACTCACAGATTCTGATGATTAATCACACAATGAGAAAAAGAAACACTCACACAGACATACACACATTGACAGGTTTGACATTTTATGACATTTTTAAAATTATTTTTTCTCTATTTTTAAAAAATCTAAATCTAAATATGTACAATTTTGTGTGCGTGTGTGTGTGTGTGTGTGTCTGCACGAGTTATGCAGTGTATTTTTATTGTTTGTGTTTTTTTTGTTTTTGTTTGTTTAGCTTTTTTTTTTTGTGGATGTTTGTTTTTTCTTCTGTGTTTTTTTTTTTTTTTAATTCTCTTTCAGTCAGTTTCATTATTATTGGTTATGGTAATAATGCAGTTCGTAGTTTGTATTGATCAAGTTAATTATGTTCCTAGATAGATGGCTTGGTGAAAAAAAGAGAATGCATTGCTTATTCAATGTACCATCTCGAAAAAAAATGTTGACTTCACACACACATGCACACACCCACAAACACACACAGTGTCTCTCACACACACACCACTGCTACAGCCACTACCCCTTTTTGCTTTAGCATGAATCTATTGGGTTCTCTTCACTAGTGACTTCTTTTCCTTTTTTTTTTCTTTCAACTTTTTATTGTTGCTTCTTCCAATGGATTTAAAACCAAATTAAGCTGAATACTGTTCTGCCTTGCAAAATAGTATCCACTAATCATCATTTCTATTAGAAGCAGTATCATCATTGTTACTATTACTATTGTTGTTGGCATTTACAACTCACCCTCAATTCATAATCAGAATATGATTACTGAAAGCGTCATGGTATATACAATAATGAGAAAAATCGGGTGTTCTAAACTGTACGATACTCGACAACGCCACGTTGGATACAGCGTTTTCCCTTCTCCAGGCAACGCGTGCGCAGCGAAGGACTTTTCAAGATTTCCACATGTAGTGTAAACATAAACCAACGGTTAACCAACCAAGAGTGGTTAGGGTGTCATTCATGAACAGGAAAACCGACGGTCACTGATTTAGCGACTGGTTAACTACCCAAGCGACGTTAATTTAATCACGGGGTCACAGAGAGTTCTTCACGAACACAGGCCCTGGGGCGGCTGGCTTGTAGGTCCACTTGGGGAAGACCCTCTTGTACAGGTACATCAGCACCACATCCTGACTCTTGGGCTGGCGCTTGAACTTGCACTTCATGTGTCCGTGGGTGCCTGCACGCAGGAGGAGGCAGTCATGCTTATTCCGAGTACAAGAAAAAAAACATGCACTTCATGTGTCCGTGGGTGCCTGCACGCAGGAGGAGGCAGTCATGCTCATTCCGAGTACATAAGAAAAACATGCACTTCATGTGTCCGTGGGTGCGATGAAGCAGTCATGCTCATTCCGAGTACATAAACAAAACATGCACTTCATGTGTTCGTGGGTGCGAGGAAGCAGTCATGCTCATTCCGAGTACATAAAAAAAACATGCACTTCAGGGGGACGGGATAGCCTGGTTGGTCAGAGTGTTGTGCATTGTTGTGCTTGTGATCTGCTGACCCAGGTTCAAATCCCGTTGAAGGGGATATTTTCTCCTTGGAGTCAACATCAGTGCCAACTCCACTCCACTTCCTCCCCCCCCCCCCCCCCCCCCCCCCCTTCCGGCAAGTCCTTAAGATGAAACTGTAAACTGAGGTCCCATGTGCAAACGCATGCAGAACATCTTGCGCACACGTTAAAACTTTGTCTGCTTTTCAGAAGAGTAAGCCATTTCTGCAACACTGACGGCAAACCACAGCTCTGCTTTTGAGAAAGGTAAACCAATGATGAAAAAAAAATTACTGGCTAAAAAAAACCCAACTACCAAGTAACCAACTTACTGGCTAAGAAACCCCCAACAAACTAACCAACTTACTGGCTTTAAAAAATAACAAACAACTAACTAACTTACTGGATAAAAACCAACAATACGCAAACAACTTACTGGCTTTTAAAAAACAACAAACAACTAACCAACTTACTGGCTAAACCCCCCCCCCCCCCCCGCCAAACAAACAAACTAACTTACTGGCTAACAACAATTTGCAAACAACAAACAGACAACCAACCAACAAACCCACCAAACAAAAAACAAACCCCACACAATACAGCTAACGGAACACAATCCCTTACCCACTGGCTCCAGGATTCTGCCTTTCACCCCATTTTTGGTTCTGAGCTCGATTGGCTTGAACCAAGCGATGTCCTCTGGAATAGTGGAAACAACATATTAGACACACTTCAAAAACAAAATATTCTGCGTTTAACATCAATCTGCTCCAGGCAATAAGATTAAGCGTACATGTGTCATTAAATGAGGACTGCAAGGTCATAGGTGTTTTCTCTCCCCACCCCCACCCCTTCCACCTTCCAGCCCTGTATCCTCCTTTTCAGTTAGGTTTAAAATGATAGCAATTTTTGCCTCGAGCATCAAAACACACACACACACTTTTCATGTATAGACAAATACGAAACAATGGGTGACCATTTGCACGCCTTAGCTTCAATTCAGTCTCCCAGTTCACCCAGCTGTAAATGGGTATCTATTTAGGGTCAGGGAAGTTAATCCTCTTGTCCCCGATCCGGCCGCAGCCGACAGTAACGGCAGCTGCCGCTAGATTCCAATACGACCGCAGCCAACAGTTGGTGCTGCCCACGTGGGCAGTACTTTTCCATCACACACAGATCTCGTGGTTTTCACACGATGTGTCTGAAAATTGGTGGGGCGATGCAGGGAGGGTGTCAGAGGGTTCCAGTGATAAATTTAGACCACTAACATGCGTGTAGTGGGGAGGGAAGGAAGAAATAACAGCCAGCGACGGAACGCTTTTCAATCGTTGCAGCGTGGTGGAAAAAGATGGCGTTTTCTTTAGTAGCAGATGATTCATCTGATTAGCCAGACGATAAATTGAATGTTATTGTCTTGGAAGTAGAAACATTTGAACGAGAATTGTTAAGTGAGTCTGATATTAAACGCTTACGAGGAAGAGGAGGAAGGAAATGCTGCAGTCAGGGAGAAGAGTGAGCCTGAAAATAATGTGCTACAGGGCACATTCCTGACCTGTGCTACACACACCGACTGTTTTGATTTGACCTCCCGGCTGGTCCGCGGCATAGACGCCTGAAAACGATGCCTTTTGACTGTTTTCTCATTATTACCACACTTTTGCTTTGAAACTGCAATGGCACAAACGAACAGATATGCCGATAATGAAAATAGCAAAATGGGAAATAACATAGGTCTCTGGTCTGCCAAGGTTCGACAGGTGAGAGCAATGGGTACCCCCCCACACACACACACACACATCCATAATTTGTGCTTTTTGTGATGTGATGTGACCCTGTGCCACCACTACGACTACTTTAGAGACTACCAACATTAAAATTTTGTAGAGTTACAGAAGTTCTGTGTTGTTTCAAATTTGTCACACCTGTGCTGTGACACTGGTGACAGTGTGACAGTCATGTACAATAATACACTTCTGTACACTTAACAAACATGTCGTAGCACACGCAGATATGAGCTGCAGTATAAAGGCCACATGTTGATTGAATATTACTTGTTTTCAAAAGAAAGAATAGTTAAACAAAACTTCTGTCTCCTCGAGACTTACCATAAAACAACAGGTGCTATGGGGACATTGTGTGACACATCCTTGAAGTACTATTGCACATAACCATTGGTAAACACATCAGCTGGGTAACACTTTCCTTATTCGACACTAACATGCATGAACTATTGTCAAATCCATGCAGGATTTGCTGTTTTATCATATATACCATATTTTTACCTGTGATTGGTGACAAATAAGGTGACAATGACAAGACATCTGGTGACCAGACATAAACTTGTGCCTAAATGCAAGTACAAAGACATGCCTAGCTTGTGACAAAATTTCAGCTTGATAACTTATGCACACACGCAATTGTCTTAGGAGTAAAGTAAGTCAGATGGAGGTAGAAAACCTTCAAAGAATTCAAAATCTACAGGCAGTTTAGCTCTGTAGAATCCAACAACAAGAGGGTTAAAGCAGTGAGGGAGAGGAGATGGGCGCCACCCTCAATATGCTGGCCCCTGGGGAAGCTGAGGTTTCTGACATCTCGCTCCCCTACGACCGCATAGTTTATGGAAACATCTTTACCTTTTCGCCTTTATCAGTTGATACATAAGAAATAGCGTGGCTACATTGGTTTTTTCACAGAGCTATTGACTACCCTCTTTGGATATTCTCAAATGTACATGTGGGTACTTTTTCATTTTCATGTTCTGACAGTGTGTATTTCTCTTCAATGGAATGTTATATCAATAATTTAAATACATTGCATAACATTAAGCACAACTGTTTATAGTACATGTAATTTGCTTGTACGTTATGCCCCCAAAATAACTTTAAAAAAATATTTTTTATAGTCCTTGTCTGTTATTGATGTAAGCTAAGTGCCTAGGCCTGCATTAAAGTGCTGTAAAATGTTATTCAATTTCATGTTTTAAAATGTGTTGAGATAGCCTTCAGCCAAGTCAAGCTCTAAGCTTAACAACCTACATTCTCCTTTAAAGGAGAAGAGGAAAACACCCTCTGAAGTCAGAGTATGGCTGCCTATATGACAAGGTACTCAAAAACAGCCATACACGCAAAACTCGCTCATCTAGCGGGTACTTATAATCACACAGCGATTCCCAGAGGGGATGAGTAAGTCAAGAGTGAAAAAAAAAGAGTGAGTCAATAATGCACATATATTCTGGGTGTACATGTATTCTGGGTGACCCCCCCGCCCCCCCCGGTTGTAAAGCCGGGAAATACACAACACCAACAACAACCAACCATAGAAAAATAATGACAAAAACAACAGCAACAACAAAACCACAGAGAACTCATAATAATAATACATGGAATTTATATAACGCTATATCTTGCAACAAAACAAATCAAAGCGCTTTCATTCATCCTACTCATTCACATGCAGCCAGTTACAATTAATAGGTTGGGTTGTTTTTTTAACAAGTTCAAATGTATACACATACACTCTCACACACACACACACACACATACGTACACACATGCACACCCACGCACACACATAAAGGTAGGGTGATGGGGTTTTGACTGACCTCGGTTGAAGAACATGAACCGCACGACGGCTTTCTTGTTGCCGATCTTCAGGAAATGGCCGCTGAGGATGGTTCTCTTCAGGACGATCCTGTTGGGGTTCACAGAGTACAGGGTGCCCGTGGCCAGCAAGTGCTCTTCGCCTGCAGCACAAACATGACCCAGAGATCGCCTTTTGTTTCTTCGTCTTTCTATTGGGGGACGGGATAGCCTAGTGGTCAGAACATTGCGCTCGCAATCTGACGACCCGGGTTCGATTCCCGTTCAAGGGGATATTTTTCCCCTGGAGTTAACATCAGTGCAGACTCCACTCTCCTCAAAAGTCCTTCGGATGAGACTATAAACTGAGGCCCCATGTGCGAACCCATGCATAACATCTTGCGCACACGTTAAATCCTGTTCCGCTTTTCGTAAGAGTAGTCCATTGTGTGCCGGTGGGAACAGATGACAGAATTCACAAATCCGCATACACACAGGGACTGGATGTAAAAAAAAGTACATAAGTGCTTATTCCATTATCCTCGATATAAAAGAATAAAATAAAAAATTTTAAACATTTTTAAAATATTGGCACGCATTTCAACACCACTCTTTAACAGAACTTCTTGAGTAACACCAGCAAAAGCATATAAATGGACTTTTGTTGTTGTTGTTCTTCGGATACAGCTCCAAGGTTCACCATGGTGAGATTTTTGCGTATGCAACCGTTTCTAACCAACACCCCCCCCCGAACTATTTAGGTAGCCACGTTCCAACTTAAGGGATGGTGTCTAAACATGACACCTGTGTGCATGCTGGTTCTTTATTTATTAATTTTTTTTATCTGTCATCCATTCCTACCGGCACACAATGGCCTACTCTTCCAAATGGCAGAACAGGTTTTTAACATGTGCGCAAGATGTTCTGCATGGATTTGCACACAAGGCCTAGGTTGATAAGTCTCATTCGAAGGACTTAGACATTCAGTTCAATTTTCTAGTCAAACTGGGAAGAAAGGGCAAAGCTGGAATTGAACCCAGAACCTCAAGATTTCCTTGTTAGGCAGGTGAATGTCTTATCTGTTCTGCCACTCCTTCTTTTATATATTTATATATATGTATATGTATATGTATATATATATATATATATAAAATATATATATATAATATATATATATGGAGAGAGAGAGAGAGAGAGAGAGAGAGAGAGAGAGAGAGGAGAGAGAGAGAGAGAGAGAGAGAGGAGAGAGAGAGAGAGAGAGAGAGAGAGAGAGAGATAGATAGATAGATAGATAGATAGATAGATGGATAAGAATGGACATAAAAGCAGATTTCAATCACCCATATTTCTGTCAGCAATCAATCATTTCATGGACAGCATGCATATCATTTCCAATCATTGATCTACCTAAGGGTTTTGATACACTTTCCAATCATTGACTCTCTCAATCAGATTGGTCATGCATTAGATGGGAGGTGGCAGGTGGTTCAGATGTTCACCTGTCCTGCTTGAACCGGGTCATGAGAGCACAAACTAAAAGCTCTAACCACCAGGCTTAGATATCCCACACCCTCCAGCAGAGAATTGAACTCACACCCTCCCTGAGCAACAACCAGATCAGTAGAGTCATGTATTTAACCACTAAGCTATCTCACCTCCCTAAACCTCCCCCCCCCCACCTTCCCCAAACAAAACTGAGTAATAATAGTGATATATGGAATTTATACAGTGCTGAATCTTGTAAAGCACACAAATCAAAACACTTACCAAATGAATTTCGTTTAAAAACGAGCACAGGGCAGGTGCCTATGGTGATGGGGGCGTACATGGACATCACTATGATGTCATCGTGCGGCAGAAACCTCTCCATCTGAACACAGTATAGGGAAACATATCATCGATGATTTCAGCAGTGTGAATACAACAACCATGGGGTTTTTTTGGGGGGTTGGTATTTTGTTGTTTTTGTGTGCAAGGATGAGTGTGTGTGTGAGTGTGTGTGTGAGAGAGAGAGAGAGAGACAGAGAGAGAGATAGAGACAGAGTGAGAGAGACAGTGTGTATGTGTGCGTATGTGCATGCATGCATGTGTTTGTGTGCATGCATGTGTGTAGGCATATTCGTGTGCATGTATACATGAGTGTGTATAAACTACTAACACGGTCGGAAGACAAAACTTTTAAACACAAACATCACCTGCGTTTTGCAGAATATGATGCCAAAAATTGGACGTTATTAAATCAAACAACAAAACCAGAAACAAACTGAAAATGAAGCAAATGCACTTTAAAAACCACACACACATACACAAAGGAAAAAATAGAAGGGAAAAAAAAACCTAAAGAAAATCAGAATGCAACGACAAAATCAAAGGGGAAATGAAAAAAAGTAAGGAATAAATGAACTATATACTGCATAAAAACCTCTAGTCCATAACTAAACCTATAGACGTGACTGCAGCATGGGGGGAGAAAAAACATGAAGAGGCAGTAAGAAGCAGACAGGACAGGAAAACAAAAATTATTAACCCTAATAGCGCTAAATAGACAGCAACAAGCCTCACTTCTATTGGCTGAATTAACATTGGCTAGCATTGTTTTGGAGCAGGGTGGGCTCAAACAACCCTTGATATTGATATATAAAACTGAATTAAATGTGTTAAGCTATAAATCACTGGAAAGAACAGATAATATGCTTTTAAATGAGTATAATTTTATAATAGTGTGTAGTGTTTATGATTATGTAAAAAAAATAAAAATTAAAAAAATTGTGTGCGCACTACCGATCACTGTTCCACCGTCAGGGCCCCGGATCGATTTTAACACAATAAGCAAAGTTCTTGCGGTGCATAAATGTCATGATTAGGTAAACACTATTTCTTGACATAAGTTTTAAAAAAATAAGGAGTTTGTATCGCTTTATCGGTCACCAAATACTTGGAAAAGTTCAGTGACAGGATCAACGCCATCGCGACAGTCATGGCGGAATGTGCCAAGTGGTGGCTTTCTATGACGAAAATACAAAGATCGCTTGATTTCATGTAATGCAAAGTACTCAGCAGCATAGCGATTTGACTCAACAACAGTTATTTAAAGCCTCGTTGCGTCAAAATAAAGTAAAACAATCTGTGACGTCGAAATCGCCGAGTAGTGAAGAAGTCCATCCAGCAAAACTAGCACCGCTCGATTCAGTCCGATCGCGATCGATTTTTACCAAGTTTTTCAAAAATATTCCACAATCCTTACCTCATCGTCTCTCTCATTGTTTATTTCAACCAAATCCAGCCTCTAAAACTCCTCCTCGCTGTCAATTTTGTAAAAAAAGCTCGAAAAACGCTTGAAGAAATTCTAGTGCAAACGCTGGCCGCCATTTTTGTTGAAGACTATCTTGGCTGGTCTGAAAAAAAATTAAAATACACTTTTAACCAATCAGATTCTTTGTTGCTTGTGTGTGTCAAACGACCTTCACCCCTTTCTGCGGGCCTACAATGGCCTTAAGATTCATTGGATGACCTTTGAAAGCGAAAGTAAGCTTTCAACTATGATCACCCACGTCATCCCGGAATATTCCGGGATCCGCCACACAGCTTAGACCCGCCTTTACCGGAATATTCCGGGAACCGCGCCACTAGGGTTAAGAGCTATGAGCACACATGCAGAGGCACACAAAGAAACATAGCACACTAGTCAACATACACACGCACAATCACACATAGACGCACACACACGCACAACGTACACAAACATACACATATGCACACTTATACAAAAAAACACATACAACACACACACGCGCACACTTATACAAAACACATACCACACACACACACACACACACTTATGCAAAAACACATACGACACACATACACACACACACATACACATCACTCACACAAACACTCACACACACACACACTCTCTCACATACACACACACAAACACTCTCTCTCACATACACACACACACACACAAACACACACACTCTCTCTCACACACACACACAAGTCCTTTGGATGAGACTATAAACCCGGGACCCTGTGTGCGAATGCAAGCAGAACATCTTGTGCACACATTAAATCCTGTTCCACTTTTCAGAAGAGTAGGCGACTGTGTGCCAGTGGGAACAGATGACAAAATTTAGAAAACCGCATACACACGGGGACTGAATGTAAAAAGCACATTAGTGTTTATTCCATTATCCTCCATGTAAAAGAATAAATAAAATAATAATAAAACACAAACATATGCACGACCCCCCCCCCTCCCCCCCACAAACACACACACATAGACCCACACACACACACAAACATAAACACACACGCAAACACACACAAACACCACACCACACCACCACACACATACACCACCACCACACATACACCACCACACACCACCAAACACACACAAACACCACACCACACACAACACAACACCACCACACACACACCACCACCACACACACACACCACACACACACACCCCCCACACACACCCCACCACCACACACACACCACCACCACACTACACCACACCACACACACCACCACACACAACCACCACCCACACACACAACACACAACACACACCACAACACCACACACACACACCACCACCACACACACACACCACCACCCACACACACACCACCACCACACACACACCACCACACCACACACACACAAACACCCACCACCACACACACACAACCCACCACCACACACACACCACCACCACACCACACACACCACACACACACACCACACACACACCACACTACCCACTGCAACACCGACTTCACTCCACACTCACACACACACACACACACAGCACACACCGACACCGACTAGATCCCAAGACACCTTGGCCACCTTCGACAGAGAACCTGCAGATGCCGCAGAACCGCTTGACCTCTGTCCCCTTACGATCTGGAGAGGGCGACCACGACCACCGACATCTTCTGCTCAAAGGGCAGCAACCCAAAGAGCAAGAACGGAGTGCCAGGTTTGTAGCTTTCTGTAGACCCCCCCAAAAAAAATCAATGAAAAAAGATCAATTTTGAAAAAAAAGCAATCCCCACCCCACCCCCCAAAAATGATGTTAATGATGATTTATTCGCATTGTAATATTAATAATAATA
Source organism: Rapana venosa (assembly GCA_028751875.1). NCBI lineage: Eukaryota > Metazoa > Mollusca > Gastropoda > Neogastropoda > Muricidae > Rapana > Rapana venosa. The sequence goes on along the minus strand of CM054146.1, from coordinate 10,000,232 downwards.
ATAATAATAATAATGTATGGAATTTATATAGCGCTGAATCTTGTAAAGTAAATAAATCAAAGCGCTTGCATTCAAATCATTCACCTGCATGCAACCATCCATAAATATCAAGATAAACAAATATCAAATGTATATACACAACACACTTAGGTGTTAAATATAATTGTGTTAAAATATGTAGTTGACAAACTGAAGTCACAAAATTTAGGCTAAGAACTCTTTCCAGTCAAAACATCTTTAAATGTTACCGCTTAACAGTCGCGAAAATCTCAACATTGGTGAACTTCAGAGCTTTTGCTGAGAAATAAAAAAAAGAAAGAAATGAATAAGCTACCACATCATACTACACAGTTCTCTTGATGTGTGTTATACATTGCCATAGTGTAACTCTCAATGTAAGTCTGAAAATTGATCACAAGACTTTGCTAAAACAAACAAAAATCCCAAGCTTTTCTGATACTCTGGCATCTCTAACACTGAGTACATGCAAAAGTGCACAAAGAAATACACACTGCTCTACCAAAAAACACAATGCGAAAATAGAAAACAACAACAAAAACATGACTCACCCATGTAAGCTTTCGGCACACCTTTGACATGTACAGTGATGTACTGACCCATCTGAAACATCATCATCCTCATCAATATCATCATCATCATCCACACCATCAATATCATCATCCTCATCAATATCATCATCATCCACACCATCAATATCATCATCATCATCATCCACACCATCAATATCATCACCAGTATCATCATCATCCACACCATCAACACCATCATCATTATGATCAATACCATCATCATCAATACCACCATATTCATCCTCATCAATACCGTTTTTCATTATCATTACTGCCATCATCATCATCACCAATACCATCATCATCATTATCATCATCAATACACATGCAGACAGGAAAAGAAAACCCAAAACATAACGGGTGGCGTTGTTCTCGTGGCAACACGCTCTCCCCGGGGAAGAGCGGCCTGAATTTCACGCAGAGAAATCTGCCGTGACTTATTCATGAACGACCACCACCACCACCACCACCACTGGCTTCCCTCACGTCTGAGCCCAGTCACCGCCACCTACCGTCACGCTGTTGGTGAGCACCCTTCCCACAATCCTCTTCTCCAAGCATTTCATGTGTCCCGGATGGAAGATTTTCATGTAATCTGGCGGCAAGTTCTCGTTGGCTGGCCACGATGACTTCTGGAAACTCTCCAGACCTCGGAACCTGAACATTGGCACAGGCAAGATTAATACACACTGCTAAGTGGGGGTTTTGTGAGGATGTTCACACACGACGAATACATGCTGTTAAGTGTTTTTTGTAAGGCTTTTCACACATGATGAATATATGCTGTTAAGGTGTTTGGTAAGGATTTTCACACATGATGAATATATGCTGTTAAGGTGTTTGGTAAGGATTTTCACACATGATGAATATATGCTGTTAAGGTGTTTGGTAAGGATTTTCACACATGATGAATATATGCTGTTAAGGTGTTTGGTAAGGATTTTCACACATGATGAATATATGCTGTTAAGGTGTTTGGTAAGGATTTTCACACATGATGAATACACACTGTAAGAATTTAAACACATGATGAATACATACGGTAAGCATTGTGTAAGAATTTACACACAAGATTAATACACATTGTAAGTGTTCTGTAAGGATTTACATACAACCCACTGTAAGTGTTTTGTAAGGATTTACACACAAGATGAGCACACACTTTTAAGTGTTTTGTAAGGATTTACACACAAGATGAATACACACTTTTTAATGCTTTGTAAGGATTTACACACAAGATGAATATATATGTATACACTTTTTAATGTTTTGTAAGGATTTACACACAAGATAAATACACACTGTAAGAATTTACACACAAGACGAATACCCACTGTAAGTATTTTGTAAGGATTTATACACAAGATGAATACACACTGTTAGTGTTTTGTAAGGATTTACACACAAGATGAACACACACTGTGTTTTGTAAGGATTTACACACAAGACGAATACACACTGTAAGTGATTGATAAGAAAGTACACACATGACATACCCCGGGCTGAAAGCTCTAATTTAAGCTAAGTGCCAACAGCTACATCAAACTATTGCTATAACCCCAAAGTTGGATTATGGCTACCTTAATGGTGGGTAAAAACAGTTGTGTACACAAAATCTAGCCATTGGTGAACCTCGAACCTCTGGCCAAAGAACAAAAAGAAATATATTGTCATGTTTTAAAGCGCTGTGTTGAGACGGTCTTCATCCATGACAAGCTCTTAGCAATAACAACCTGCACTCTGTGTTGAAAGAGATTAAAAAAATTTCAGAGCATGGCTGACTATATAGTGTGGTAACTGGGGAAAAAAACAAAAAGAGTTCTACACACAGACTTCCCATCCTGTGTGTGCTTACAGTCTCAAAGTGATTACCAGGTGAGATGAGTGAGACAGAACACACATTTCTGGGTGACCCCCAAGGTGTTAAGCTGCAGAATGCATAACATTAGAAACAAAACATGGGACATGTATATGCAGGACAGTGGGGTTTTGGGTTTTGTTCTGTTTCTTTGCTCCTTTTTACAGCTTAAACCTCTTAATTGCCCAGTGCAAGTGCACCCTATATGCCAGGGAATAAAATTCTTATGTACCACTTGCTATGTTCATATCCCTCTTACTCAGAAATTACTACCTGAATAATCCTGATAGTCTACCCAATGACAGTATATATATCGTAGATTGCTTCGAGGCAAGCTCAAATTGATATTTCAGTGATATCACTGCAAAAATATATTTAAAATGTAAAAAATCGACAAAAAGTACACTTTTATCATCACCACTATCATTCTGAGTACCCCCCATATCAGTAACGTCAAACATAAGTCCAGGCCAAATCTCATTCATTTTTTTAAAATGCACGATCTCCTGAATCATACACGATCATTTTCATCACTGTCAGGTAAATCTTAAGTTTTATTTGCCCCTTTTTCAGCTTTGTAAAATTATTGATGCCTTCAACAAGAAGTGTCAGCCATTTTGAACAAGAACTGCCCAAGCAGTCATTCATAAAATCATAAAATACGGCTAAAAAACGATCGTTTTCGCCACGTTTTTGCAGCTGGATGTTGCCAAGCAACAGGAGAGTGATCTCCACTAATTTTGGAGTTCTTTCCCTTTAACTGTAGTCAAGGAAGTTAGCTTGTTTACTTCGGTTCGACACCCCGGAAATTTTTGGCGTTGTAGGCGTATAGGGTACACATTTAGCCCTGGAAAATTTCCGGGGTGGGGCAGTCTAGTGGTTAAGGTTCACCTCCAATGGTGAGATTTTATGTATCAGGCCATTTGCCCACCACATTTCCATTTTGGGGACGGTGTCTAAACACAACAATGGTGTGCATTCATTTTTTTTTATAAATAAATTGTCATCCTTTGATACCAGCACAAAAGTCCTTCGGATGAGACTATAAACTGAGGCCCCGTGTGCGAACGCATGCAGAACATCTTGCGCACACGTTAAATCCTGTTCCGCTTTTCGGAAGAGTAGGCCATTGTGTGCCAGTGGAAACAGATGACAAAATTGACAAAACTGCATACACACGGGGACTAGATGTAAAAAAGCACATGAGTGCTTATTCCATTATCCTCGATATAAAAGAATTTAAAAAAATAATCAATAAATAAAGACCAACTCTTCCGAAAGGCAAAACAGGTTTTTAACATGTACACACAAAGTTCCCCCCCATCCCCCTCCTCCCACCACCCCAAAAGTTTTTCATTTAAAAAAAAAACCCAAACACTTACTTGGCAAAACGTTCTCGTGCAGGTACATCCAGAGGTGTGTCCATTTCATCAGGGAACATGGTGTTTTCTCGCTCGTCTCGAAGCTGCTGCAATCTGCACATACACCACCGTTTTTCTTGTCACCACTTCTTCCAGTACTTTGTGAGTCATGTATGCGCAGTAGTGGTTTGTTGGTGGTACAGTCCCTAAATTGGATGGCTCCACTGGGACTCTAATATAACCAAACTAAACAAAAAGCACTATCCTGTGGATAATCTGTTTCTTTTTTTTCAATCATAATTACATGCACTAAAGTGTGAACTTGATTCTCAAGAATAGGAAATGGTTTGTTTGAAATTGTGATATTTTATGTAATAAATATTAACTTTTTTATTGTGTTTTTAAGGTTTACATGTAATGTCCATAAACGTGTCATGTTTATGCGATGTGTTCATTTATATATTGCTTCTTTCAGTCCTGTTTAACTTATTCATTTCATATTTTCCAACTCTTTCATTCACACACTTTCACTACATGTTCTTTCATGTTCTTCCAGTCTTATATGGTTTGTATATTTTACATTTTCCAACTCTTTCATGACACTGAATTGTAAAAGAGATGTCCCATAACCTAAGCTGCCATCAGGGAGCGAGGCGTCAAGAGACCTCAGCTTCTCCAGGGGCCAGCATTTTGAGGGTGGTGCAATCTCCTCTCCCTCGCTGCTTTACCTTCCCTGACCCTAAAGAGGGCAGGTACCCATTAACAGCTGAGTGAACTGGGGGGACTCTAATGAAACCAAGGCAAATGAATGGTCCTCTATCCAAGAGGCAACCACGCTCAACAATGCTTAACCTTAGCTTGGTGAGAGCAAAAGCTATGACCACTGAGCGATGCTATTTTCCTCCTGACACTGACAAAATTACTATTCCCACCTTTTCAAGACTGTAGGATTTTCCTGCGGGTTTTTTTTTCATTCTTTCTTTATACTTACAAAAACACTAATCCTCATTTTTTTTCCAATGTGGTAGACTTACATATTCAATAGCTTTGGACTCTTTGTGTATAGATACAAACAAAATTATTCTTTTTTCTAATACATTCAAATGCAGCTTCTAATACATTCAAATGCAGCCTTTGTACTCTACAAGTTACAATTCTTCTACACACTCTCTTCTCTGTTTTCTTCAGACCAAGGAATCAGTCATTATTATTGAAAATATACTACATCAACAAAAGGACATCAGGATGGTTGGTAACTATCATCACTAAACATACCCCTGTCCTAAATCAATATCCCCAACATATCGGTCAGCATGCTAACTCAACACCACTACCAATCAATATCATTACTACACATATCAGCATGAATGCTTTGATATCAATATCACAACAGAATCGATGTGTGTGTGTGTGTGTGTGTGTGTGTGTGTGTGTGTATGTGTGTGTATGTGTATGTGTGCGTGCGCGCAGACACACACTTGTGTATATCTAATTTCAAAATCTGATAATCTTTTGTGAATGGCTACATTCATGTGAATGTTTCCAATGCAAGCGCTCTGATATGTTTGCTTTACAAAATTCAGTGCTATCAAAATTCTATATATCATCATCATCATCATCATCACCATGATGATGATGATGATTATTAGCATTATCATTATTATTCTGACTTATACAGTACACCAAAACTTACTGAAGTTTTTCAGCTTCCAGGTCAAAAGTAACATGATAATCAGCCATGTCTGTTTCTGTAGGCTGTAAAAAAAAAGGGGGGGGGGGGGGAAGAAATCAATTATCACATGGTGATCATTATGTAGACAAGACTAATGAAACTGCAATAAAGGTTTTTTTAAAATCATTACACAGACAAGAGTAACAAAACTGTAAAAAAAATAATAATAATAATAATTTTAAAAGACAAGATTCATGAAAATTGTGATAAAGGTTTTCAAAAATCGTTACACAGACAAGAGTAACAAAAACTGTAAAAAAAAATTTTAAATAGACAAGATTCATGAAACTGTAATAACGATACAAAGGACATAGAGATCATTAAGAAGATATAACAATATGGAAAAAACATTCAAAAATATTGAAAAGGGAACATCATGTTAAATTGTAGACGCTTGTTAATCCTCTTAGTCCCGACCCGGGATTTACACACAGTAGTTTTCCGTCCCCTCCCAGACACAAAAAATATAGTACAAGTTATAGTTCGTTGTCTTATAAAGCCACCTGCCGAGTTTCATTCTTGTAAACATTCAAACACCGTCAAACTGAATTACGGTTTACACCTACCCGATTTGAGGCCCAAAGTCATGAAAGAATGCAAAATCTAGGGGCAATTCATGTTCAGAGAATCCGAATGCAAGAGGGTTAAACTATGGACACAAAACCAAACTGCCAGACATGCTCTCTACTCACCACAACAGACTCCGTGTCCTCCTCATCACAGCCTGAGCTACTGTCATCCTCCGCTTCCATGTCTTCCTCCTCCTCTTCCTCCTCCTCATCGTCATCATCACCAGCATCATCACTGTCATCATCATCATCATCCTGCAACAGAGCAGCAACGCTTTCAACAACTGGATTTAAAATCAGGTAATTACCATCATGGAAATCTTTGGCAAAGTGTTGAGTAGAAACTCTTCACTTCTTTTACGTTCTTCTGCAAGAACTTTCAGAGGTTTATCATCGATAACATTCCTGCATATGTGAATCTGGTAGATGAGAATCAAACCCATGATACTTGGATCAAGCACCAAAATCCTATCTATAAAGCCCATCAGGCCTCACCCCCTCCCTATCTTCGCCCTCCAAACCTGTGCAGAGTCAAAAGTATGATCACCAAATCACAGAATCTGAAATTCTACGTTGTTTTTTTTTCTCTCTCTTCTGTGTATACAGATTTTCAACTCCCATCAATTCCCAAAATGTTGTACTTGGGACCTCAGTTTATCACCCCATTCTAAAGTCTAGCCCCCAAAATCTGCCTCAAGGTTCAAGTGGATGAGGAAAAACCCCAGCTTCACCCGGGAATCAAACTTGCCACCACCTGTCCCTTTCTTTACGGTGTGTCACCGCTAAAAACCATGACCCTCACACTGCATACACACTGTACACATTGCTCGCAAGATTTGTTGATATCTACCTTCTCATCGTCGGAGTACAGCCAGTGACCTTGGTAGTCCTGTCTCTTTGTGGACTCTGCACAGAGTGAAAACAGAACATTCTCACTGATATTAACACGAGAAGTAAACACTGACATACCTTCAGAAAAAAACCCAACAGCAACTAGACAACGTTAACCTTCTAGCTTCATCTCTCCCTTTCATTCATTCACCCAGGTGGCCCTGTCAACAAAGTTCAAATCTCAGCAGTGCAGGTTTTTAACATCTTTCCAGGTCATCTGAAAAAAGCAGACCTGCCAGTGCCACCATTTCCTTTATGAAGCATGCATAAAGGTTAAGGAAAAGCGGAACAGGATTTAACGTGTGCGCAAGATGTTCTACATGCATTTGCACACAGGGCCTCGGTTTATTCCTATGTTAACCCGCCCCCCAAAGTAAAAAGGTAGCTGTTCATATGTAACCACCACCACCAATCCCCCCCCCCCCCCCCCCAACCCACCACAAAAAAAAAAGAAACCAGGTCAAAAGTAGCTGTTCCTATGTGAACGACTAAACACAGACCCAGCCAACCAAACTGCCAGGCACAACAACCCTATGCCAGCCTGACCTGCCGTAGAACAACGTTACAGAAAAGACCAAACATAGACATCCCTGAGTGAAGCAGACCAACAGACGACCCCCACTGGATCGCAGCAGATGACTGAAGAAGAGCTGTGAAGCTGAAGTATGAAAGCACCCCAGGAACAGAAAATCAGAACAGAGGAAAAAGGAAGAAGGAGGAAAGGAAAGGAAACTACAAACAACAGAGAGAGAGAGGAGAGAGAGAGAGAGAGAGAGAGAGAGAGAGAGGAGAGAGAGAGAGAGAGAGAGAGAATAATGTCTGCTCAAATGTCCATCACAATAGCAGTAGGAAAACAAACAAATTCCCTAATTCAGTATCCCTGAGACTATGCATGTGATTATATTTGCATGAAGTATTTGCATTATAGTTGCATGCGTGTAAATGATTTGAGTGCAAGCGCTCGATTTGTTTGGTTTTACAAGATTCAGTGCTATATAAATTCCATATAGTATTATTATATCACTTCGTAGTTGCTGACAGGCACAACTGAAATCTGATCTCCAACAACAACAACAACAACAAAAAAGCTGTTCCTAAGTAATAATAATAATAATGTATGGAATTTATATAGCGCTGAATCTTGTAAAGCAACAAATCAAAGCGCTCAGACGACTTTTTTATGCGTGTGTATGCGGTTTTGTACATTTTGTCATCTGTTCCCACCGGCACACAATGGCCTACTCTTTCGAACAGCGGAACAGGATTTAACGTGTGCACAAGATGTTCTGCATGCAAGACGTACTCTCAGCTTCAGCCAGTTCCTCCGCTGTGGGCCAGGTCTGTTCCTGAGCCATGGGGTCCACCTCAATCTCCGAGGTCAGATCCATCTGGTACCTGGGATCAGGCCGAGCCAGAACCCTGCTCACCTCCTCCTCCTTCTTCTCCTCTTCCATCTCCATGGATGATGCCTCCTGTTAGAAAAAAATTAAATAAAACGGGCGTTTGAGAGAACAGTTTACGACAGAATTGAGGTTTTCTGAGGGTGCCTGCATAACATACAAAACGTCTGCTTACTATCAAACAAGAGAGAGAGAGAGAGAGGAGGGTGAGAGAGAGAGAGAGAGAGAGAGAGAGAGAGAGAGAGAGAGAGAGAGAGAGAGAGAGAGAGAGAGAGAGAGAGAGAGAGAGAGAGAGAGAAATGCATGCTCAATTTCATGTCCATTGTGCGACAATAGCAATAGGAAATCAAAGATTCCCCCTTAAGTACTCTTAAGCCTAAGGATGTGATTTTATCACGTCATAGATGCACAATGCAAAAACTGAAAATCTTATTTAAAAAAACAAAACAAAACAAAAAGTCTGTTTATTTTTTATTTTTTTAATTTTATACCACTTTAAGTCACGAGATTTCTCTGTGTGAAATTCAGGCTGCTCTCCCCGGGGAGAGCGCGTCACCACAAGAGCAGCGCCACTGTTTTTTGTTTTTTTTTCTTTTGGTCTGCAGCTGTATTTGTTTCCCTATCAGAGTGGCTTTTTTCTAAGAATTTTGCCAGGGACAACTCTCTTGTTGCCATGGGTTCTTTTACGTGTGCTGAAAATGTTGTGTAACACACGGGACCTCGGTTTATCGTCTCATCCGAAAGACTAGCGCCCAGACCACCACTCATGGTCTAATGGATGGGGAAAAATTTCGGGCCCAAACGGGATACGAACCACACACACACCCGACCCGGACTTTTTCGCATTCTAGACAGGCGCGTTACCTCTAGACCACCGATCCACCTATGCCTAGTCTCAGCTAAGAACGTGATTCTTCTTCGTTGAATGCTCCGACAGCAACTATTGTTGTCAGTCATGTGAGTGGGGATTTTTTTTATTCGGGTCAACTTCAAATACAGACCTGACGGTACCTTTATTCTCTTCACGTACGTACACATGCAGAAGATCAAATATGAGCGTTAAAGATCCCACAAATCTTGTCAGCGTTTGGTAGGTTACGGAAACACAAACATACCCAGCATACATCCCCAAGGTTGGAATATGGCTACCAAAATGGTGGGGGGAAAGAAATGGTTGCATATGCAAAACTCTCACATTTGGTAAACCTTGGAGTTCTAGCCAAAGAAGGGGGGGGGATTGCTAAAAGAAAAATTATGATAATAAAAAAAAAGCAATCTGAACCTGAGAAAAATCAAATGCACCACAATCCATGGAAAACTTTAAAGACAGAAGAATAATGTACCAAAAAGGGGAACAGACAGGAAACATGCGGAGAGAAGGACGGGGAGAAGGGGGAGGGTGGGGGGAAGTGGGGGGTCTCAAGAGACAGAGGACAGAGGCTAATGCAGTTTAACCAAATGTTCACAACAAATAAGCCAGAAAAATGCCAGAAGTGACCCTATACCTTGCCCTCTTCTTTTTTTAAATATATTTTAAAAATTTTCTTTTCTTTTTTTGGGGGGTTCATACCTTGCCTTCTTTCTGCTTCTTCAGGACGAGGGGGTGGGGGTCCCTGGTGGAGTCGATCTGTGCAACCTGGAAGGTGCCCCAGCCTACGATGTGCACCAGGTTATCTGCCGACAGGTCCGTTCCTCTCAGGTACCCCGACACCTTCAGCGTCCCTTCTGTGGCCTGTACGCACACACACACACACACACACACACTACGCACGCATGCACACACACACGCACGCATGCATACACACACGCACGCACACATGCACGTACACACAAACACGCATGCACACACACAGAGGTCATCTTTATTTTGCTACATCACCTCGCTTTTTAGAAATACTTTGCGCACACCTCAAGCACTCAGTGATTCACTTTCAAACAATGTGACGAAGTTTGGTTTGTTTGTTTGTTGTTGGTTTTTTCTTTATTTGTTTTTGTCTCTCGGCTACAGCTCCGAGGTTTACAGATGGTGAGATTTGTTGTACGCGACCGTTTTTGCCCACCATGAAGGTAGCTGCATTCTGACTTCAGGAATTGAAGACATTTGATCTCCCTTTTCTAAAACAATTCCAAGTTAAGGTGGGACATGGGGGTCGAAACTAAGAAATTTTGTTGACAAGGTCATGTTAAAAGTTGTACCATACCTTGAAAGGGCTCACTGAATGCTAAATCTATATATTATGATTTTATCACTGTTGAAGGAACATCCAAATACTGCTAAACTAAATGTTTTAACTCCTAAGCCTTTTGTCTATAAGGTATAAGAAACCTGCTTCCTTCATGATGTGTCACAACAAATGCTTAAATTCACACAGGAAATCTCCATTTTGCATCTAGCAATTTATTCAAAAAAACACATGATTTGCCTCTTAGACCAATGTAAAACTAAGGAATGATCAGAGCAGTGAAGAAATCAGCTCATGAAGACTGTACTGTGTACACTTCTATATTCCACTAGGACACCGTAAACAGAAATTCTTTCCAATTCGGAATGCAGCTACCTTCATGATGGCAAAAAGTTGCATACCAAATCCACCATGTGAACTCGAGCTGTGCAAGAACAACAAATAATAAAAAACAAACACGAACTCTAGCCGAAGCCCCCCTCCTCCAAAATTAATTTAAATAGAGTAAAGCCACCATGTAAGGCAATGAAAACCTGCATAATTCACTGGTTGTAGTGTACAGTATATATAGTATTTCCACTGTCGGCATCAAATAGAGTACAGTATACACACACACACACACACACACACACAATGACAGGCTGGGTTTGAACAACCTTTAGAGAACAAACACTTCCCTGGTGGATCCGTGGTCTAGAGGTAACACACCTGCCTAGAAAGCGAAAAGTCCTGGTTGGAAGAGTGTGGTGGTTCGATCTCTGGGCCTGAAACTTTCCCCCCCTCTATCAGACCATGAGTGGTGGTGTGGGTGCTAGTCTTCAGATGAGACAGTAAACTGAGGTCTAGTGTGTCACACATAATTATCTAGCGCACGTTAAAGAACCCACAGCAACAAGGGAATTGTTCCTGGCAAATTCTGTAGAAAAAAACCCACTCTGATAACGAAACAAATACAGCTGCAGACAGGAAAAAAAAAAAAAAAAAAGGTTGGCGCTGCTCTTATGGCGATGCAGTCTCCCTGGGGATAAGCGGGCTGAATTTCACGCAGAGAAATCTGGCGTGACTTAAAAGTGGTATACTATACAATACAATATCTCCCCTAAAAAAAAGAAACATACAAAGCAAAAAACAACTACACAACACTGACCTCCGCATTCTCGGCCTCAAACCGGAGGGACTCAGCGATCATATGAGGCCGCAGTTCACGGTAATACACCGGCTTAGTTTTGGCCTCCGACAGCTTCCGCACCAACAGAATGGCTTCTTGTTCATCATCCAGGGACTGGAACTTGCCTTCTGGCATTCTACACACACACACACACACACACACACACACACGCAAACACGCGCGCACGCACGCACACACAAAGGGAAGCGCAAGAATGAAACATAAAGTACATTGATTAAAGTCAGATAACAATTTCTAAGTTTCACACCATTTTTATTTTTCACACAATATCAAAATGATTTTTTTTTCCTCAAGTGTAGGGTACGCATATTTTGTTAGTACTGAATATTTTGTATGTTGTTTTTGTTGCTGTTGTTGTTGTTTTTATATTGGTGTTTTTGTTGTTGTTAATATTTTTATCAGAAGAAGTCAATAACAAAACAAAAAGAATTACAATACTTTTAAAGTATCTAAAGTCTTGTCGTAAACTACGTGATACCTTTTCAGAATGAACTGAATTTGTTTTCTTGGTATTTTATATTTTAAACATTTTTTTAAAAAATTATATATATACTCAAAGGAAACATAATGATGACGATGCTGACATTACAGCAGGCAATAATGCTGAGGGGCATTCAGCAAGAAGTGATTCATTAAAGTAAACAACAAAGTAAAGATTCATTTAAAAAATCAACAACAACAAACAGTTGAAAGTAACATCACACAAATGAGGATAATATCACAAATGTACATGTACAAAACCTGCACTCCTCTTCATTCTATTTAGCTAAAGAAGCTGACTACATACAGGCCGTTCATAATCCTTGAAGATGAAATGTGGAGACTTTCAACAATAGGGGTTAAAAAAAATTAAAACCCAAAAACATCAGTTATCTATGCAAAAGTCTCACAAACGAAAGATCTTCACAATTACAGTCAACCAACTAAAAAGCAGGAGGTTAGAACATATTTTTAATACATAAAAAAAAAGGAGGATGAGGAGAAGGTGGTGAAGGGGTAAGAGGAGGAGACAACGATGAAGAAAACAAAAAGAAGAAGAAAAAAAGAAAAGAAGGCAGTTCATGATTCCTTCTTTTACTTTTCAAGGGAAAGACCTCTCCTACCTTTTCTCGATTTCCTTGGTGATGTTCTTCCTTGCCTGAGCCAGCCTCTTCTGTGGAAGCTGATTCAACCCCTGAAGTTCAACAGACAAGACACATAGACCCCAAAGTGAGCGATTCAAGATACATTTATCATTAATATATATTCCTTTATTTCACATAGCAAACATGTTTCTATATGGCACGATAAACATATATAGTAATCTAGTGACATGAAAAAAAACGGAATATAAAAAAAAGAATGAACAAGAAATGTTCACTCTTTCTCTTTAAAAAAATCACATCAACTGACAAGACTGAATATTCACAAAAATACAAAAGCTTTTGGTGCTGTTTGGTGAGTAGCTTTCCACACCAGACAGTGAATGTCATTAGTTTGAAAGAAATAAACAAACACTGGTCAAGTGGCTAAGACCATTTGGCTTTCAATCCCATGTTTCCAAGTCATGAAGTGAAGAGTTCGAATCTTGGCAGAAACATCTGGTATTTTAAGGGTGGGGATTTTTACAATTCTCCCAGGTCAACTTCAAGTGCAGACCTGCCAGTGCCTGAATTCCTTTTGTGTATAATGCATATCATATATGCATACAGAAGATCAAATATGCATAAAGATCTCGTAGTTTTTATCAGCACTCAGTGGGTTGCGGAAACATGAACGCACCCAGTATACAACCAATGAAATAAGCTGCTCTGAAGTGAGAATGTGTCAGCTGAGGCCAGTGGACAGGCCTCCTGCCGAGTTACAAGCACAGGAGAGAAGACCAAGCACTAGGTGCCCCATCCAGAAAGGGAAAGCAGAGAGAGAGGGAGAGAGAGCGAGAGAGAGAGAGAGAGAGGGGGAGCGAGAGAGAGAGAGAGAGAGAGACAGAGACAGAGAGAAAGACGAGAGCGAGAGAGACAGACAGACAACACAGACAGACAGACAGGCAGACACACAGACATATAGACAGAGACTCAGACAGACAGAGACAAGACAGACAAGAGATACAGACAAAGACTCAAGACAGACAGACAGAGACAGAGACAAGCCAGACAGAGACACACAAAACAAACAAACCAACTAAAAAGACAAACAATTTGTCAACATACGACCGCTGTCTGTAACAAACACTTCTGCAAGCACGTATACACACATGTGCACAAGACTCGTGACTGTACTCACCTGGCACACAAAGGCCGAGGCCGACATGCCTTGCGCCATCAAGCACTTGAGGAGGTAGTCCCCCATGTCGTCGAATCACCTCGTCGGGCGACGTGACGAACACCACCCAGTCCGCCACCTTGGCTGCATCCAGAATCGTGTGGAGGTTGCTGGCGGGGAGGTAACAGGCGATTCGCTGCTTGAAGCGGGGGATGCTGCGAGTTTTTACATAAAAACGCTGTGCATTCTGATTCAGGTTTAGAAAAAAAAAAACTTTTTTTTTTTGGTCCTGTACCTCGGCTAGAGCTCCGAGGTTTATTCACTAGTGGTGAGATAAATTCTGTGTATGCATGTTACCGGTTTTTTCCCCCCACCATCTAGGTTTAAAAAAAAATTCTGATGTAGGGGATGATACATAAACACCAACACCAGTGTGCGTGTGTTTTCTCTTTAAACACATATTTTGACATGAATGGTCTACTCTTCAGACAGGCAGTACAGGATTTGGTTAAAACTCCAGGGAGGGAAGGCGGAAGGGGAGGGAGGGGGAGAGAGGGAGGGAGAAAGAGAGGAGGGAAAGAGAGAGAATGTGTGTATGTTACTGTGTGTGTGTGCGTGCGTGTGTGTATGAGAGAGAGGACACACACACACAGACAGAGAGAGAGAGAGAGAGAGAGAGAGAGAGAGAGAGGACAGACAGACAGACAGACAGAGACAAACAGAAGAGACAGACAAAAGAGACAGACAGAGGCTGACTGTCTCCTCACATACCTGAGGTGTACAATGCCTTGCTCATTCCTGGATACCACCCCTCCCTCTGTCTCCTCCACGCTTCTACACAGCAGATCCAGGGCAGCATCACAGTCTGCCGAAAGGCTCAGTCCTACTATCACCTGGTTCACAAACGCACACACACACACATATAATATATAAGTTCATATGTCTTTTCTAGTCAATGGTCTTTATACTATTGCATTCCTACATCCGTCCGCGCGCGCACGTGTGTGTGTGTGCATGCATGCATGAATAATAAGTTTATATGTCTTTTCTAGTCAATGGTCTTTATAATATTGCATTCCTACATCCGTGTGTGTGAATGTGTGTGTGTGAGAGTGTGTGTGTGTGTATGTGTGTGTGCGAGTGTGTGTGTGTGTGCACGCATGCGTGAGTGCATGCATGCATGCATGAATAATAAGTTTATATGTCTTTTCTAGTCAATGGTCTTTATTATATTGCATTCCTGACTATCGTGTGTGTGTGTGGTGTGTGTGTGTGTGTGTGTGTGTGTGTGTGTGTGAGAGAGAGAGAGAGTGTGTGTGCATGTGTGAGTGTGCATGTGCATGCATACATGTGTGTGTGCATGTGCGTAAGTGCATGCATAAATAATAAGTTTATATATGTCTTTTCTAGTCAGTGGTTTTTTATATTGTATTCCTACATCTGTGTGTGTATGTGTGAGAGAGAGTGTGTGAGTGCATGAGTGCATGCATGCAAGCATAAACAATAAGTCTTTATATCTTTTCTAGTTAATGGTCTTTGTAGTATTGTTTTCCAGTACTGGCGTGTGTGTGTGTGTGTGTGTGTGTGTGTGTGTGTGTGTGTGTGTGTGTGTGGTGTGTGTGTGTGTGTGTGTATGTGTGTGTGTGTGTGAGAGAGAGAGAGAGAGAGTGTGTGTGAGTGCATGAGTACATGCATGCAAGCATAAATAATATAATAAGTCTATATATCTTTTCTAGTTAATGGTGTTTGCAGTATTGTTTTCCAATACTGGCGGGGTGGGGCGGGGGTTTGAGTCTGAAGTGTGTGCGCATGCGTGCGTGCATGTGTGCATGTGTGTGTATGTGTGCATGCGTGTGAGTATGTGTGTGTGTGTGATATCTATATTTGAAGTTATCTTGGAATGTTTTAACCAGTATGAAATGTAGCTTCTTTGTATCTTTTCCGTTTTCGAGATGTTACTTATCATTGCGCCTGCCAGTATTGTAATTGCCCTTCATATGATGATTAAAGCGTTTTTGACTTAACTTTGACTTGACCTGATACACACATGTCCACTTGTTGTAGTGATGTCAAAACTGTTAGATAAGAAGTTGTTGAATACATTCTCTCCCCTCCCCACCCTCCTTTCCCTTATTTTGGGTGTGTGTGTCCATTTCACTGTAAAGAAAAAGGTATATAATTTGTAGTAGTGCAAGCAATGGTATACTAGTGTTTATTTCTTAAAATGACTTAAAAAAACAAAAAACAAACAAAATTGAAAACAAATATGTACACCTGTACTTTTTCATATTTCTACCCTTTTCAACCTTTTGTTAAAAACTTTTTTTTATTTTGAGGATACTGGAATTAGTTCTCATGTGCTTTTTTACATCTAGTCCTCCTATGCATACGGTTTTGTCGTTGCTGCTGCTGCTGCCGTTGTTGTTGTGCATTCCCCAGCTTTACACCCTGGGGCTCACACAGAACATGCACTCTGACTCACTCATCCCACCTGGGAATCACTGTGAGATAAGAAGTACACTGGATGAGAAGTTTGCGTGTATGACTCTTTCAAGTACCTCGCCACATAGGCAGCCATACTCCAACTTCAGAGGATTTTTTCTCCTTTCATGAAGACTGCAGTTTGTTATGTTAAGAGCTTGTCAAGGTTGAAGGCAATCTCAACACAACATTTTACAACATAACATTTTAGTGTAGGCCTTGGCAATTAGCCGACATCAATAACTGACACAGCTTTTGGCCTGGGCCAGATACAATTTTGTCAATTCTGTCACCTGTTCCAAACTGCGCACAATGGCCTTCTCTTCTGGATAGATGTTTCTTGGTTTGAACAACTCTGATGTACACCAGTGAGATCATTGCACATGCGACCGTTTTTTCCCCCCACCATTAAGGTAGCTGATTATGACTTTGGGGATACAGTTGGGAATTGAACCTACCAATTTTTTTCGACAGTCAAGAGGTAAATCACTGCTCTTTACTATTTTCAACTGTCGTGGGTTCTTTTAACATGAACAAGTCTGTAAGCACATGGGTATGACTAGTTTAAAAATTAACAGTCTCCTCCTCTTCCTCCTTTAGTTCTCAAAATATCAATGATTTGTCAGGTCTGGTTTATTTTTTAGGTATGATGTAGGGCAGAACACAGAGAGCAAGGCAAATATCCATGTCGAAAGAGACCAAAGGGAAGACCTAGCAAAACCTGGGCTGCCTGTATTGCAGATGATCTTAGAGAAAGGGGCATAAATAAGGAGGAAGCTCAAAACAGAGAGATGGAGAAGGCTCATCAATGTCAAACCTCTCCTGGGAGAAACATGATAAAAAAAGGAAGAAGAAAAGAAGAAGAAGATGTAGGGCAAAGTCATGTTCATAATGACAATTAGCGTCGAGTTGAAATCATACTCACCACAAAGTGGGGTGAACTGTGCTGTCCTCCTCTCTGCCTCTTTTTCTCGAAAACACTGTTCACGTTTCATCTTCCGAGCCTGTTTAGCCTGGGGAGCACACACACAATGACACAGGTTTTATTATCACTTGTGGCTTGTTATCGTTAGGTTTTCTTTTCTTTTACTAAGCTGATTCTAATGTTGTCACTTGTTAATGAAATTCATCACAACCAAATCACTAAAATTACTAATTAAGTAATTAATATCATATAGGAGTAAATCAAACATAAACAAAATCAAGAACCAATCAATAAATTTAATCCTCTGACCCATTCTGGGGCATTGAAGGTTCAAAGTAACAAGCTAAGAAAGTAACAACACATTGAAATCCACTTTCAAGACTACTGACAAGTTACACAAATTTGGTGATCATAAATCACACAGAATATTATTACTATAACTTTCAATCAGAAGAACGTAAAATACTGTTTGATATATCAATTAAATTGCTGCCACTTCTTAGTAGTTATACTATAGTACAAGAACTTTCATTCATTTTCAATAAAAAGTTACTTTGAAACGTTAATACAGCATAATACATTAGTAGTCTGGATCGGGCACCACAGTTGTTTGATACACATGATGTAAAACAGACACGGCAATTTTGGACATAAAATACAACATAACAATGTTCAGACAAAATTTTGTACACTATTTTTTATCAGCCTCTTGGACAAAGAAGAAGGTATATACTATATTATATTACTTAGTTTTACTTGTTTTACGGTAAAAATATTCTCTGAGTCTGATTATCATCATTTAAGATTTTAACTGACTTCACATGAATTGCTTGCCAGGAATGCATAGATGATATAAACCTCAAGTTGTTTTTTTTAATTTAAACTAACCCTAGCATGCCTCCCGCGTATATTGGTTGAAAAAAAAAGTGAGAATTTTTCATTGTCATTTCCTACCAATGTTTTGTCTAGCATTAGTAAACAATGAATATTGTGCATAAATGTATTGTTTCATGTATGTAATGTACTGAATGATTGTATAGATCTAGAGCTATAGACGCATTTTACCTCAGGCAGAAAACAAATCACAATTAGACAGCTGCACACAATTAGACAGCTGCACCAGGAAAAAATGGATGTATTGCTGACAGACAAACAATGAAAGTTGAAACATGGAGTATTTTATAATAGCAGTACTGACAGATGAACATGGGGTACAGAATCTAACACAGTAACACTAACAGGATAGCCTGGTGGTTAGAGTGATGTGCATTACAGTCATGATCTGCTGACTCAGGTTCGAATCTCGTTCAAGAGGATTTTTCCTCTGGAGTTAAACTTAATTAACATCAGTGCTGACTCCACTCTCCCCAAAAGTCCTTCAGATGAGACTATAAACCAAGGTCCTGTGCAGAACATCTTGCACACATGTGGAAACTTGTTCTGCTTTTCATAAGAATAGGCTATTGTGTGCCGATGGGTACAGATGACAAAATTTACAAAACTGCATACTCACAGAGGCTGGATCAGTGGATGTAAAAAAATAAACATGAATGCCTATTCCATTATCTTCAAAATCAAAGAATACAATTATTACAATAGAATAGAACACACACACACACACATTCACATCCACACTGTCTACAAAAATATGAGCATGGGCACATCCAATCCACACAAATATAAAAGTAAAATAAATTTATTATTCATAAATCTTTTCTGAACACTACTAGTACTACATGCTGTGGTGTTTTCTTTCCTTACCTGATTTCTGCGAACAGCCTGTTTTTCTGCAGCTGATTTTTTCTTGGTCTGAACTTTGGCATTAACTCGACCTGCAACACACCAATTAAGTTTTGTTTTGTTTTTGTTATAAGCTTAATCTTTTGTACATAGTTAATCTTAAGTTAAATTGTGTTAATATCTAAAAAATCCTGCTGTTTCATTTGATGATTTGTATTATCTTGCCTGGCTTATGTTTACAGTTACACTAAAGTCTAAACATTTTAGAGATTGAAAATGAAAATTATAAATATCCTTGTTATAAAGGCACTAGGGGCAGGATAGTTCAGTGGTCAGAGCACTTGCTTTCCCCAGCTAAGGTTAAGCAGCATCGAGCGTGGTTACCACTTGGATGGGTGACCGTTTGCATGCCTTCGCTTCAGTTCTGTCCCCCAGTTCACCCAGCTGTAAATGGGTACCTGTCTCTTTAGGGTCAGGGAAGGTAAAGCAGCAAGGGAGAGGAGATGGGCGCTGCCCTCAATATGCTGGCCCCTTGAAAAGTTGAGGTCTCTGATGCCTGTCACTCCCCTATGACCTTAAAGGTTATGCGACACCTTTACTTTTTTGGGGGGGGAGAGAACTGAACAGCCTGTGAAGGGAATCAATCAATAATCCTAAACTATACAGCTTGATGTGCCTGGTGTTGTCAGGATAAAGAATTTAATAAATAATCTGAATTTTGTAAAAAATATTTTAAAAATCGAAGCGCATGCAACTCTCCTTAAACATAATGAACAACAGATTTCAAATCCATGCGAGCATGCATGTACGCACGTACGCATACACACACACACACACACACACACATACTCGCGAACACACATAGGAGGTGAAAGATGCTGTTGAAAATTAGGGACAGATATGTGGGGGAAAGTCTCAGGTAGGAAATAAGTGTGTTTTGAGGCTGGATTTGAAGGTATCAAGTGAAACTGAAAGAGGGAGGTCATTCCAGGTGGATGGACCAGAAACAGAGAAAGAGCGACGGCCAACAGTGGTTTGTTTGAATCTGGGTGTTTGAAAGCACAAAGTATCTGCAGCTGAACGAAGAGAACGGGATGGAGTGTACAGGTGAAGACAGTTACAGAGATAAGAGGGTATTGATCTTATACTCCAGTCTTTGTGAGACAGGCAGCCAGTGAAGAGATCGCAGAAGAGGAGTGATGTGTTCAGATTTTTTCTTTCTTAGAACCAGTCGAGCTGCAGAGTTTTGTATGCGTTGAAGAGAGTGGATAGATGATGCTGGTAGGCCAGCCAAAAGAGAATTACAGTAGTTTACACGTAAAAGAATGAGAGATGTGACAAGCTTGGAAGTTGCATCAGTGGACAGATACTTGTGAATCGCGCTTATGGGCCGTAATTGATAGTAGCAAGACTGGCAGGTCTGGGTGATGAATTTTTTCATGGAGAATGTGTTGTCAAGAACTACTCCTAAATACTTCATTGAGTTGGACAAAGGAACTGACATATTGCCGAATTCTATTGAAGTTTTTGTGATAGAGGAAAGTTTATGTCGGGTCCCTATGAGCATGGCTTCGGTTTTATCAGCATTAATTTAATTTAAACAAACCCAAAGCTATACCTTGTTGTTGTGATTAAAATTTAGGTCCCAGCGATGATTTCCAATTTAGGCCATATTTAGGAACTGCACTGAGTGACTGGGGACGGGATAGCTCAGTGGTCAGAGCACTCACTTGCCCCAGCCAAGGTTGCACAGTATCAAGCATGGTTACCAATACCAGTTGGATGGGTGACCATTTGTGTACCTTGGTTTCAGTATAGTCCGTAGTCCCCCAGTTCACCCAGCTGTAAATGGGTACCTGCCTCTTTAGGGTCCGGAAAGGTAAAGCAGCGAGAGAGAGGAGATAGGTGCCGCTGCCTTCAATATGCTGGCCCCTAGAGAACTGAGAAGTGAGGTCAGTGACCCCTTGCTCCCCTACGACCTTACAGGTTATGGGACACATTTACCTTTACTAAGTAACTGCTCCATCACATTATGTTTAAATGAAACTATAAACCAAGACCCTCTGTGGGCTCTGTGCCAACACACGAAGAACATCCTATGCACATGTTAATTAAAACCTGTTCCACATTCCCGATGAGGCCATTGGTACCCGTGGGAACGGATGACAAAATTCACAAAATCGCATGCACACAGGAATGGATGTGAAAATGTACATGAGCTTATTTCAATACCCTTCATAAAAATCAAAATTACTGAGAACAACCATTATTGGGGGTTAAACAGTTTGTCGATCCTTGGCTGTGCTCCGTTTAGCTTTCTCCCGACTTTTTACTTAGTCCTTACCTTGATTTTCATTGCTGATTCCTCGCTTGGTTTTGTGTCTCCCATGCTTATGGCTTTTATTTTGTTGCTTTAAACTCGCCATGGGATATATAGGATAAGTATCAACGATCACAATCCTCGAAAAAACAAAACAACCACGCAGTGTTTTCTGTGCACCTCACATGTGGTCTTAACTACACCGGAACAGGAAACCACGACAATTGCGCAACTCGCAGAGATACTTCCGGTTCAATGGGGGTCCCCACCCCCGCCTAGACCTAGCCTACAATGTTTTCTAATCTATCCAGTAAAAGTGACACATACGCCATTTAAGTCAAGCCAAACATAAATACAAGAAAATTACCACTTTTATCGAATGTATAAATAAAACGATAAGCTTTATGCATGTGGATCGGTGGCCTAGAGGTAACGCGCCTGCCTAGAGGCGAAAAGCCCGGGTTGAAAGTGTGCGTGGTTCGAATCCCGTTTGGGCCTAAAACTTTCCCGCCTGCCCATCCATTAGACCGTGAGTGGTGGTCTGGGTGCTAGTCTTTCGGATTAGACGATAACCAAGGTCCCGTATGTTACACATAATTATTTAGCGCACGTAAAAGAACCCATGGCAACAACAGAGTTGCTCCTGGCAAAATTATGTAGAAAAAAGCCACTTTGATAGGGAAACAGATGCAGACAGGACAAAGAAAAAAAGTTGGTGCTGCTCTTGTGGTGAAGCACTCTCCCAGGGAAAAGCAGCCCAAATTTCATGCAGAGAAATCTGCCGTGACTTAAAGTGGTATAAATAAATTAATTAATTAGCATGTACAAACCAGATTAAAGAAAACTGAAATAGGGTGAATGTGTGTGTATGTACCCAATTGGGCATGTCTACACATGTATGTGCGCGCGTGTGTGTAAATGCATGATTTTTGTGTGTGCAAATACTCATTTGTGCCTTCATATTTATTGATAATGATATTTGCTGTTTGAACAGTCAAAACTCCTGTCTCATTGTAAAGAAAGCAATCAAAGACTCTATTGGTAATGTAAACTATGATACTGTAATTTTTTTTTTTAGCACACAGAGAAAGAGAGCAAAGAACAATTAACAGAATATATTGTTTAAGCTTCACAAGCCAGTTGGCAACACGTCATGGGAGTCATTGATTTAAACTTTTCTTCGTTTTTTTAAATTTGGGTCACTTACAAAGCTTACTGTGATGCAGAATCAACATGGAAATTAATAAGTCAGCACCATTTGTCTTTAAGATCACTAGGCCCCGGGCAAGAAAGGCAAGAGCAAAAGGTCTTTGCTGTGTGTTACTGTAAGCCAAGTCACTGGGTAAGAATAGATTTGACTAAGGTGTGTAGATGATGCAATGCTGCTTCTGGTGTCTCCATGTACTCTGTGTTAAGTAATTTAAGTATCTGGTGTTCCCTCATGTTAGCCAGCTTAAATCTTCTCTTACACAGAATGGCAGCACGTTTTCTCCCTTCCTGCAGCTGTCAGCAGCACGCGACTCCCTGCTGATGGAATGATTTTAGGCAGTTTTCTAGTAGTAGTAACAGAAGTAGCAGTAGTGGGACTGGATCAAAGGCTAAGCCTCATGCCCCCCATGGCGTATTGACTGTCTCACCCATGGTGACTATTTTCTCTCTCTCTATATATATATACATTCATTTGTCTATTCATTATTGTAAAAAGGGGTGTAATAGCCTAGTGTTTAGAGCATTGCACTCATGATCTGACAGCCTGGGAGTGGGATCAAGTCACCACGGAGGCACCACCAGTTGTAGGGAACTTTGCCCTTAAGTTAACATCAGTACTGACTCCACTCCCCCTAAAGTCCGGATGAGACTATAAACCAAGGCCCAGTGTGGGAATGCACACAGAACATCTCGTGCACACCTGTTCTACCTTTTGGAAGAGCAGGCCACAGCACACAAATCCAGCATAACTCAGTCAAGGGTTGAGGGCCCTGTGCTAACATTAGCATGCCCTTTCCTTTAACCATGTCCAAGTAGGGTCACTTCCTGCTATAATTAACACTAGCTGGACCCAGAGGTGCTGGGATAGGATGGAATGGGTAGCAGATGAATGTAGGGGAAACTGACAGCTGTAAGACCATTTTATTTATTTCATTCTTTTATATTGAGGATAATGAAATAAGCACTTGTGTGCTTTTTTACATCCAGTCCCCGTGTGTATGCGGATTTGTGAATCCTGTCATCTGTTCCCACCAGCACACAATGGCCTACTCTTAAGAAAAGTGGAACAGGATTTAACATGTGCGCAAGATATTCTGCGTGCGTTCGCACACAGGACCTCGGTTTATAGTCTCATCTGAAGGACTTTTGGGGAGAGTGGAGTCTGCACTATGTTAACTCCAGAGGAAAATATCCCCTTGAATGGGAATCGAACCCTGGTCGTCAGATTGCGAGCGCAATGTTCTGACCACTAGGCTATCCCGTCATGCCAGTAGGAATAGATGACGTTTTAAAAACGTGAACACTTGCACACAGGTGTCATGTGTAGACTCTAGACAGAGAAGCTGCAGCTCCTCCCTATTGGATGCTACACCATGGACAAGCTAAACATGCACAGGATCAACAAGTGAACATGCCCACCCAGCATCCACAATCCTGCACACACACACACACACACACACACACACACACACACACACACACACACACAAACCAAACACATGTAGCAGTCAGTATTTTTTATTCTGACATGTGAGCATACCCATTGGGACAAATCGTCTGTAAACAATGTTCACAATAAAATCTCTAAAAACATGAAAACTCAGACATACAAACTACACTGACTGAAAGATGGTAAAACACACATTACTATTAATTTGTTTTTGTAAGATGAAATCATCTAAGAATGATATCAATATAAATATATAAAGATACATAAATAAACCTTTCTCTGTTTCTCTCTCCATTAATTAACTATATTACACATGTAAACAGATGTGAAGCAATGACTCATTCAAATATCAAACTCTTTGCTCTGTTCAGTTGATCACTACTAGAGTTTGATGCAACAAAATAGTTTAAAACTTTGAGCATGGATTTCTTCTAAAGCAACACTTAAATCTCAATCTTTAAAAACAAATGGACTTTTTCTTCAAATGAAAAAAAACCAAAACAAGAATCTTTTGATCCCATAGGCAAAAGTAGTATGGCTGTGAGGTAAATGGATAAAGTTTTAACTGTGAAAGCATAATTATATGAGCATAAGAAGGAAGGTTGAAGGATGGTTCAAATGTTCACCTGCCTAACAAGTAAACTGTCAGGTTCTGGGTTCATTTCCCAGCCTCATCCTTTCTTCCCAGTTTCACAAAAAAAATCAAACTGAATGTCAAAGTCCTTCAGATGAGACTATAAACTGAAGCATACATGCAGGACATCTTGCGCAACATATTAAAACCTATTCTGCCTCTTCGAGGAGTAGGCCATTTTGTGCTGGTAGAAGCAGATGACTTTACTTAAAGTGAAACCAGAAAACAAGAAGAAGAAAAAAGAGAGTGGAATCAGTATTAAATATTTACTCCAGGGATGACGGATGCCATAGCCAAGTGGTTAAGACCTTTCTACTTCAATCCCATAGGTCCATAAAGTCATGGGTTTGAATCTCTGGGGCATCTGGTGAATTAATGGTGGAGATTTTTACAATCTCCTAGATCAACTTCAAGTGCAGATCTGCCAATGTCTTAATTCCCTTTGTGTATGTACATAAGCAGAAGATCAAATATGCACGTTAAAGATCCTGTAATTCATGTCAGCATTCTGTGGGTTACGGACTTGTGAATATACCTAGCATACATCCTTGAGATTGGAATGTGGCTACCTTCATGGTGGACAAAAATAGTCGCTTCCACAAAATCTCACCATTGGTGAACCTTGGGGATCTAGCCCAGAAAAAAAACCCAAACCCAAAAAACGGTGATAAAAATCTCTCTCACACAGACACTTCTGCAGAAACTCAAACGCACTTTCTGTAGATGTAACAAAACTGAGTGATGAAATAATTGTCTTGACTTAGATACTGACTTCAAAAGAGATACACTGGTGATGGTCCACAGAGATCAAAAGCAATGTTCAACAAACACAAATCAAAGTGCATTTTCAAAGTCATTAGGCACTGTGTCGAAGCACTGCATCAAAATAATTGTTCAAATCAAGCTAAAAATAAATATGCAAAAGCAAAAACATGAAGACATGGAACACAAATTGCAAATTTTACTTTGCTCACCTATATCACTATCACTGACGGCAGTAACAACAGCACCAGTGATAATGGTGATAAGAAGAAGACTGAAAAAAGAAGAGGAAGAAGACTTGAGGGAGCATTAATCTTACAAGACGGAATCTACACAAATTCACTAAGTCAGAATGCAGCTACCTAAAAGGCAGGGGGAAAAAAAGGTCACATACACAAAAATCTTACAACTGGTGAACCTGAGAGCTCTAGCCAAGGAACGGAGGGGAGAGGGAGGGGGCTGGAGGGAATGCACACACACATTCACACATACACAATTGTTCCCAGTAACAGAAGTAAAGTCACTTAAAACAATATAACAGCGTAAATATCAACATCATGGCTTACAAGGGAGTCATAACGGCTACTTTGGTCAACCCAGAAACAAACAGAATTGGTATGAAAATGCACTGTATTGGTGATCGGTCTCTGTGCAAATGCTGCTGTTGTTGCACGTCTTCCAACTTAACACCTGGGGGGAGGGGTCACCCACAAAAATCACTCCGACTCATTCATCACACATGGGAATCACTGTGGAATTATAAGTACAAAATCAATGAGCAGTTTGTGTGTATGACTCTTTTCAAGTACTTTGCCTCCCCGACATTGGAATGTAAGGGAAAAGCAGGTTGTTACAGTGAGAGCTTGTCATGGCTGAAGACTGTCTCAATGTAACCATTAGCATAACAACATTTTACTGCAGGCCCTGGTACTTCCCTTACATCACTAAATCAGAGCTTTTGCCCTGGGCCAGGAGTGCAATTATGGCTGGGATTTCAGAACAGATCGACAAAATAAATATGTGAAATAAAACATTTAACAAGAAAATATTGACAAAATACGGAATACTGGATAGTTTTACACAAACAGCAAACGCACAATGGAAGAAGTGTGACTGCCTCCCATTACCAACTGTGAATGAAAGATAAGGAGTGGTAAAAATTGAAAAAAAAAAACCATTCAAAACCGAATGTACAAAAAGCATTTGAACATTTTTTCAAAAGGTTATGTTCAAAAAGTAGATAAATAAAATGAATGACAAAAAAAGAATTTAACCTCTGTACAATCGTCCTTTTGCTAATACATCTCAGCATTTACTGTTTTGAATAGAAAAATGATTTATACGTTCATTAAAAAGGATTGAACAATAATTATGTGCCTACCAACCCCACGGTTGCATTGCTGATATTTTAACCATTCTGAAACAATATTTTGAAAATCTTAACCAGATGTTTTTGTGTGTGTTTTTGTTCCTGCCAATGTCCGGCAGGTCTGATCACTTTTCTTGAAACCCATCACATTTTTTCCTTTGTCCTTCTCTGTTTCAGGAACATGCTTAAAGACCAACACATTAACAGTACTCAATTTCACCCCATTTTCATGAACCTAATCCAACTTTCTTCATCACTGCCAATCATAGTTTTGTACATGGTATCAGAGTTTTGTCTAACTCCACCCTTTAACTTATGCCCTAACTGCGAAAATATTTTTTGCTTCACACTGCATAATTTTGTTTTACATTGTATAATTGTATTTTCGTCACCATGTTTACTTATTAAAATGCTGGCAGAATGCTCATAATGCCTGTAAAATAGCATACAAATCAATACTGCAAAATACAGCCATGTGGGCAGATACGTATGTAATAAGTGACAAGTTGGCAACTGTGTCAAGATTGACAAGGTGGTACTCCTGCAGATTAGTTTTCTTTTCATGGAAAAAAAAAGTTCATTTTCTCCCCAAACGAACTGGTGAATTTGTTAAAATCTAGATTTCATTATTCAGCTTCTGATAAGGGTTATATACAAGCCAAAAGAATTTGTTGTTTTGTTGCTCCGAGGTATACCAACAGTGAGATTTTTGCATGTGACCATCATTAAGGTAGTCGCAGTCCAACTTCAGGAATGATGTCTAAACATAACACCAGTCTGCATGCAGTTTTTAAAATATATCTATTGTCATTGCTTCTTACCAGTAAAAATAGCCTACTTTTCCAAACAGCAGAATGGGTTTTGATGCACATGCAAGAACTTTTGCAAGCATTCACAAATGATACCTTGGTTGATAGTTTCGACCAAAGGACTTTTCGGGGAGTGGAGTTTTTACTGATGTTAACTCCTGGGAAAAAATCCCCTTGAACAGGTGACTCAATGGTGGCCCAAACCTGGGCCTGATCCCAGGCCATCAAAACACAAGAACAACACTCTGACCACCAGGCTATCCCCCTCCTCTCCCACCCCTCCCCCCCCAAATGAAACATGATGAAAAATATTTTCAATATTACAACTTCCACACGTTGACAATTTAATTACAAACTTTTATATCAGTATTGAAAAAAAAAATATCTGAGCCCCAAAACTCATTATTTAATTTTAAAATGCCATGATTTCATCAGCCAAAAAAAAAAAAATCTAAAGCAATGAACATCTGATTCAACTCATGATATATGACTACATGCAAAAATGTCACAATTCGACAAAAATCGAGACAAAGCAAAAGCTGTTCAATTACTGGGGATGCAGAACAACATATCTCCAAACATTAAGATGCGAACCAGCGTTTCTCAACATGCTTAGATACAAAGCAACATACCTCAACACATTCACACAGAATGACAAAAGGCTTCCTTCATAATCACATCAGTGCAATATGCTATGAATGCATCATGCATGGACACACAAAACAGATAGCAGCCCATCAATCAACTGGTACCATTACCTGTATCATAGAAACAGCATAAAGCCTTATGGAAAAACAAAACAAAAATCAACATTAATGTGTTCTTCACACAAGCAAATTCATGACACAACACCCAGACTGCTGCAGCAGGGCTCTTCGGTGAAGAAGAGGACCCATCCAAAAAGACAAACCCATTCTGCCACAACCTGATTCACAGACAGACATACACAGACAAACAAACCCACAAGAAACCTCACTTTCTGTGTTTGGGCTTAAAACGTGGGGCGTAGGCGGTAGTGATCTGATTCATGACAACCAGGGCCATCCAAGCCACCGCCATGGCACACGCGTACCAGGCCATGCCTTCCACGCGCTCGCTCACCCAGTTACTGTACAACGCCAAAACCAACGAGGCTGAGACCAAGGTGAAGGCCACCACCCCTGACACCGCGTGGGTCATCTTGAGGTCCGCCAGGCGCATCTTGATGAAGCGGGAGGAGAAGGAGTAGTACTTGACGCAGGCCCCGCCCAGCAGCTGCATGCAGCTGTAGCCCACAGTGATCAGGCCTATCAGGCCGTGCCAGGTGCTGAAGTGTACCTTCTGCTTGTTCTCCTTCACCTGCAATGCAGCCAACAATAATGATGATGATGATGATGATGATGATGATGATACTACTACTACTACTACTACTACGAATAGTAAAGGTAAAGGTGTCCCATAACCTAGGTGGTCGTAGGGGACTGAGGCATCAAAGACCTCAACTGCTCAAGGGGACAGCATATTGAGGGTGGCGTCCATCTCCTCTCCCTCAATGCTTTACCTTCCCTGACACTAAAGAGGCAGGTACCCATTTACAGCTGGGTGAACTGGGGGACTGTATTGGAGTCAAGGCGCACAAACGGTCACCTATCCAAGTGGTAACTATGTTCAGCGCTGCTTAACTTTAGCTGGGGGAAAGCGAGTGCTCTGACCACTGAGCTATCCTGTCCCAATAATAATAATAATAATAATGTGTATTGTTGTTGTTATTATCATCATCATCGACAACAATAATGATGACGGCGATGACAACAACAATGATAATAACAATGATGATGATGATAATACTAACAATTTTTTTAAAATAGAGTTTCTAGAATGCTGAATATTGTAAAGCAAACAAAATCAAAGTGCTTGCATTCGAATCACTCACACACCTGTGACCATTCACAAAAAATTAACAAGATTTTAAATTTACACACAGACAGACACACACTCACACACACATACACACACACACACACACACACATACACACACACACTGCTATTAGGCAGGGATGTCTCTTGAAAGTAGGAACAGATAAGAGGCGTAGCTATGGGAGAAGATACTATGGTGGAAATAAATGTGTCTTGAGGCTTGATTTGAAAATATCAAAAGTAGGCTTTGTGCAAAGTGAGAGAGGGATGCCATCCCAAATGGATGGACCAGAAATAGAGAAAGAGCGATGGCTAACAGTGGATTGTTTTAAACTGTCTTTGTGAGCACTGATCTTCTGGGGGTATCACAGGTCTGATGCTTACATGGAAATAAACCCTAATGGCAATGTGTTTTAAGACATTTGAATGAAGGATTAACGCTTGCCACCCCCACCCCACCCCCACAACACACACACACACACACACACACACACACTCAAACTCAGTTTCTAGTGGTTCTGTGGTCATACTCGGCTAACTATGATGAATGATGTTTTCACAAAAACTGTTTGAAAGTCTTTTTCTGACACTATATTTTTCTAGAACCCACCACATCAACGTCTGCAGTAATGTACTACCCACTGACTGTATAAAAAACCCATTGTGAACAAAGAAAAGACCCATTGTGTGTCATTCTCCAATACAGAATAAAATTAATTTTTTCTTATTATTGCATAAAATTCTAAGATTTTGGGGCTTTTTTTTTTATAGTTCCTTGGCTAGTGCTCCAAGGTTCAGCAATGGTGAGATTTTGCATATGTGACCATTTCTTCCCATCATTCTTAAGTTTAACACTGATCAAATGTGTGCATATTCAACCAATTTTATTCCAAACATTATGATTGTCTACAGAATTAACTGAAAGAGTTGACCGGCTTCTTTAAATGAAAAGAATAAAAATATTATACTGATTCATAAAGTCCTTAGATTTTAGGGGGGTTCTAAATTTTATGAGAAATACATGGTAGAATCTCTTGTGACTATAATCAAAACAAAATCATACAATAAAAACAAAACATCAAACATAATACGATTTATAATTAACCCATTATATCAGTCCTAATATCAATACGAGACAAACACCATGAACACACAAAAACTTAGCACAGCACACTGTATCAGACTAGCCAACTAACTTGATAATATAAAAAAAATTTTAAGTAAACAACACCGCCCCCCCCCACCCCAATCTTTTGTATTTATTAAACACAGTTCATACAATGTATTACATGTACTTTTTCACATCAAACGTAACATAAAAAACTTGATATAAATAATAACTGCCAGTACAGACCTGAAAGATGACAGCCAAACCACCAAATGCCAGCAGGGCAGAGAGTGAAGCCAAGGACCAATGAAGTGTGACCTTGGTTTGTCGCGACAGACTGCCCACCAACGAGCTGTGCGGAGAAAACACCAGCACCGCTTCAAACATGGCCGCCACATAGGCCAGCACCATCAGGGTTGGATGCCAGGAAAACAGATCTGTAATCAACGATTTGATGTAAAATGAAATGTAAATTAACAAGCTAATAAGTGCCCTCTCCCTTTACCCCCACCCCCCACCCCCAAAAAAAAAAAGTTTCCAGAATTTTACTGACAAGTCATTAGTCAATATATTTCAATGCATACTTTTTATTCTATAAATAAAAAAGACATCACCACAATTAAACTTCTCCTACAGTGATTTCATCCTTAATCTGTCACTGTGTAGGTATAAACGATATATATATACTGCCGCTAAGTTAAACATCTTCATTGCCAGTTAATGAGTATTTTGAAATGTATTTCTTCTTCATTGATTATTTGACAATATGTCATCAAATGCTGCTGCAACACCCTATCACTGCTGTTGCACAACTGACAAAGATGTGTTCTTTAACCCTAAAACTTTATCGTTTTCATGAGTTCAAACAATAAAATCTTTTCCTTCCACTCACTATGTTAACTCCTGACATTTTCCCACTGCAAGCTGCTATGAGGGAGGTTTATTCAGTAATCCCTACATACTAAAGGGTCTTTCTACTGAAACAGTTACAATCTACTACTAAGTTCTCATCATCCAAACTGCACACACTTGAAACTTCATTAATTTTTGCTTTTCAAAATTTGCAGCAAAGAAAGCAAATTTGATTGTGTGAATAGCAGAGTTTGTGAAAGTATCAATGCATATTTGATGTATATTGATGACTGAATGTTTTGTGGGATTATTTCAAACTCTTTTTTCTCTATAGTCTGTAGTATTAGTACTAATTACTATTAGTATTACTCAAACAGTTCAAATTCAAGTCAGCTTTGTGAAATCCAAGTCCTGAATATACTCCAGCTTACCTGTTCCCGGCACAGCAGTATAAATGATGTAAGCACAGAAGAGAAGTGCGGCAATGTGAGCAGCCATGGCTACAGGTTGGAAGAAAGCTGAGGAAGGCGGCCGACTTTCAGTAGTGATTGACAGTCCTGAAGTCAGGGGCAGCAACTCTTCTTTGCCTTGGTTAGAGCAAGAAACTACTGGGTCTCCCTTCCCCTCCTCCAAGCCCTGTTTTAAAATGCAAAATGTCTGTTATCATAAAATCAGAACATGTTACTTATTTTATATGTGTAATGACTAATGAAAGAAGAAAAAACCAACACAAAAGCCTTGTGTGTTTTTTTTTTTTTAAAAGCAAAACTAAACATTTTCTTACCTAAGATGACTGAATATGAATGATATAAAAAAATTTTTAAACTGCTCCCTAAATCAGTGGGCCTACTTCAGTACTTGAGTATTTGTCACATGTATCTGTCTTGTTTCTCCCAAATCATTCTTCAGATTCCACACAGTGGACTGACAAAGTATAGTTTCTTAATTTTTTTTTAAATTTGAAAATAACTTTTGCTCAAGCATGGTGGCGAAACAGTCATCACACATGTTACAGCTATCTGTCAGAAGATTTGGGAGACAAAACAGTGGCCAACAGAATGGACACAATCACTCATCATACCCCTGCCCAAGAAGGGGAATTTACGCCAATGCTAAAACTATAGAACAATCAGCCTCATCAGCCACACCAGCAAGATCATGCTCAAAGTTATTTTGAATCGACTAAAGAAGGAGGCAGAAGAATACCTTGCAGAGGAACAAGCTGGGTTCAGGGCAGGCAGGAGCACAATCGAACAGATTTTTAACTGCCACATCCTGATGGAAAAACATCTTCAACATCAGAGAGACCTGTTCCACAACTTCATCGACTTCAAGGCTTTCGACAGAGTATGGCACGAAGGCCTGTGGCAGGTCCTCAGAATGTTTGGCATTGAAGAAGGACTAGTGCAAACCATTCAAGCACTATACAACACCGCAAGTAGTGCAGTCGTTCTGAACAATCAGGTGGGAGACTACTTCAAAACCACAGTTGGGGTCTGACAAGGATGCCTGTTATCTCCAGTCCTGTTTAATCTGTTCTTGGAAAACATTATGAGAGAGACCCTCCATGACTTCCACTCTACCATCTCCATTGGCGGCAGACCCCTCAACAACTTGCGGTTTGCCGATGACATTGACCTCATGGGCGGAAGTAACACAGAGCTGCAAGATCTTACCACCAGACTTCAAAACAGAGCTAGAGCATATGGAATGGAGGTGAGCTCGGAGAAAAGTAAAGTACTTGTGAACAGCACGAGCAACGCCACTGCTAAAATTTACATGAACGGCCAGCAACTGGAGGAGGTAGACGCTTTTAAATACCTTGGCGCTACACTCACAAAGGACGGGCGATCGACGACAGAAATCAAAGTCAGACTAGCCATGGCAACATCTTCCATGACAAAACTCACCACCATATGGAAAAAAAAAGAGATCAGTTTCCCAATCAAACTAAAGCTCTACAACGCCCTAATTCAGACTATCCTGCTGTATGGAAGTAAAACCTGGACATTGACTGCTGAAACAGCAAAGCGAATCCAGTCATTTGAAACAAAATACCATAGAAAACTGCTGGGCATATCCTGGAGAGAACGAAAGACCAATGAATTTGTCAAGAGTCAAATAACACGGCTGGCAGGTCCACAGGAACCCCTTCTCACCATCGTCAAGAAGAAAAAGCTGACATGGTTCAGCCATGTCACCCGCCACAACACTCTGCCAAAAACAGTACTGCAGGGAACACTCGAAGGTGGCAGAAAGAGGGGAAGACAGAACAAGTCATAGATGGACAACATCAGAGAATGGACCAGGATGACTGACTCGGCACTACTGCTCAGAGCCGAGGACTGAGATGGATGGAGGAGGCTTACCACGGCATCGTCTTTCGTGTCTCCTCCATGACCGCCAAGGTCACGGGACTGATGATGATGATGAAATGTAATTTGCAAAAGTTACAGTCTGTCTCTCACTAAATTTGATTCAATAACAATTAAAATATGATGCATGTAAAAATCTAGGCTTAATGTACTCTACAAACAAACAAAACAGCTAATGAAGCTATGAACTAAAGGCAACAGGAGGATGGGGTGGATGAGGGGTTGGAGGGGCACACACAGGGGTCGGCAGTCTGGTGGTTACAGTGATGTATTGAATATCTGCTGACTGGGGTTCAATTCTCTGTTCAAGAGGATTTTTCCTCTGGAATTAACATCAGTGCTGACTCCACTCTTCCCGAAAGTCCTTCAGATGAGACAGTAAACTGAGGTCCCGTGTGCAAACGCACGCAAAACGCCTTGCCCACACGTTAAAACCTGTTCCGCTTTTCGGAAGAGTAGGCCATTGTGTACCAGTGGGAACCGATGACAAAATTTACAAAACTGCATACACAAGGGGACTAGAGTAGACGGGGAAAAAACACAAGTGCTTATTCCACTATCCTCGCAATAAACTTGAATAAAATAAAATAAATAAACACACATTACAGTATTTACACAGTCTCTTGGCACCCACAGTTACTGTTACACTTCAAATGTCCTACAAGTACAACTCGAAGCCTTGATACTATCTATTAAACTGCTTGTGACTGATAAAGTAATGCACTATCATCATGATATTTCCATTCTTTTGAAACTACATGACGAGAAATGTTCGTTTTGTTGAGAAATGTTGTTTTGTTGACTATCTACACAAACCATTATTCACTAACCAGGGTTGGTCCCACAACGGATTCAGCCCCACACGCCTCCAGATCGGCTCAGTGATAACCAACTGATAAAGATACTGGACAATATGCCTGCCAGTTACAGAGATGACCCAGTTTAGACCTGTACAAATTGTGGACAAGAGTATTGATCAACATCAACAAGATTCTCCAGCGACCACTGTGACAGCAGCCTGCTTTCTTATTCGTTGCAGATTTGTGTCCCCTGACGGAAGTCTGCAATTATCACTAGGCCTAATGATGATTTCTTGTGGTCAAAAGTTAAAATTTATATGTGCCTGCTAGGATATAAAGAGTTCAAATTATATGACGAAGTTTTTTTGCGCTATCAATTATTGAACAGAAGGTATTTAAGATTATTAAAAAAGGAATGTGTTGGTGTCTAGCGATAATTTCAGTTTCTGTTCGCTGACAACTATGATGACAGTAATAATGATTTTTTTTTTTTAAATTAAAAAAATGTAAAGGTGTCCATAACCTACCTGGTCGTAGGGGAGCAAGGCGCCAGAGACGTCAGTTTCTCTAGGGGCCAGCATATTGAGGGCGGCGCCCATCTCCTCTCACTGGCTGCTTTGCCTTCCCTGACCCTAAAGAGGACAGGTACCCATTTACAGCTGGATGAACTAGGGAACTGTACTGAAGCCAAAGTGCGCAAACAGTGACCCATCCAATTGGCAACCACGTTCAACACTGCTTAACCTTAGCTTGGGAAAAGCGAGTGCTCTGACCACTGAGTTATCCCATAACAGTAGCAATAATGACACTGATAATTATGATGATACTACATAAGAAGAATGGCCAAATTTTGTGCTAGTAGTAAACTCAGTGCACTGTACTGACATCTTTCTCTGCAGCACATTGAGTTGCATACCCTCCCCTTCAACAACAACAAAAAAAGCACCACCACCAACAAAACAACAAGCAAAAAACAAATAGGCAAGGTGCACACAGGAAAATGCCAGTTCATTCCACCCTACCAGCCATACAACACTCTCTCTCTCTCTCTCTCTCTCTCTTATCATTATCATGGTAATAAAAGAATTTGTCTCTCTTACTTACAATGTGTAGATGTTCTTTTTATGACTTTATTGGGTTTTTTCCCCTCGTTATTATGTGAGTATGGGTATTGGGCTTACTTTATCATCATGACATTCAAATTGTATGAGTATAATCAAAAAGTGTTGATGGTGATTGTGTGCTATGTGAATATTATATATTTAGCATTATCCCTGAAACACACACACACCCACACACACAGCACACACACACACACACACACACACACACACACATTCTCTCTCAATGACTGTATAGGTTTGGAATTCTTCTTTTCTTTTGTTTCTTATTGTGAATGTATGGGTATTGAGTTTATTTCATTATCATGACATATAATTTGAACGAGTATAATAAAAAATGAGTGTTGATGGTGATCGTGTACTGTTTTGAGAATTATATATTGGATATTATCTCTGAAACACACACACACACACACTCTCTCTCTCTGTGTCTCTTTCTCTCTCACCCTCTCTCTCTCACCTTTTATCGTTTTGCTTATAGTTATAGTGTATCCTGATGAAGGATTCATACTTTATATTTTCAATACTTTATTCGGCTTGGCTGTACTTAAGTTTTAATGAATGCCCTATTCCAATATCTTATTGTTATATGTAACAGTATGTGTACCATTTGACAATGTGTAGATGTTTATTTTTATGACTTATTAAGTTTGCTTGTTATTTTTCTTGGTTTTGTTGTTATTCTTGTTGTTGTTTGTTTTTCCTCTTTTTGTTGGTTTGTTTTTTCTTTTATTTGTTTGTTTGTTTTGGTTGGGGGATTTAGGGGGGGGGGGGGGGGGGGGGGGGGGGAGGGGGGTGTTTTAAGGTTTTCTTTTATTTGTTTGTTTTTTGTTCTTGTGGTGGTGGTTTTTTTTGGGGGGGGTTGTTGTTTTGTTTTGAAAAAGATTATTTCCCTTTGTTTCTACTGTGTGAGAGTATAAGTATTGGATTATTATTAAGATGTATCCCTACGTGCGGGGAATGGATGTAAAAAAGCACATGAGTGCTTATTCATTATCCTCGAAATAAAAGAATTTGTCATCGTCATTGTCTCTTCAATTTTCAAATGTATCAGATGCGAATTGCTCAAAAGACTATTTATTTTTTCATGCATTTAATGTGAAACTCTGCTTCCAACAAAATTAGATCTGTAAAGTGTTGTGGGATGGCCTATTGGTTAGAGCATTGCACTCGTGATCTGACAGCCTGGGATCAAGCCACCATGGAGGTACCCATTCACCCTTTAGTTAACATTAGTGCTGACTCCACTCCCTGAAAAGTCCTATGGATGAGTCTATAAACAGAGGCCCCCATGTGCAAACGCATGCAAGATATCTTACTCACACGTTAGAAACCCGTTAGCCTTTCAGAAGAGTAGGCCATTTCATGCCGATAGGAATGGATGACAAACTTTTTTTTCAAAAAAGCATGGACACAGGTGTTGTGTTTAGGCAATATCCCTGAAGTCGGAATGCAGTTCCCTTAAATGTGGCCGAATGAATGCGGCTACCTTAGTGGTGAGCAAAATGGTCACATGCGCAAAAATCTCAAGACAGTCTCAACATTCTACATAGTAATATTAGAATAGAGGCCTTGGCATTAAATCTGGCCTCAAGACACATTATATCAAACCTAAGATTCTCCCCTCTTGTTCCATCTCATTTTTGTCCCTGCCCTCAACAGCCAAAACCCCATCACCCTGCTGGAGTGTATAACCTTTATGTGTGTGTGTGTGCATGCGTGCGTGTATACATTTGATATTGTAAAAACTATTAATTTTAACTGGCTGCATGTGAATGAGTGGGACGAATGAAAGCGCTTTGATTTGTTTTTTGCAAAAATTGCAATCAGATTTATATTAGCATTAACCATACGAAGCTTCGGTTGCGATTCTATTGCATCACTTTTATCATAACACATGCTGAAGTGGGATGTGCTGGCCTGACTTTCAGGCACTTAATGGCAGTGCAACAAATTTTTGCTCATATGACAGACAACAATAGTTGCTGTCTGCGTTTTGGATGGAAGAAGAAGTAGTAGAAGAATTCATTAATAATCCCTAAAGTCAGAATATGGTTATTTTAATGGTGAACAAACATGGTTGCATACACAAAATCTCACCTGTGGCATACCTTAGAGCTTTAGCCAAGAAACAAAGCCCCCCAAAATATATATATATTTTAAAAATATTGTATTTTATTTTATTTTTAGATGAATGAATTGTGGCTGAAATGATTTTCAGGCTGAGTATAACATTTTTGCCATTCTGACAGAAATGAAACTTTCTATTCTTTTAATGAAAAAATGGATCTGTGAGGCCCACTAAGTACAGAGAAGGTTTGAACGTATCCAAGCAGCTCACTGTCAATCTATTAGAAACGTTACATTTTGTTTTTCATTCCTTGGTTTAAGCTCTGAGGTTCACCAACGACAAAATGTTTTTTTCCCACCATTTAGTTAACTGCATTCGAATTTAAGGGACGATATCAAAACATAAGAGCAGTGTGCGTGTGTTTTTAAAAAAAAAATTGTCATCCGTTCCTATGAGCACTCAATAATTGTCTACTCTTCTCAACTGCAGAATGGGTTTTTAATGTAGGCACAAGATGTTTTGCATATCTTTGCACACAGGACCTTGGTTTAGTTTAATCCGGAGGACTTACGGGGGAGTGGAGTCAGTGCTGATGCTACCTCCTGGGGAAAAGTCCCTTTGATGGCATGGGTGTCTTGGTGGTGGCTCCAACGGGACTGTCAGAACGCGAGCACAATGCTGTAACCACTAGGCTATCCCCCCCCCCCCCCCCCCCCCCAGAACCATTTTGATATTTTTAGCTTTCATGTATGGGATGAAAACCCCTTGTATTTTAGCCTGCAAGTTTTTCCAAAAGAAAAGCAAGTATCAGTGCTCTTAACAGTGACCATGAAGCATAGATAGTGTGTGTGTGTTGCTGATGATGCTGATGTTAATTGTTCCCCATCAAGTCAAAGTAAATTTTTTAAACTTGCCATTAGTACATTGATGAGAAGGAAATATATGCTGTTGTCCAAAAAAAAAGTAACTGCCAAGTGTGTATACGTGTGTGAATTTAGGGTGTGTGTGTATGTAGTGTGTGTGTGTGTGCGTGTATGTGTGTGAGTGAGAGAGAGACAGAATGTTTGTGTGTGTGTGTGTGTGTGCATGTATGTGTTTAAATTGAAATATGTAGCATGGTAAATACACATCAAGCAACAACCATTCATTCGCAAGAACACAAGGGAAAGATCAACAAGTCTGTGTAGATCCCGGACAATCCGTGTAAATCTGGACAATGTTATGGCAGCAAGACCAGACCCTTCCCTCCTGTGAACAATGCACACCTATCCTCTCATTCCTTATAATATACCACTAACACAACGCCCTGTCTTTGATAATAGTTTAATTCTGAGCATACAGAAAAAGCAGGGTACACACTCCCAAAACTGTACATATGACACAGAACACACACTTTTGGTCAGATCTGAAAATAATGTGATCAATTCAAAACATGCATCTGGTGTTATCACTTCAAACATACACAAAACAGGCTGGATAAACCAGACACCATCCCGCTCACACACTAAAATACTTGTTTGGTTGTTTGTTTTTAAAGGTTATATGCAACATCCTGGTGCATACCAATCTCAAACAAACACATTCATGAGATTCTGCAGTCAGATTGAAAAAGAGCAGTCATTTTAACAAAGAGTTAGACGACGGGAGATTCTGCACAATAACACCAGTTAATTAACGGGTATATCAGTAGTGGAAGCCATTTTCTGGTCTAAAACAACAACAACAACAAAACCTTCTGTCCATTATTCTTTAAAAGTGAGAGTCTTTCTGCTTTGTCTTCTTTGATATTCCATTACTTTCAACACCACATCGCTCACAGACACGTTCAGGATCATTCTGTCGTTTCTTCGAATCAGTACTCCTCACACACCAAATAACGCTAGGCTGTCTTGAGGCCACCTGGCAGAGATTTCATGCTGTTGCTGTCTCTTTGATGGTTGATCAGTGATGTGCGTTCTAATCCAACGCAGCACCACCACCTTTTGATATTTACACTGATGACAGTAGTAGTGTAGCCTGCGTGTGATGAATTCATCTCTTCTTGCTCACCATGGTAAATACACATCAAGCAACAACCATTCATTCGCAAGAACACAAGGGAAAGATCAACAAGTCAGTGTAGATCCAGACAATGTTATGGCAGCAAGTCCAGACCCTTCCCTCCTGCTAACAAGGCACTCCCTGAGGACACACCCCAACCAGCACGGCTCCAGCTTTTCAAATGAGATTATATATCCCCAAAGTCAGAATGCAGCTACCTTAATGGTGGGCAATGGATGGCATATGCAAAATCTCACCACTGGTGAACCTCAAAATTCGAAAAAGATTTTTTTTTTAGAAAGAAAGGAAGGAGATATGGTATTGATTTATAAACAGTCTATAGACAAGCAGTGGGTTTTTATTGAAAACTGACCTAGATGGCACAGTCAAAAGAAAACTACTTTCACCTATGACTGACCATTCTGAGTCAGTGATAATCCACAACAGATAAACTGGCCACCTACCTCTCATCAAAGGGTACCAACACTGATCAATGAAGATGCAGTACGTGACTATGATAAATTAAAGTAATAACAAAAACCAAGCCGCGCTTCTATCTATGGCTAAAGGTAATCACAATATGTACACCATTCAGTGACTGATAATGATATGTCTTTGGTATTTTTGTATTCAACAATGACTATTTGTGGGCAAAAATAGTGACCAGTATCAATCTTTTTGTTTCCATCTGTCACTGTGGCAAACAACAAGAAAATCTCTGTTCAATGCTATATAACAATGTGTTGCAATACTT
Source organism: Rapana venosa (assembly GCA_028751875.1). Lineage (NCBI taxonomy): Eukaryota > Metazoa > Mollusca > Gastropoda > Neogastropoda > Muricidae > Rapana > Rapana venosa. The sequence continues at coordinate 9,959,500 of CM054146.1, read as the reverse complement.
AGTCAATTATTTAAGCGATACGGGGTTGGAGCTTTGAAAATAATGTCAAAAGGGGAGAATAAAACCCCGACAAAACAACGATAATGGCTAACTCCCAGCAAGACTGACACCAATACTATGCCTAAAAACACTATACAAACATCAACAAAATCTAAATTCTATGCTATAACAATCTGTTGTAATATTCAGTCAATTGCTTATTCAATCAATCCATTAACAGATCAATAATTAATTAGTTATTTTGCAATATTCATTTTGGGGTTTTCATTTTTGCTTTAGTTATGTTTCTATCTCTATCATATTGGCTATATCAAAAACAAAACTTTTTCAAGAAAAAAAAACACCCAGAAGGAGACTAGCATTTTTAACAATAAACCTTATCATTAAGGCAGACAAAAAGCTATGTAAAAAGAGAAGAAAAAACCAGGAAAAACACCATAAAAGAAAACAACTTCAAAGACAAATACAAAACAAATCCAAACGAGGAAATAAAGAAGAGAAAACATAAGAACCACAAGAGTTACACACTTTGCACCTAAACTTAAGACACATCTCTGAACCAACATACCACACTGATCATCAACAGTCCAAACAGAAACCTAAAAACTAACGTTAGTAGTAATAATAAACTATACACAACAAAGTATTGAGCCAAAAAAGACATTTCACACATTTCTGGAGGTAAAAAAATGTATAATTCACTACCAATAATCAGATCTGTACTAGAAGTTTTCTTTCCAAAATACTGGTGCAATGATAAAAAAGAAAGGTACCCCCCAAAAAAAACCCAACAACAACAAAACCCAAAGAGGTACAAAGTGGTTAACAAAAGGAGTTATCAGAAAGATGAAAGAAAACATTTAAAAACAAAAGAAAATGACAGCTGGAAAAAAAAAATGCCAACAGTAGAATTTATAGGAGATGGGGATGCTGTTTGTATACTGAAAGAGTGAGCCCCTGGCATCCCGAAGGGGCATAATGCAGACATTTACAAACTGGTAATACTATTTGTTCCATGATTTACGGCTATGATTTGTAGTGATTCGCTTACATTTGACAGCTTGCAATAACCTCGGAACTGTAAGTAACGAACAAGAAAAAAAATTGACTGCAGGAAGTCAATTTGCTAAAGCCACAATCATGAAGATAACGTGATTGTCATGCAGTTACCTGGACCAAACTGTCTTTTTTTGTGTTTTTTGGACCAAACTGTCTTTTTTTGTGTTTTTTGGACCACACTGTCATCAATGGTTAATGACAATGATCTACAACAGGGGTTGGGTTGGTTTTTTAGAAGGGTGGGGGGGGGGGGGGGGGGTGTAAATAATCTTCAGTCTTAAATTTACATAATAAGCAGTGATGGGAAGTAGTCTTTGGTTTTACAGTGTGTATGATTTGGGGACCTCTGGCATTCAGCACAGATCTGGAGCATCTGACTCTAGAGGCTTTTGACTGTATACAATGAACTACTGACCAATGACAGACAACACTTCATCCCTTCTCTTCTGCTTCCTGCTAAGGACCATCATGCTGTTAAACAACTTCACCTAAAAACTATTATATCATGTGATTTTGCACCATCGTACTGTTGGCTATAAATAGGATTCATAGTTCACTTCCAAAGATGGTGGTTGTAATCAAAGACATGCACAAACTATCTGATATGAGTCCGTACAGAAAACCTAGCTTTACAGATTCATTTGAAGAACTTGCTGGTAAAATACAGTCAACACCAACTGTAATACTCCTTTTCCACTTTCCCAAAAGTAACACTGATTTCCTAAAGAGAAGGACCTAAACCTTTGCCAAAGAATCGCCTAAAATCACAATAACAAATGGCTTATAATTTTGATCTCAATATAAAAACGTGACTTCAAAATCATTTAATCAACAACTGTTAGTTAAAAATCATTCTATTAGTGACAAAGGTTATGGCCATAAAATCATGAAACTGTCTAACTGTAGAAATCTAAAACATGCACTTGGAGTGTCTGACAGCTGCCTTTCTAGAACAGTCAACACTGATTAGGAAGTGTCTGAACTTTCATGCAGTAACTCAAGAAAGATTGTTGCATTCTTTACCAGCCACATTCACTTCCACACCCATTTGGAGAGCAACTTACTGATGAAACTTAAGTCAGGGAAACACATTTACATTTCCACTGATGTGTTCTGGAAAATTCTTACCTACAGTTCGGCACTGCTTTGACAGTGGCAGTAAAGTAATACTATAGAAACTTGCATAAACTTAATTTAATAAACTTAATAGTAACAGAAACTGCAGACAATACCGATCTATTCAACCTTTCTACACAAGATAATATGCATGCTTTAACATAATACCCTGACATCAGATCTAGAATACAAAAAAGAACTTTTACACTTAATATCTATTGACAAGCATACCCTGACATCAGATCTAGAATACAAAAAAGAACTTTTACACTTAATATCTATTGACAAGCTCAACTCGAAGTACAAATGAAGCAGCCAACAATCATTTGAGACCTACCATAGACTTCTTTCTATTAATGCATGGAAAACATATCTAAAGACACTATGCATGTAATTTTCTTCTATTACCTTAAGAGTATAACACAAATGTGTAAATACGATGTCTCTTTTAGATATTTACTTCTACAATCTTTGTATATGTTAATGGAATAAGAGGTGATGTTCATGGTCAATTTCATCATCACACAAAAGGCAGTTTCTCCCTTGAACAGATTCACTGTATCTGTGCACATTGTTGTTGATAGGGAGAACACTGAATCTTAATGCAAGCAACAGCAACCTGCAAGCAATACATGTTCATATCGTTCATGTCTTTTTATCTTTCAAATATTGTTTTAAATGAATCATAAAGCTGAAACCTTTCATGTTCATTAATAGTTCCATTCCATTCTTGCATAAACCAATCAACGAGTCTCTGAAAGATAATAAAACCCTCTTGGCATCTCCCACTCCTTGGTGCAACTAAACAATACCGTACACAGCCTCACACAGAACTTCTCTTACATTAGGAATCCAGCAACTTTTATCACATCTGTCCAATTCAAACAACATCTATACACTTTGCAGGGTAACTTTTCACTGCCCACCTGTTATTACTCTTAACCAGTATCTGGGGACCAAGGAAGAGAGACAGAAAAAGAAGGCAAGGTAAGGGAGGGGGGGGGGATGGAGGGGAGGAAGAAAACTGCTGTACTATTTTCTTTCTTCTGAAGGAGTAAACAGAACATTCCTGGTTCACACGGGACAACTTTTCTTTCTCCTCTCTGATGCTGTTGGCATGTTCTGACAAATTGTCATAAATAAGAATATCAACATTGACACCGGTATTTCAATGGCAGAAACATGTTGGCATACACAATATTTCTTGTTTCGATGCATTCCATGGAAAGGCAACATAGTGCTTTGTTGAGCTGATGTGTAAAGTTTTTTGTGGAGCAAAATGAGCTTTGTATGAAGGAAAGCAAAGTGGATGTTGGTAGCGCCTGTACAAAGGTACGGGGTCAGACAGGGTAAGAGAGAATCTTAAGCAGAAAAAAAAAGATGAAAAGAAAGACTGAAATGTTGAAATTCATCATATTTTTCACAGCATGGTTTCTGCCTTCTCACTGGTCATTAGCACACTCAGCTCTGAGTAGCAACTAGTTGGAGTCTGACAATTTCCTCAAATGTATATCTCTGATTGGGATCAAGTCCACAATAGTTCAGCTGAAGGTGTGTTTCCACTTCATCATGGGAACTGGTATAATGACTGATCTTGTCTGTTACAATTGTGTATACCATCAACTTTGATCTTGTCTGAAATGTATCAACTTAATAATTATCAGGATTTAAAATTTTCAAGAACCTGTACCGAGAGCTTTTCAGACACCTAAACATCATACCAATTTCTCATCCTCACATACATGTGTATATATCAGTAATGTCTGTCGACATTCAATGTCATTTACAACAGTTTTAAACACAATCTTTTCACATCAAAGCAACATGTTTGATTCTTATCATTACTGAGATTCACGGACAACCCATACACCAGTCTGTAAAAACTATCCCCAAACCACAAAGTGAATTTCAAACACCCACACAGGTTAGATCAGTCACACATATTAGAATCACCACACAATAAAATTACCTCACATTTTAGTCTTTAAAACAACCATGTGTACCTGATAAGATACAGTTTATAACAACCACTCATATGAAATACTCAAACTGAAAACTACTCCCCACATCTACTTCAATTCATTAAATACCACACCTGCTACAAAACGTTATTAAATTTCACAGTTAGAATGCAATCTGTTGAAAATACCACTATGGTCAAAAACTTCCAAAAAAACCCAGTTTCTTTGGAAAATTGAAAACATGATTTTACACCAAAAGGGGTGTAAAACAATTCTGTCTGATATGATGTAAACTCAAGTGTCAAAGACTACACACACATCGGAGAGAATTATCACAATCTGCATTTTATGGCATCTCATCAACTTTCTGAATGAGTACACAATGAGTGTTTGGGAGACTGTTGAGGGTTTTACTGGGCAAGGGAAAGAACAGTACAAGAATGGCAAAGTGTGTTTCATCTTCAGAGTTAGCATTATGTTTCTTAAGTAGAAGTACAACTGACAAAGAGTTGATGTGAGTTGATGGAACCCACGGCAGCTACAAGCCACTCAGTAATATACATTGCACACCCTACTTTCTAACAAAAATCAGGAAAAAAGCAATGCATAAGCTGTGTCACTGAATAACCCACATCCCCCACCCCCACAAAACCAAACAAACAACAGTCTGCATGGAGTAAAGTCCATCCTTATTTGGTGACTCACTGCTGGCCTCTCTCTGTTCTTCATTCCTGTTGATGTTTGACTTTATTTCTCTTCTTCCCAAAAGGATGGACTGTTTTAGTTAAACTTCTTTCTGATACAGTTTGGTATTTTTCTAACATTAAACTTTTGCCAAAATCTTAGCAAATGGTGATCCAATAAGCAATCTTTCTTCCAATGTTTAGGAACCAGTCAGAGCCTTTGTCTTAAGCTTATGCCTTCAATAAACAAGATATTGGTTGTGCAAAGAGGGCGGACCAAAATGAATAAGCATTAAAAAAATTAAAAAAAGCAACCAAAACAATCAGTTTTTCTGAAGCCTTTTGATTAGGATTTCAGAGTATGTTGATCTCACTTTAAACAACACATAAGCCACAGCCTAGGATAAGCTGCAGTGGTCAATTTCAAAGAAAACAACAATGCAGCTTATAGCCTATGATTCACAGTTCTATGGTATGCACACAGCAACTTCAGGTTTCATCATCTGACACCGCTTACCCTGTCAGTTCACTATCCAACTCTTGAGGTCATATTCTTTCACCTCTGACAGAATCTTTCAATGGGGAAAACCACATACAAAACACCCGACTACAGAATGGCCACTCTTTCACTCATAAGAGAATGTTATCTGACACATGTGGCTTAATTAAACGTCTATGACTAAGTCTATCTTATAGTGAGACAGATCAGATCTGAGTTCAGAGCTGAAACATCTACAATCAAATCTGTTTGTTTTAGAGTTATTGGCTGTGACTGTTGTTATGCTTATGGACAGATCACAGTTCATGTGAGACAGATCAAAACTGAATTGGCATTTAAAAGAGAGACAAAAGAAAAAAAGAGTACCCAAAGCCAACAAATGCCATTGCTTACTAGTCAGTGGTGTGATGCTGAGACTATATAGTGAAGAGAGTATTGGTTGTAAATCACAATGGTTTACCACTTCATCCGTTTCTATTTCATCATATGAGCTGATTGTTTATATAAACAAAACTTGTTTACAGAAAAAAACTGTTACTACATCGATTCAACTTGTCTGTGCACATCTCTGTCAAGCATATCACATACACAAACTTGAGCATGAAATCGTTCGACCACTTACATCATAATATTGTACTCTTTACAGTAAAATACTTTATATAGAAAACAAGACTTTCAAAAAACTCTTGCATATACGTCTATGTATAGATATTGACAACATATGGCAGCGGAATTTTGCAACCAAATTCTACTGAAATCCTTTCTTTTCAATATCTCCTCCTTCATCATTCAATAAAATATGCCAGAAACAACAAACGTCACATAAAAGAAAAGAAACAACAAACAGGAGGGGGGAAAAAATCTCACACACACAAAAAAGTAAGTCTGGCATTTTTCACGACTACAAAACCTCCTTCTCAATGTGCACGTTTCAACATCAGAAGTCTTGTCCTTTACTAAGTACAAAGTATCTCTCTCTGTCTGTCTGTCACACACACCCGAATACTGAAGGCCAACAAGGGGACGACATCGGCTTTACAGCAGTTTAATTTTCTCTGTGGCCTTGATGCCTTCCTGAGCCAGCCTGGCCAGGATGGGCTTGTAGATGTCCAAGGTGAAGGGCACCACCACGCCTTTACGCTGAATCTCACCTGCCCACAGCAAAAGGTAATAATCACACACCTTTACGCTGAATCTCACCTGCCAACAGTATAAGGTAATAATCACACACTTTTACACTGAATCTCACCTGTCAACAGCAAAAGGTAATAATCACGCACCTCTATGCTGAATCTCACCTGCCAACAGTATAAGGTAATGATCACGCACCTCTATGCTGAATCTAACCTGCCAACAGCAAAGGGCCAGGGTGGGCTTGTCAATGAATTTCACCTTCCTTCATGGAGATGCTAGGGGCCTGTCTATATAAATAGTATCCCTACCTTCTGGAAACTGTGCTACACACACAAACACACACTTTCTTCTTCACCTCACCATTACACTCAACCTCATATACTAACACACTTACACACACCATACATACACTTACTCTCTAACACACACACATACCTCATATACTCTCTTATACACACACACACACACAATAACATTCTCTCTCTCTTTCCTTCCACACACACACACACACACACTTTCCTCTTCACCTCTCTATCACACCCAACCTCATATACTAACACACTTACACACACACACACATTTACTCTCTAACACACACACACATCCCTCATATACTCTCTTACACACACACACATCCCTCATATACTCTCTTAAACACACACACACACATAACACACACCATTCTCTCTCTCTTTCCTTCCACACACACACACACACACACCACACACACACACACACACACACTTTCCTCTTCACCTCTCTATCACACCCAACCTCATATACTAACACACTTACACACACACACTTACTCTTAACACACCAATCTTATACTCTCTACACACACACAATCCCTCATATACTCTCTTAACCACACACAACACACACACACACACACAACCACACATAACATTCTCTCTCTCTTTCCTTCACACACTCTCTCTCTCTCTCCCTTCCACCCCTCTTATCCCTCTCATCTCTCCACCACACTGCGACACTGACCATCCAGCACCATCTTGGTGGCGATGCCGGTGGGCAGTCCCACGGTCTTGGCCATGGCCGAGGGGCCGTTGATGTCCCCGTAGTTGACCAGGTCGATGCAGCGCTGCTCTCTGTCGCCGTCCGGCCACGTGACGCGCACATCATGGTGCATCAGCACCATGTCTCGCTCCTCGGGTTCTGCCAACGCGCATGGGGAAATGATGGACAAGGGATGGGGCAAAACACATATTTTGAAAAAAAAAGGAAAAAAAAAATTATAATAAAAATTAGAGGCTACTTCAAAACCTGTATCTTGAACAAAAACGTCATCTGTCATTGTTAAATCTGCTGACAAGTATTGAAGACATAATTTTTTTTTTCAAGTCAGAAATTGCAGTCTTTTCCCTTCTTTTGTGTGTGTGTGTGTGCAGATGGCTTTGCCTTTTCCTACACAGTTTTGTCAGGGACAAACTTTTGTTGTTAATGACTTAAATTTTTTTTTTATATAGTTGTTTGCATGCACAAAATGCATACTGTACCCTGCAGCTGTCCTTAATGTACTTTCAGATGAAATAGCACCTCCCATAGTCTCATAGATAGCAAAAACCCCTGCTTTGCATGGAATCCGAGTCAGAGACTTGGCTTTCTACAACATGACTGTGTGCATTAATCTGCCTACATCACGCAGTAAACAATTATGACAGATCTTGAACTATAAACACATTTGTGAAAGATCCAACAAAATGATCCGTTTGTTCGCTTCATCACTCAAATCTTCAATTTACTCACCAAAGGCCAACTTCTTGGCCAGGTAGCTTGACAAGGTATCGATAGGAGATCCCCTCTTGTCGATAACATCATCACTGACGAGGCCCAAGCTGCACACAGACAACACCACACGTCACTGTCACTGTCAGAAAGAACTGTATGAAATATCATAATCAACATTACGCTACGAAACACTGGTCCCTAATCTTATGGTGTTTGTGGAGAAATGAAAGAAATATCACTTGCATCATTGGACAACACATCATCATCATCATCATCATCATCATCATCATCATCATCAGTCCCTTGACCAAGATGGTGAGTCATCAGGGAGCCAGGAGGGACCCATTGGTAGACAATGTTCTCCAGACTAGAGCCTGTGTGTAGCTTAGATACTACACAGCACTGGTCCTAAGCTTAGCTAAAGGGGGTTGTAGAGAAATGTAAGGAACATCATAAACACTACCACATTATAGTTACTACACTGGAAGCGGCTGCGCAGAGATGAAAAATATCACATGCACTAATTTACTACGCAACGACAGACACCATGGACTACCGGTTAAGACCATTTGACACCAATCCCATGGGTCCATGAAGTAATGGGTTTGAATCTTGGTGGCACCTGATAAATTAATGGTGGGCATTTTTACAATCTCCCACGTCAACTTCAAGTGCAAACCTGCCAATGCCTCAATTCCCTTAGTGTACATACACATGCAGATGATCAAATATGCATGTCAAAATCCCATAACTCATATCAGTATTTAGTGGGTTATGGAAACATTAACATATCCAGCATATATCCCTGAAGTCAGAATGCAGCTACCTTCATGGCGGGCAAAAAACGGTCATATACACAAAATCTCACCGTTGGTGAACCTCGGAGCTCTAGCCTAGGAATGGAAGAAAAAGACCAAACAAAAAAACTCGTGACATGACACTCACTCCATGATGACGTAACAAAAAACAAAAAATCCGGTGATGTGACACTCACTCCACAATGATGTAACACAAAATCTGGTGACGTGACACTCACTCCACGATGGCATAACAAAAAACAAACAAAAAAGAAGCTCCAGTGACATGACACTCACTCCACAATGATGTAACAAACAAAAACAAAAAAGAAGCTCCAGTGACATGACACTCACTCCACAATGATGTAACAAAAAAAAAAAAAAAAGAAGCTCCAGTGACATGACACTCACTCCACAATGATGTAACAAAAAAAGAAGCTCCAGTGACATGACACTCACTCCACAATGATGTAACAAAACAAACAAAAAAAGAAGCTCCAGTGACATGACACTCACTCCACAATGATGTAACAAACAAAAACAAAAAAGAAGCTCCAGTGACATGACACTCACTCCACAATGATGTAACAAAAAAAAGAAAAAAAGAAGCTCCAGTGACATGACACTCACTCCACAATGATGTAACAAAAAAAACAACAAAATCTGGTGACATGACACTCACTCCACAACGACGTAACAAAAAAAAAAAAAAAAGAAGCTCCAGTGACATGACACTTCACAATGACGTAACAAACAAACAAAAAAAAGAAGCTCCAGTGACATGACACTTCACAATGACGTAACAAACAAAAAACAAACAAAAAAGAAGCTCCAGTGACATGACACTCACTCCACAATGACGTAACAAAAAACAAACAAACAAAAAAGAAGCTCCAGTGACATGACACTCCACAATGACATAACAAACAAAACAAAAAAGGGGAAAAAAGGAGCTCCAGTGACATGACACTCCACAATGACGTAACAAACAAGACAAAAAACAAACAAACAAAAAAGAAGCTCCAGTGACGTGACACTCACTCCACGATGACGTCCAGCTGCTGCTTGTTGTTGTTCAGCTTGCTGAGGATCAGGTCCAGCAGGCTCTCCGTCAGAATGTCCTGGGGCTTGCCAAACGACTGGCACAGGAAGCCTTTCTGCACACCCACCCACCCATCACAGAGAACAGCAATGAAGTAAGAGACATAATAACAACCATTACAGCTGACAGATGGACAACACTGTATTGCTAAACAATGGAAGTTCTGTTTTTTAATTTTTTTAAACCCACAAAAACCCCACACAGGTGTAGGTGTATATGTGTTTACATTTAGTGGATCGGTGGTCTAGAGGTAACGCGCCTGTCTAGAAAGCGAAAAGTCCGGGTTGGGTGTGTGCGGTGGTTCGTATCCCGTTTGAGCCCGAAATTTTTCCCCCATCCATTAGACCATGAGTGGTGGTCTGGGCGCTAGTCTTTTGGATGAGACGATAAACCGAGGTCCCGTGTGTTACACAAAATTTTCAGTGCACGTAAAAGAACCCACGGCAACAAGAGAGTTGTCCCTGGCAAAATTCTTAGAAAAAAGCCACTCTGATAGGGAAACAAATACAGTTGCAGACCAAAAGAAAAAAAAAAGGGTGGCGCTGCTCTTGTGGTGACGCGCTCTCCCCGGGGAGAGCAGCCCGAATTTCACGCAGAGAAATCTCATGACTTAAAGTGGTATAAAATAAATTAAAAAGAAAAATTTGTTAATACACACCATCAAGACACAGACACACATACACAGCTCTGCGGTACACCAATGGTCAGATTTTGCGAATGCGACCATTTTTGCCCACCCTGAAGGTAGTCGGATTCTGACTGTGGGGGTGGTGTCTAAAACATGACACCAGTGTGCATGCATTTTAAAAAAACAAACTGTCACCCATTCCTACCTACATACAATGGTCTAATCTTCCGAATGGCAGAATGGGTTTTTAATATACATGTGTGCAAGATGTTCTGCATGCATTCGCACAAAGAACCTTGAATTATAGCCTCATCTGAAGGACTTTCTGGGGAGTGGGATCGATGCTGATGTGAACTCCAAACCCTCTCAAACAGGAGCCATGGTGGTGGCTAAAACCCAGGCTGTCAGATTCCAAGCACAATGCTCTAACCACTCGGCCATACTGTCCCCTGATTTAATCCAGTTTGACTGATGTACAACACCACCAGACCTGGAAAGGGACAGGCTCTGTCAGGTACCTTCACCTATCCTGTAGTCCCATGCACCGTGGGGGCACCAATGAAAATTTTGCAACCAGCTTCCTCCACTCCCTGCGGTCCTCTGCTTTTCTGTCAGGTACAACACGCCCAAAAGACACTGCTAGCAAAATTCAGTGCAGAGCCCCAGTGACTGCTCAAGGAATTACAGAGACAAGACACATCAAGACAAGTCAATATCACTGTCGGTCTTCCCTCACCCATGTCATGTCAGGTCCACCAGGGTGAAGGCTGGGATGGGCATCAGTGTCCAGGAATCCCATGGTCATCAGCGCTTTGATGGCCTCCGTGAAGCCCTGCAACATACATGAGGATATAAAAGGTGTGACACTGATTGGCGGGAAAATCTGTCAACACTTGGACGGAAAAGATCTAACACTGATTGGCGGTAAAATCTACAGCTCTGGCCCATGCCAACAACAGCTTTGTCATTATGTTACTGATGTAAGCAAACTGCTGCCAAAGCCTACATCAAAATGTTGTTATGCTAAGATGTTGTGTTGAGAATGTCTTCAGCCAAGATAAGCTGTTAGCATAACAACCTACACTCTCCTTTAAAAGAGAAAAAAAAACACCCTCTTAAGTTGGAATAGAGCTGACAGTCATAAAGGCACATTTCTCATCTTGTGTACATTTACAATCTCCTGATGATCTCAGGTGGGATGAATGAGTCAGGGTGCATCGTCTGGTCTGGGTGACTGCCGGGGTGTTAAGCTGAGGACCGTGCAACAGCAACACATCTACAGCTTTCCAAAGAGACCAAGCCCCCCTGTAATCTTCGGATGAGACCATAAACCGAGGCCCCATGTGCGAACGCATGCAGAACATCTTGCGCACACGTTAAATCCTGTTCCGCTTTTCGAAAGAGTAGGCGATTGTGTGCCGGTGGGAACAGATGACAAAATTTACAAAACCGCATACACACGGGGACTGGATGTAAAAAAGCACATGAGTGCTTATTCCATTATCCTCGATATAAAAATAAAAAAAGTCATCTGAGCGCTTTGATATTTTGCTTTACAAGATTCAGCGCTATATAAATTCCATACATTATTATTATTATTATTAATCTTGATACATGTATATATTCCTCCGCTTCACGTAAGCCAGCGACTGTCAGCTCACCTTGTACCGGATGGTGCCCCGCAGCACGGTCTGTGCAGTGGGGATGCCGTAAGCCTCGGCATACTGAGTGGAGTCCCGGTTGGGGAAACCCTCCAGGTTGAATCCCGGCAGGAAGTCCAGGGTCTCTGTGGCGTCCATCAGCCCTCCGTTGCCAGGAATCTCCACCATCTGGAACCCACAGCGGGTCAAATGTAGCAACGCCACAGCGCACAAACCCAGCATAACTCGGTCAAGGGTCCAGTGCTAAAATAAGCGCACCCCTTTTGTTTACCAAGTGCAAGTGTGGTCAGTTTCTGCTGTAATTTATTAGCACAAGCTGGGACGGAGGGGGATGGATAGCAGCCGAGAGTAGCTGAAAGTGGGGGAAACTGACAACAGCGACACTATTTTTGGGTCAGAAGATAACAGAACTTGGAAGTAGGCTTTTTTTTTTCCATTTTCTTTTCTTTTAGTTGTTGCAATTATATTCATATCCCTGCAGAGATTTTTAATGTAGGGAATTTTCTCCTATCTCCTACTAAAGGCTTTTTTTTGGTTGTTGTTTATGTTTATGCATAACATCAAGCAGTCAGCATAAGAACTGTTGCTCCAGTCCACTTATAAAGGCAAATGATTTTATTTGATTTAAACACACTCAAAATTCTTGACCTGAATTTCCAATTCCTCTACAAAATTTCAGTGAGAAATATGAAGTGGAACATCATCATCAATGCCTTTGTGCCTTATTGGCACGTAGGGCAGCAACAAATGATCTCCACTCCTGTCTGTCCTGGGCCAGCTTCCAGATGGTTCCCCAGGTATGTTGGAAGGTCTTCAGCTCTGTTTCGACAGTCCGAAGCCAAGTGTTCTTGGGTCGTCCTCGTTTGCGTTTTCCCTCTGGTATCCAGTGGAGGGCTGTTCGGGCGATGTTTCCCTGTTCCCGACGGCAGATATGCCCTATCCATCCCCATCGCCTATGCATGATGATGTTGTCCATGCTTTCTTGGTTGCAACGGGCAAAAAGTTCTTGGTTGGAGATGGTCTCGGGCCAGAAGATGCGCAAGATTCTTCTGAGATTCTTCGTGTGGAATGTGGATAGTTTGTTGAGGTCACTCTCAGTCATCCTCCAGCACTCCGAGCCGTACAAAAGGGTGGAAAGTACACAGCTCTGGTATAGTCTTAGTTTGGTTCTGGTGCTGTACTGGGACGATTTCCACACATTGTTCAGATTTCTATAAGCATTTCTTGCTTTGCTAATCCGGTTCTTGATGTCGCTGCCTGCTCCGCCGTCATGCCTAACAGTGCTCCCGAGGTATGTGAACTCTTCAGTTGTTGGTAAATCTTCTCCATTCACTGTGACCGGTGAGGGGTTCTGAACGTTCAGTGTCATCACCTCTGTCTTCTTCTGACTGATTTTCAGGCCTACTTGCTGTGCGAAAGTGCTGAGACGGGATGTCTTCTCTTGAATGTGATGGTGGGTATGTGAGAGCAGTGCCAGATCGTTGGCAAAATCTAGGTCTTCAAGCGTTGAGAATAATAATAATAATAATGTATGGAATTTATATAGCGCTGAATCTTGTAAAGCAACAAATCAAAGCGCTCAGATTTTATTTCATACCACTTTAAGTCACGGCAGATTTCTCTCCGTGAAATTCGGGCTGCTCTCCCCGGGGAGAGCGGGAGAACGCGTCGCCACTTAGCGCTGCGCCACCCTTTCACCCTTTTTTTTTTTTTTTTTTTTTGCAGCTGTATTTGTTTCCCTATCAGAGTGGCTTTTTTCTAAGAATTTTGCCAGGGACAACTCTCTTGTTGCCGTGGGGTTTTTTTACGTGCGCTAAATAATTACGTGTAACACACGGGACCTCGGTTTATCGTCTCATCCGAAAGACTAGCGCCCAGACCACCACTCATGGTCTAATGGATGGGGGAAAAATTTCCGGTCCAAACGGGGTACGAACCGCCGCACACTTCAGACCCGGACTTTTCGCTTTCTAGACAGGCGCGTTACCTCTAGACCACCGATCCACCATTGAGAAGGGGGTCCATCTGATGCCCCGTGACTGGTCAGCTGTTGTTTGTCTCATCACCCAATCAATTGTCAGGTTGAAGAGTAGTGCTGACATGGGGCAGCCTTGTCTGACGCCGGTTTGTACACTGAAACTGGTTTTGCTGTTTCCTACTCTGCACATGAAGTTGTTGTAGAAGCTCTTAATGACTAGGATAATTTCCTGTGGGATTCCATATGCTCGGAGTATGCGCCATACACTTTCTCGATGAATGCTATCAAAGGCTTTTTCAAAATCTACGAAGTTGATATACAGCTGTCTCTGCCATTCCGTGCACTGTTCGATGATGTTGCGCAGGGTGAAGATCTGGTCTATGCATCTTCTCCCTGGTCGAAAACCTGCCTGTTCCTTTCTGAGTTGTTGGTCCACTGCCTCTGAGATTTGTCCGATGATGATCTTTGCCAGAATCTTGCTGGGAACAGATAGCAGAGTGATTCCTCTCCAGTTGTTACAATTGTTCAGGGCTCCTTTCTTTGGGATCTTCACGATGACTCCTTCTGTCCAATCTGCTGGTAGCTGTTTCTCCTCCCATATAGCTGCAAAGAGTGGCTGTAGAACTTTAGATGCAAACTCTGGATCTGCCTTGAAAAGTTCTGCGTTGAGGTTGTCCTGGCCAGGGGCTTTTCCATTCTTGAGAGAGCTGATTGCTGCTATAATCTCTTCCTTCTTTGGTGGTGTGCTGTTCACATTGAGATCAGCATCAGGATCTTGTACATCTGCCTCTTCAGTTGATGGTGGTCTGTTGAGAACTTCGCTGAAATGTTCTGCCCATCTTGCATCTTATTCTGCTTCTGTGGTAAGTATTTGGCCTTGTTTATCTAGGATTGGTGTTTCGGTGTTGCTCCGATACTTGCCACTGACAGTCTTAGTGATCTTATACACCTGTCCTTGTTCTCCCTTTGCGGCGGCCTCCTCTGCTTGTCTTGCAATATCATCCATGTCGGTATGCTTGTCTGTTCTTGTCATTCTCTTCACAGTTTGGTTTGCTTCTCTGTACTGTTGTTTGTACCTCTCTCTTATCCGCTCTGACTTTGTCTCTAAGATTTTCTTCTTCAGTTCTCTCCTGTTCTCAATGGCTTTCCAGGTGTCTGCTGTAATCCACCTTTTTCTCTTCCTCTGTCTCTGTCCTAAGCACGTTTCACTGGCTTGTGTGTAGGCTGTCCTGACTTGTTTCCACATGGTGTTTATATTAGTCGTGTCCGGAGGTGTGTAGTTTTCAGTATCCACCAGTGCTTGGAACTTGTTTTTCAGCTGGAGGGTGAAAGCACTCTTTACTTTGGTGTTGCGCAGCTTTTCCACATCAAAACGTTGTTGTCTTGGTTTCCCAGATCCATTTTTTCTCAGCTTCACTTTTAGGGTTGCAGTGACAAGGTGGTGATCACTGCCAACATCGGCTCCTCTCCTTACTTTTACATCTAGGAGCGATCTCCTCCATGTCCCATTGATCATCAGGTGGTCGATCTGGTTTTTGTCTCTTCCATTGGGGGAACACCAGGTAAGCTTGTGGATCTCAGGGTGTGCAAATAATGTCCCTCCAATGGCCAGGTTGTTTGTCATGCAGAATTCCACCAATCTTTCTCCGTTGTCATTTATGCTGCCACATCCTTCTTTTCCCATGGCTCTTTCTTGATTTGTGTTGTCTTTTCCGACTTTTGCATTTAGGTCACCCATCACTATCCTCATGTCATGGTTTGGTGTGTTTTCCATTTTAGCCTGTAATTGTTCATAAAATGTATCTTTGCTTTCTTCTCCACTGTCGTTGGTTGGTGCATAGCACTGTATGATTGTGGTATTAGCATGTTTACCTTTCACTCTTATCTTCATCATCCTGCTGTTGATAGGTTTCCACTCCATCAGGCATTTCTCCATTCCTTTCTTCATGATAATTGCTACTCCCTCATGGTGTTGGTTGTCATCTCTACCACTGTACAGCACTGTCTCTCCTGTGCTGGCTCTGTATTTGCCTGATCCTGTGAAGTGGAACATATCCTGTCAAAAAAGTGAAGGATGGTAGGTTTGATACTACAATTTTGATAAAGTGGCATACCCTGTAATAGTCATTGGTGTTCTATCCTGTAATTTATTTCTTCCCTTCAATTTTAAAACACAGGGTGGTGATTTTTGTCAGTGTGTATGCGTGAAAATACTTCATTTTGACATGTTTTGATACTCTATGATACTTACTCAGAATGTCAATGTTAAAGATGCACTGCACTGAAGCAAATTTTGCAGTTCTAAGAAAAGAAAATGGCTCTGTAAATCATAAAGTACTGAAAAAAGACCCATTTCTTACGAAAGCACGCACACAACACATAAACGTAACTGTAAAAATGTATGCATGGATGGATGGATAGATGTGTGTGTGTGTATGTGTGTGTGTGTGTGCGTGCATGTGTGTGTGTGCATGTGTGTGTGGTGTGTGTGCATGTGTGTGTGGTGTGTGTGCATGTGTGTGTGTGGTGTGTGTGCATGTGTGTGGTGTGCTTGCATATGTGTGTGTGTGTGTGAGTGAGTGAGTGAGTGAGTGAGCGAGCGAGTGAGAGTGTGTGTGTGTGTGTGTGAGAGAGAGCGTATGTGTTTGTGTGTGTGTGTGTGTGGATGTTCATGTGTGTACATGTTCATGTGTGTGTACCTAGATGTATACAGGGCATACCATGTCACAGTACATAAAATGACATCTCAGTCAGTGATCTGAAGACCATTACCTTTCCATCACGGAGGTAGCGAGCAGAGGCAAGTGTGTTCAGCAACACGCCCTTAGGGTACCAACTGAAACCACCAAAAAAAATGTTTAGATCTTTACAAGACACGTACAAGCTAGCACAATTTTTATCTGCTGTGTCAATTGCAGACAGAAGGAAAAAAAACACACACACAGACAAACATAACATAAAATTCTGTTTAAATTCTATTTCAATCATTATTCTTTTCCTTGGGTTTTATTTTGGGATTATTTTTCCTTTTCGATGGATGGTTTGACCAAAAAAATTAAAAAACAAAAAAAAACTGCACTGCTTATTCCATGTACCATCTGGAAATTAAAATTTGACTTTGACACACACACACATAAATAAAAGAACTGACAATGCTCACCAATGGCACTTTTCTAATTCTACTTGAAGTGTTCAGCCAAGGGGGTAAATGGCTGTTGGTGTACCGGATATGAGCAAGGTCGACTTCCAGTCAAGATGAAAGCATCCGCTTTGCTAACATTTTCCAACTACTCTGTTCTTTGATGAACAAGGCAGCCTGTCCTGCCAGGCAAGACATAGTCTGACACAAAGCAACATTCAATAGAAAAAAGGTCATGGCTGTCCCATAACCCATGTAGTCATTGGGGAGTGAGGTATCAGAGACCTCAGCTTCTCTAGGGGCCAGCATTTTTATGGCAGTGCCCATCTCCTCTCCTTCACTGCTTTACCTTCCCTGACCCTAAAGAGGGCAGATACCCATTGGCAGCTGGGTGAACTGGGGAACTGTACTGAAATCGAGGTGCATGAACGGTCACCTATCCATGATGGATCCATGCTCAACACTGCTTAACCTTACCCTGGGGATAGCGAGTTCTCTGACCACTGTCCTATCCAGTATTTGATACCAAGCATTAAGCTTGAGGCTACAAACACAGTTGTACCATAAAGTTGAGGTGTACTCAGCACTTGAGCACTTGGCCAGGTGGGAATGTTCCTATCCTCAAGAGTTACAACAGGGTGGGTCATCCTGACACTGGCAGACAGAGAATGAAGACATCTACATCTCTAAATATCTGAGAAATAAGAGACAACTGTTTTGCACCTTACCAATCACACCAGTGTCAAAATAGGTTAAAGATACACAAATCAATCACTGCAGACTTTTGCAGACAAACACTGCTGACTTTAAGGGAAGGAGTGGGTTTTTAAGATTATTATTTATAATACTTATGGTTAAACTTTACAATATTTTTGGAAGGAGAAAATTAACTCAAGACTTAGAGACATATTTAAATTTTCCAACATTAGAAAAAACAAAACAAAACAAAAAACACCAACATAATCTCTACAAATTTAATGTAAAGAAAAATAAATCCTGTCATGACATATTTCTAACACTGACCTGAACTTGTAGCGCAAGGGAGTGTCTGTGTTTTCTGGGGCAGGCAGTCCACCACACCAGGACACGTAGGACGTGATCTTTTGTTTGCACAAAGGGAGAGCACACTTCAGTCAGACTATGTTTCCATGAAAACACACACACTGGCAGTTACATAATATAGGCAAGGATGTACACACCAGACCACTCTTCAGCGACTATAAATGAGACATGGCACAACAGTCTCTTGATCCTGACATAGCAAGTGCAAAGTATCCAGTGTTGGCAGAATGGTCTACCCCTTTCAGCCAAAACTAGGGCTGCCATTATGAGTATCTTTCAAACAAACATACACACAAACAATGGAAAGGGCAAAGCATTCAAGTTGCCACCTTACCACTCCCCTCCCTAAGGAATACACTGCAGAAAATCTTGTGTTTGAAAAATTACTTCACTACTTTATATAAAAATTCCTAGGGTAAGAAAAACACAAACAACAAAACTTTCTCAGATCATTCTCAATGTAACAAAGGCATATCTTTTAAAAAAAAATATAAATATAATCTGAACACACACACACACACACACACATATATATAGATACACACACATCACAGCACCACCCCCACCCTCTCTTACTTACTTGCCACACAATATTTTGGGAAAAATGTTATTTCTTTCCCCATTTCTGATTTTAATACCCCTCTCCCAAGATTTCAATCTCCTTATTTAAAAACCAACCACCCCACAAATAAAGATGCTGTTTCTCTCTAAGACTGACACTTGGCAAACATACAAGACAGTGATCTGGTACACCCAGTGACCCGGTCTCACCTTGCCTCCCAGCTGCTTGACCTCGTCAAAGCACTGCATGGCCAGCATGTGGTCAATGCCAGGGTCCACCCCCACCTCGTTCAGAATGGTCACTCCATTTTCCTCCGCACTGAAACCACACACCAGAGCTGACGTGACCATTAAGTAAGTAACCCACCGGAATTTCTCTGTCTTTGAGATAATAAAGCTTTTGAATTTGAAGTCAATACATAGCCAGTCAAAGGCATCAACCTTCCCCCAAACAAGTCATAATCATTACATATTTCGACAGGTTTCCTACTTAACATGACATCATCAAGCTGCACAAGAACAAATGCCTCCCCCGAGGGAGTGCCGGGGGCCTATCAGTATAAATAGCATCCCCACATTCTGGAAATTCTGTGCTAGAAATTTCCTCTTTTCTATCACTCTCTTTGTTTCTGCCTTGTTCCTTTTCTTCCTGTCACCTCCTTGTCTATTTTCTTCCTTCTTTGTCCATTCTCCTGCCTTTTTTCCAGAAAGAACTTTAAAGGTAACTATTCACTCTTGTGCCGAAGTTGGATGCGCTGGGCCTGACTTGTCAGGTGCTTCAACGGCAGCGTGACGCATTTTCGCTCATATGACAGACAACAATAGTTGCTGTCTGAGCGTTCGACGAACGAAGAAGAAGAAAGAACAAATGCATCTCATGCTGGTCACTGGTTTCATAAAGCAAAAGATACAAGTTCATACTGAAGACCCAAGCTCTTCTCTTTCATTTGATACCCTGGCCTTTCAATTCCTTGAAGCAAGGGCTACTAAACTATCCTGAAGACCTACACCTTTTCCTGGAACTTAAATCTTCAGAAAGAAATAACACAAAAAGATCTAAAAATGATTTAAAGTAGCAAAAGTAAATAAGGAAGGCCTCATAAGCCAGTTACACTGAAGACTGGAAATCTTGAACAGAACTGAAATGAGACTGAGCTGTTACCAAACAGCTACGGATCAAAATCTCTTCTTCTTTGTCAAATGCTCAGACAGCAACCACTGTTGTCTGTCCTATGAATGAAAAGGCGCTGCACTGCCGTTAGGCACCCGACAAGTTGGGCCCAGCGCATTTGACTTGAACTGTTACTAAACAGGCATGAATGAAAATGTTAACCTGAAGTCTGCCTAAAGAGCAGGTGACTCAACCCTGCAAAAACACCTTCACTGTCTGGGTCCTAAAATGTATCAAATCAGAAGAAAACATCTAGTTACATTTATTATTCATTCACTTCCCTTTTAGAAAATAGATGTTTGTCAAATCAGATTTTAATCCAGGTCTTTTTGTGTCAGCATCCATCATATGAATTTCTGATGATGTTTTTCAGATAATCAGGTACTCATTTTCCTATCTGTCTTGAAGAATAACCCCCCTGGCAGGTAGGTTGACAAAGCTTTGAAGGCGCCCCAAAGGATTTGGAATCTGAGGGATCGATCGGTGATGGTGACAGGTAGGCTAACGGTTAAAGACAGGCAAGAAACTCTGACCCACCTCTTGTGCAGCATTGCCATGTCTGGGGACACGTAGCTGGCGGTCACCATGTGGATGCGATGACTGATGCAGATCTTGGCCACATCCACATGCAGCGCATACGGCAACAAGCTGGACAGCACACAAACATATCACCAAAATGATTACTGATAGTGAGTCCTTACTGCATAAGACAGAGATAGATACATCTCAGGAAATAAGGGCGCTAGTGTTCAGAATAGTAAGGTAAAGGTAAAGGAGTCCCATAACCTATAAGGTCGTAGGGGAGCGAGGCGTCAGAGACCTCACTTCTCTAGGGCCAGCATATTGAGGACGGCGCCCATCTCCTCTCCCTCGCTGCTTTACCTTCCCTGACCCTAAAGAGGGCAGGTACCCATTTACAGCTGGGTGAACTGGGGGACTATACTGAAGCCAAGGCGCGCAAAAAGGTCACCTATCCAAGTGGTAACCACGCTCGACGCTGCTTAACTTGGCTGGGGAAAAGCGAGTGCTCCGACCACTAAGCTATCCCGTCCCCTGTTCAGTATACAGTATTCCCTTGTGTTCAGTATACTCGCTGTTAATTTCTTTGTCATGTGCACAGGTCAATCTATCTTCCCTATCAATGTACAGCACTTCTGGACAGTGTCCAGATACTGACAAGGAAGAACAAATGATTTCCTAACCTCTGCAGTTGTACACCCCGTGTCCCTAAGAACTGAAGCCTGGAACCCATTTATTGTACACTGTTCCAGATGAGATGTTTGGATGAGACTATAAACCGAGGCCCCGTGTGCAAATGCATGCAGAACATCTTGCGCACACGTTAAATCCTGTTCCGCTTTTCGAAAGAGTAGGCCATTGTGTGCCAGTGGGAACAGATGACAAAATTTACAAAACCGCATACACACGGGGACGGGATGAAAAAAATAAGACCACATACACCATCCTGAGGTGCTAGTGCATAATATGAAGTTTCAGGGTCTGCAACCCCTTCAGCTACATCACCAGCTGATGAAGAAAGAAGGTAAGGACATTCCCTGACATGACGAAGTCAACACCCACAGTGTGAACAATCATACCCCGCCTTTGACCTCTGATCCTTTTGACCTGTTTGATACTCTTTGCTAGTATTCACTGGAGAGATGAGAGGGAAAAAAAGATGCATGTATGAGTGCAAGGGTGAATGTAAGCATCTCAATTTTTAAAATTTGTTTTATTTTTATTTCCAGATGGTATATTGACTCAGCAACGCACTTGCACTTTTTCATCAAGCTGTGTGTGTGTGTGTGTGTGTGTGTGTGTGCGTGCATGCAGGTATGTGTGAGTGAGTGATTGTGTCCGCCTGTGCACACGTGCAGGTATGTATGTGCATGCCCATAAGCATACATGCAAACATGGGAACATACAACATGCATGTGTATGCTCATCCACACTTTCACAGACATGACATGCACGTATACAGTCATTTTATCACCAAATACAATCCTTTCTCATAATGATGCAACTTTTTTTTCCGTTTCTTTTTCTTCACTGTTCTCATTCCTCGGCTAGTGGAGCTCCAAGATTAACCAGCAGTACCACTTTTCCATACCCAGCTGTTTGCCCATCATCTGCATTCCAGCTTCAGGGAGATGCAACACCGAGACTGACCATGGCCACCACCCACCTGACGACGATGTCGTATTCAGGAATGAGCTGCTCCAGCTCCTCCCTGTTGCGCTGAATGTCCAGCAGCAGGTCCTCCACGTTGGGCTGTGCTGACCGCACCATGTCCAGCTCATCCCGCAGTTGAGACGCTGCACACAGTTTTACCTTTAGCGATTAAACGCACATACATACATGCATGCGCATGTGCACGCGCACACACACATAAACCATCAATCATTACATTTTCTCCAAAATGGGTTTCCTTTCTAAACACAATTTGCCAAGAACTCTCATTTAGTAGTAGCCACTTATTGGAAAACACCAGAGACTTATTATCATTATTATTTTTTTTTTTTTTTTTTTTTTTTTTGCTGCCTCATCTTCTGTGACGTCCCCCGTCCTGCTGTTCCAACGCCGCTCATCTCAATCTCCCCACCACAGCCATACCCAGATTTGTTATGTCTCATCCTCAGGGTCGGAGGCCCACAGGGAGCCCATCACTATCAGGCCGCCGCGGGGCCACCAGCCAGAGGGGCCCTGCACTGCTGCTGGGTCACTTTGGCGGTGTTCAGTGGTGCCTGTTCTGAGCTAACATACGCAGGACACCACCTACTAAGCCCCCTACTAACGACAGTATTAGCTCAGTCGCGGAGCCAGACTGAGTGAGTTGCCCACCCGAGGTGGCAACCACCACAACGTCCCTCCAACGACCGTCCCCCGCGAACCTCCAACCCCAAAGGCTTTGACACAAACTCATCACAGGCATAGAAGTGTATGGGCAAACCGAATCTGAGGTCACCATGAGACCAGAGAAACTGGGACCACCGAATCAGAGGCAATTTTTTTAATTGCATGATGATCAATGACAATGAGGATGACGTAATTATGCTGCTGTGGAAGTGCATATGCTTTGAGACTACTTGACAGGGTTGTACTCTACGCTTACTATCATAATATATCCCGGCGTCAACCGGGCCCGAGAGATACAGACACCTGCAGTGTTGGTCAGGTAATTTGAGCAACACTCTCAAACTCGCATCCGTTAAGTGGATGAAGCTCGACTGTGTGGTCCCAATCTTCCCACTGAGCCCACAGCACACTCACTCTGGGTAGGAGCCGGCCGGAGTCCGAAAAATCCCTATGACTCTTATGGGATTCGAACCCGCGACCTTCCAGTCCGTAACCCAAGGCGCTAACCACTGCGCCATGGCGGCTGGTCTTATTATCATTATTATTTTTTATGAAACAACGCACATACATACATGCTCTTGCATACAACCATCAATCATTACATTTTCTCCAAAATGGGTTTCCTTTCTAAACACAATTTGCAAAGAACTCTCATTGAGTAGTAGCCACTTATTGGCAAACACCAGAGACTTATTATCATTATTATTTTCTAATGAAACAACTCTCTTGATCTGTCTCTGTACAGAGGGTCAAACTAATGACCTACCGACTGTCACGTGGGTCTGGGGGTCGCGTGCCAGGTACTCTATGGCAGGGCGGGCCACGTAGCCTGCCCCCAGAACCAGCACACGCTTCTCCGCCTTCCGCATGGCTGCCTTGTGTGCCGACCTGGAAAAAAAAAGTACCATTCCAAACTTGAAGCACTTTTTCCATGTTACAATCAATCATTTCACACACAAAAAATGAAGGCATAAAATGAAACATTTTCCATAAAAATTAAAGGGGAAAAAATTCATATCAACTACTCAAATTGATTTCAACTATATATCTGCAAGAGTGCTAGCCCAAATTTTTTTAACAGTGTAATAGCGGTGATGGTTGGTTGATGGTACAGTCCCTGAATCGGATTTTATAATTTTGCTGGGACTCTAATACAATCAAACTGACCAAGAAAAAAATGGTGTAAACACGTCTGAACTGTTTTTGCCGGTGGCTATAATCTGAACCTGTGGTATTCCTATGACAATAAAAGCTTCACATTGCAAGACACTCTCTCTCTCTCTCTTGAAAGCAGGTACAAAGACAACACCTCAAAGTTCTTAATTAAAAGTTGATATTCAAGGAAATGGAGAACATCTCTTAATATTTTTTACTCCAATAAGACAGCAGGTCATTTTCCTCTCCATTCTTTTGGCTTACAGCAAAGACAAACAACTAAATGCCATAGGAAACCAACTATGACATCCACTGCTGTGGAATCCACTGCCATGTTTGTGACATGCTCAGTCATCGATCACTTGGTGATATAAAGCAACATGAAACAAACTACAAACTCAGCTAAGCCAAGCTATATCGTTTGATGTTTTTCATATTTTCTGTCAGTGTGCTATACATGCCCGAAAAGATATTTGTTTATCCATAGTGACAAAGGCATGTGTACCAATATGAATGTGACATCATGTTCTTGTTCCATCAATACTATCAGAGCTAAACACACTGAATGGGTATAACATATAAAAATCCTACCACATCAAAGAACATAGGCAAATCCACAACAGAAAAGTGGGCAGTTATAAGAAATAGACCTGATATTCTCATCTTACAGGGTTTTTAGTCCATTAAAACAGCAGAGTTTAATTAGTTAAGTCAATCAATCATGATGCTTGCAGCCCTGCAAACCACAGAGGTCATATTTCATGGCTGTCACCTCCTTAAGAATGAAAGATTAGATTAAGATTGTGGAACTGTTTAATACAAATGAAAACACCTTGACAAGCAACACCCATTCATTCAATGCCCACGGCCCAGGCCAAAAGCTGTGTCAGCTATTGATGTCAGCTAATTGCCAAGGTCTACACGAAAATGTTGTTATGTAGTAAAATGTTGTGTTGAGATTGCCTTCAGCCATGACAAGCTCATAATATAACAACATGTACTCTCCTTTAAAGGAGAAAATCCTCTGACATCAGAGTATGGGTGCCTATATGGCGAGGTACTTGAAAATAGTCGTACACGCGAACTTCTCACCCGGTGTACTTCCTATCTCACAGTGATTCCCAGGTGGAATGAGTGAGTCAGAGTGCATGTTCTGGGTGACCCCCAGGGTGTAAAGCTGGGGAACGCACAACAACAACAACAACATTCAATGCCTAACTGATCAACATTACGTCACAATAATAACATATTTACATGTTATGATCTTTGCACACTTTAACTCCTCTTCTTCTGGGAAAATAAAATGTGCACATGCAATCAGTGTGAGAAGTCAACAGCGTAGTCACCAACACTGTCTTTAGGTAAACCGTCTTTCACTGCTCAAATATAACCCACTTCTGAGGCTGGAAACATAACAGTGTCCTTGTGATCTGTGACAAGCAGCTTGAAACTTCTCTCTCTCTCTCTCCCTCTTCCCCCAAGTATGTCTCCTGCACCCTCCCCCTCCCCTTCCCTATGGTTGTATAAAGGCCTGTAGTTAATGTACAATAAACATCATAATCATTTTCTCTCTCTCTCTTTGTTTCTTTCTGGTGGTCATCCTAGCCATAAAAAAACCCCCAAAAACCATGGAGCTTTGCCAAATGCAATACAGAGACAAGATTAAGTGACTCCAAACCAAGCCTGGAAGTCTTTTTTTCTGTATACCCCCCCCCCCCCCCTCCCCACCCTCACACTATGAAGCTGACATCAGCGCCCAACATGCACTTTTTCTTATTTCAACATGCCCTAGCCTACATTCATTTATTCATCAGCTTGGTGGTGTCTCTCTGTCCCCCACCCCCCTCCCAATCCCCACCTTGAAATCGAGTGATTATGTATGAGGGGGTCACAATGACGAAGATAGGGCAGAGAGAGAGTTGAGTGAAAGTTGAATATTTGAGGCTGCTATCTATGTTGGAGACAGAGGTGGTGTTTAGTTTCATAGGCACATGAATAAAAAAAAAATTCTGACATCTTGTCTTTCCCTTTTTGTCTTCCCATTTACCTAAAAATACAAGATATTACAATAAGTATTTAGTGAGTGTTGTTGTTGAAATTACTAGCGTAAACAGTTTACTGTGATATTTCTGCACGTCTGTGTAATATCCAAAAACCATAAACATAAATTTTCAACTTTTATATAAACCCAAATATAAAGATCATGATGCATTCCATGTGTGTGTGTGTGTGTGTGTGTGTGTGTGTGTGTGTGTGTGTGTGTGCTCTTACTCTTGTTGCATTTAGTGATTAACTTACTGGAAGTAACTTTTCTTTTAATGGGGAAACAGAACACAGGATATACATGTACACACAAACAGCAATCAAATATCTATGCCAATCACAATGCTGAATCAACTAGGGAAAAAACACTGAAACAATCTCACATTCTTGGAAAAACAATCTTCATCTCTTTCTCACCATGATTGTTAAGGTTGAGAAACTATCAACAATAACAGGGGAGGGAGGGGGTGGTGGTGCGGGTTGAATATGAATATCATGTTATAGACTTCACTCACTCACGCTCTGTTTTATTGGGTGACTCCATAGCAGACTCACTATTCATCTCCCAGCCAGAAATGTAACCACTTCCTTTATTTTTGATTTGCCACTGAACTGCCAACACCACAATGACAGATCTACATAACAATTTCACCAGCTCTTCTCCCTCCCCTAAATACCACAACCTCAATCATCTGTTGACAAGCTCTACACAAAATGGGTCACCAATACACAAGTTAAAAAAAAAAAGGGGGGGGGGGGGGGGGGGCTGTGCACTTATTCATTCATGCCACATACAGGAATATTACAACAATCACACCACTAAAGTGTCCCTGACCCTATGATACACTAAAATATTCTGAGTTTGAGCTTTGCCCAGGTAAACTTTTTTGCCTCTAAGAGGTAGTTGGCCTACATTTTTGTCTTCTGCTTCCAGGAAGTTACCTGTGTATTTATGTGACTATACAAACAGCAGGCATATACCATTTGCTCAGAAATCCTCTAAGAAGTACGTATGAGGTACATCTAAATAACTGAAAGCTTTAAAATAATGGGAATTTATTGCAGTGGTTAACAAGATAATCTGATTTGTAACACATTCTGCAATTTGTATCATATTCTGTTTATTTCACAGCCCAGTTAATTATGCCAGCCATAATTATAAGATGTATATCATGTCAAGAAAGAACACTAATGTCACAACCTACTAACAACCAAGGCACCAGGTTTTAAAAAAACAAACCCAAACAACCCAACAACAACAAAACTGAAGACAAAACAAACTTGTCTTCAAGCCAACAGTCATACTAAATGTAATACACGTATGATTTAAAATAAAAAAGTTTTTTAAATGCCCATCCAAAGATCCTAAGACATGGTTCACAAGCAATTCACAAACTTAATGATTCACTGGATAAAGTGTAGTCATGCCTTACACACCACTAACCTCAACAAAACAAAAACAAAATTGTTACCAAAGAGAGGAATAAAACTGCTGTTCACATACAGAAAAGAAATGTCTCATTGAGAACGTATGGCAAAAAACATACATAGTACATATCCTGACAGACAACACAACACATCTTGAAGGGGTCAGTTACCCATTCTTGTGCAAACTGAAAACTATGAGGTTACATGAAGTTCTATGTTAAACTTCACTATATCACATACAGTGAACCTTGAAAACTACTTACCAAAATAATGTATGTCATGTAAAGGAAACCTTCAAAACTATTTATCAACAAGCTAATTTTTCTTATTCCTAGCCAGATTGACAGTATACCAACCCACTTGGTGAGAATAATCATGGGTAGCTATGGAAACAACAGGGAGATAACTCATTCTCCTTTAATATTTACCTCTTTGTTACAATTAGTCATAACGGCCTCAATTTCATTGTTTGGGATCATCAAACTGAAAGGTTGGATATTTCTGGGCTCTGGTTAGGTCTCAACTACCCACACACTTTTAAAGTCACCAAACTACTTCCAGGTGCTGCTAACAATAATTTATTCAAAATGTGTGTGTGTGAAGTCAAGTCAATATGATCTTTATTGAGGATAAAAGAGTAAGCTTACAAGCTTTTTTCATCCTGCCCCTCACACACACACTTTTTTTAAAAAACCAACAACCCCCCCCCCCCCCCCCCAACAAATGAACAAACAAAAATGGCTTCATAAAGCACATGAAACAACTTTAGCAAATCATATCGAAGCAAAAGAAGGAAGCAACACAACTGTCAACATATATACAAATCCAGAAAATTCCCTATGAAACATAACAACGAGACCTAAAATGAAGTATCCACCAACAAAGTGATCACAAATGCAAAATTCATGGGCATCCAAATTTTTTGTCCTAAAAAATGAAACCAAACAAACAAACACAAAAATATATAGATCTACTTGCATGCAATCATTTTATATAGATCTACTTGCACACAAAGCTTGTGAGGTCTTACTGAAACATATGTTGTTATGTTCATGTAGGATGTTATAAAGTTGAAGTACAGTTGTTCATATAGGCTGGTAGGAAATCTGTCGTTCCTGTGAGTTAAAACTGGGGCACTGGACATCACCATATGGACCTGCCACCTCCCAGACAGGGTAGTGCTAAAGGTTGGTGAGCCTTCTTCCATTTAACGTCTTTCCTCATAAGTGATATCAGACGACAGGAGAAAGAGGGCCAGGGAGCACCCAGTAAGAATGACTATGTGAGCGATTGAAAGTATGTGCTAGAGAGAGGGGGAGAGGAAGAAAGAGAGAGAGAGAGAGAGAGAGAGAGAGAGAGAGACAGAGAGAGAGAGAGAAAGAGAAAGAGAGAGAGAGAGAGAGAGAGAGAGAGAAGGGAGGGGGAGAGAAGTTGTGTATGTGTGTGTTATTATTATTCTTTAATTCATTATTCTTTATTTCAAGGATAATGCAATAAGCACCCATCCAGTCCCTGTGTGTATGCAGTTTTGTAAATTTTTTCATCCGTTCCCACTGGTACACAATGGCCTACTGTGCGTGCGTGCGTGCGTGCGTGCTGCGTGCATGTGTGTGTGCACGCGCATGCATGACTGCTATTCCTGAAAATAATTCAACCCAGTGTAAATCACTTTACCTGCATGTCTAAAAAACAATAATAATTATCTGCTGGAGCCCTATGACAAAGATCAAACACAACCAAAGAACATGTTATCTTTTGTGCACACGTTCTTTGTGTGCTTGCAGTTTCATTCTCCAATTCTTTAAGAAAGTCAACCAAACTGAACAATTTCAAAATCCTCTGCTCAAGACAAAAAGTTATCTTTAGAAATACTGAGCTGTGCTAAAATCTCACATTACTCACACGTCTGAACAACAACAACAAAGAAAGAAAAAAAGAAAGAAAAGTTCTAGGTCTTTATCAATAACTTCAGCCACTATGAAACAACAACAAAACCCCACTATAACACACACACACACACAACAACAACAACAACAAAACCCCACTATAACACACACACTTACAAATCGAACATAGTCCTTCGGATGAGACTATAAACCGAGGCCCTGTGTGTGAATGCACGCAGAACATCTTGCACACACGTTAAATCCTGTTCTGCTTTTTGTAAGAGTAGGCCATTGTGTGCCGGTGGGAACAGATGACATAATTTACAAAACCGCATACACACGGGGACTGGATGTAAAAAAGCACATGAGTGCTTATTCCATTATCTTCGATATAAAATATATAAATAAAATAAAAATAAACATATCCTTTTATGTCTTTTGATGGTCTCTATCTACCAAAGATTATTAGACAAAGATAAAAAAATAAAT
>CM054146.1:9834343-9924343 GCA_028751875.1 Rapana venosa | reverse complement strand
TAAGTACAATTCCCTGGTCTGCCTCTCCAGTTTTTGTTTTGTTTCCTTCTTACAGTCACCCACACACTAATGCTGAGGCATACACATTTACACACACACACACACACTCAAATGCACACACATGCACTTACACATGTGCAGGTGTGCAAACACACACACACTTTCTCTCTCCTCTCTCTCTTACACACACACACTCTCTCTCTCACACACACACTCTCTCTCTCTCTCTTACACACACACACGTGCGCACACGCTCACGCACGCAATTGGTGAAGATTACCACTTGTGATGTTACATATTTCCAACCCTTTGGTGCAGAGTGTAAACAACTAATTAAAAGCAAGCAAAAAGTATTCATCAAAACATCAGCATACACGGTCAGCAACCAACCTACAGACTTGACTTACGGTGGAACGGAGCTCTAAAGGGCACGCACCTGCCTACAAAGCAACAGCAGGTTCGATTCCCGTTCCTTCCCCAAACTTTTGCCCCATCCACTAGACCATGAGCGGTGGATTGGGCGCTAGTCTTTCAGGTGAGTCAATAAACCGCGGTCCTGTATGCAACACACATTCAGCACACTAAAAGTACCCACGGCAACAAAGAGAGTTGTCCCTGGCAAATTTCTGTTGGGAAAAAAGACACCGTGATAGGGAAACAAATAGTTAAATACACATACAGACAGAAAATAAAAAATAATCGGTGGCAAGGGAAACAAATAGTTCATATACATACAGACAGAAAATAACAATAATCAGTGGCACTGGTCTTGTGGCAACATGCTCTGCCCAGGGAGAACAGCTCGAATGTGACACAGAGAAATCTGCTACGACTTAAAAGTGGTATACAATGCAAATACACCGGGCAGAGCTGTGCCCTGTCTTCGCCTTTCTGTGAACTATCTTCAAGTTCGGCAGTTCACCTTTTTTGTTAATTCTTTACTTATTCTGCACTTTTAATCAACACCCAAACTAATTCAAAAGTAAATTAAAACTGATATCGTTCATTAAAAAAAAAGTTCACTTGGTTAGAGATTTAGGTACAAGAGTGCCGAAGTGGTGGTGGTGGTAGTGGACAGGAAAGAATTTCAGGTAACTGAGATACCTAACATTTTATATTGTTGATTGTATCTGTAATATATATATAAATATATAAATATATATATATATCGTACAGATGTGATCAACAAGGTCAGCCAGGTCTGAATGAGTTTGGTTAATTTATCATCTGCCACAGACATCAGATTACCTACATGGATTCCTTTCTTTAAAAAAAAAAAAAAAGAAGAAAAAGATTTTTTTTAAAAAATAAACGCAAATGGAAAAGAAAATACTCACCTTCCTGTCTTCCTAATGATACGAAGAACCAAAACAAAAACAATTACACCCATCCAGGAAAAGAAAAAGAAAGAAAAGTTCAGGAGAAATTTCCTTATCCTCATACACATACAAACACACACATGTATATACACACACACACACACAAAATCATGAAAATCTGGTTTAGCAAAATGATGTTATCTACTGCCGTCATACAAACAATACTCCCAATCTAATCTGCATTGTGTCAAAGTTTATTTCCACCAACAAACTTTCGATCCCATCACAGGACCTTCAACACGTGAAGTGGCAGAGTTGGCTCATATCCAAAAGTGTTTCTGGATAAGTATCTCTCAAACCAACTAAGAAGAAGACAAAACAATAACTCTAAACACAGTCTCCACAAAACATACAAAAAGCTTGCCTACTGTAACTAACAATAATAGCAAACAAAACAAAACAGACAAGCATTAAAAATCACATGGGACACTCGTCTGGGTACAGGGTGAAAGGTTCTTAGCAACACTCAGACCTGCCTACCACCAAGAGGTTGTCAGCTGTACGTTTAGCAAGATTCTCCCAAATGGTCACTACATTGTTATTGCCATCAGCATCCCAACGTCTCCTTGCAAAAAAAAGAAAAAAAAAAGGGTCAATCCTTGCAGAAGGGCTGTTTTCTTCCTCCTCTTTTTCCCACAGGTTTGCTTTTTTATGTTATATCAGATCTGTTTGTCCCGAATATGAAATGCGGCTACCTTAATGGTGGGCAAAAATGGTTGCCTCGGAGCTCTAGCCAAGGAACAAAACAGGAAAAATGAACAAACAATGTCTATTCAGTTATCACTTATCAAAATTTATCATCTTCTGTTTATTTATCTATTTTATTTTATTTATTCTTTTATATCGAGAATAATGGAATAAGCACTCATGTGCTTTTTTACATCCAGTCCCCGTGTGTATGCGGTTTTGTAAATTTTGTCATCTGTTTCCACCGGCACACAATGGCCTACTCTTCCGAAAAGCGGAACAGGATTTAACGTGTGCGCAAGATGTTCTGCATGCGTTCGAACACGGGGCCTTGGTTTACAGTCTCATTGGAAACCTTTGTTTTTATGCAATTTTAACCCATCAAAAATGCCACTGACACCCCCACAGATCAAACAAAACTGTACAAACAAACCCGGAACTGTAACTCGTAATCTCTATGGCTCTCAAAGTCGAGTCAAAGTCAAAAACACTTTAATCATCCCATGAGGGGCAATTACAATTACAGGACCTACTCTGTCTTTGAAAATCCTGTCTGCTTTATTTCATCAATTGCACATTTTGGATAAAATCAGACATCTGATTTGCAAAATACTGACCATATGCCTGTAGCAAATGCATGAGGGCAGACAAAAAATGGCCAGGTAGGCAGGTCTGGTCGTGTAACACAAGGCTAGAGGCAAACCCATAAAAGCTTTGGACATAAGTCACTTTGACCACTCCACTGATAAAGATTCTGTGATGGGGCTGAAAGATTGTACAGGGAAAAAAGCTGTAAACACTGACACATTATGACAATCTCCTTTGAAAGATTGTACAGAAAAAAAAGCTGTAAACACTGACATATTATGACAATCTCCTTTGAAAGATTGTACAGAAAAAAAAAGCTGTAAACACTGACACATTATGACAATCTCCTTTGAAAGATTGTACAGAAAAAAAAGCTGTAAACACTGACACATTATGACAATCCCCTTTGTTTCAAACCAACTCCCTTCAACTCACGTTTAGCTCAGCTTTTCTTTACCAAAAAAAAAAAAAAAAAGCTGCAAAAATAAAATGTCACCCCCCTCCCCCCTAAAAAAAAAAATCATTCACACCCACGCACACACACACCTTTCACTGAAGTAATTGTGCAAGCGAACAAATCATTCTCAGGATGTTCAGAAGTCACACAGGGTACAGAGATGTTAGTATCAAATCACAAAATCAGAAAATGTTTTAGTACCAAAGTGAAGGAACTCTCCATGAGCTCTTTTACTCGTCACACTAATATCAAACTACAGACTAGCTAACATTCTCAACACTTAAATAATAATAATAATAATGTATGGAATTTATATAGCGCTGAATCTTGTAAAGCAACAAACTTTCAGGGACAAAGGCATGGCCAATGTCCCCTACAAAACAATGTGGATTTCAGTTCACAGTCTGAAGAAGATGTAACATAAATAAGTAAAATGGGTAGAAAAAAAAAGAAAACCAAATTTACTTAGAAATTATTTAAACCACTTACGGTAATTTCTCATGATACTTATCAATCATAAACTGGATCAGAATTTACATTCATTCTCTCAACAAAAGCTGTTTAACATCCCCCTCCCAACCCCCAAACTATCAAAACTGTGACTTAAGTTTTATAGTACCATATTATATTGAAAAAAATCTCAGCTGTTATGAAATAGGGCTATATAGTGTCTAATGTCTATTTTCAACAACAATACATAAAAAAACAACATACAGACACAAAAACAACAACATGGCTTTATACATATATACACACACATATATAAATACCTTGACGTTTTGCTTACCACCATTTACCAAATCAAAGGGGAAAGAAAAGTACAAACAGAA
Organism: Rapana venosa; assembly: GCA_028751875.1. Classification (NCBI taxonomy): domain Eukaryota; kingdom Metazoa; phylum Mollusca; class Gastropoda; order Neogastropoda; family Muricidae; genus Rapana; species Rapana venosa. The sequence continues at coordinate 9,920,402 of CM054146.1, read as the reverse complement.
AAACAAAGAAGATACAAGGGAGGGGAACCAAGGACAGAGGATAATGGAAAAAAAAACAACTTTTAAAATGTGAATGAGAGAAAAATATAAGGTCAGGGAAGGTAAAGCAGCGAGGGAGAAGAGATGGGTACCGCCCTCAATATGCTGGCTCCTAGAGAAGTGAGGTCTCTGACGCCTCCCTCCCCTATGACCTTATGGGTTATGAGAAACTTTTACCTTTTTCTTAAAAACGTAGGAACAACAATACCCAAGTGTTTGGCAGAACAAATTTTCGGTTTATTTAAAACCTTCTTCGTGCTAAAAGATAAAAGATGATTATAGAATTGTATGCACGATTCCCGATTGTTCTGGGTTTCTCTTCTGTAACCAGGATGTTTCTTTCCTGTGGGGTAGAATGCAGCAGGATGGATGTGGCTTACACTGCCACCAAAGGCAATGATAAATAAAATGATAAAAAGCACTCACTTGGAGGTCTGTCGCATTGTGTTGATGTATTCAAAGTTTGGTGTCAGCTTTCCGTTTGATGTGATGACCGCCTGCAAACAAACAAACAAAAAATATCTCTGTTTTATGCCATGTTCAGATTTCTTTACAATAACTTTATTTTGGTTTTGTTCCTCGGCTAGAGCTCTGAAGTTTACCCATGGTGAGATTTTGTGCATTTAACCATTTTGAATCATAATTAAAGTAGCCACATTCTGACTTCAGAGACAGTGTCTAAACACGACACATGCGTTTTTTAAAATGTTGCCATCCCTTCCTTCTGGCATGAAGTGGTCTACTCTTATGAAAGGCAAAACAAATGTTTAATGTGAGCACACATGCGCAAGATGTTCTGCGTTCATTTACAGATGGAGCCTTGGTCTACAGTCTCATCTGAAGGACTTCTGGGGGAGTGGAGTCAGTACGGATGTTAACTCCATGGTAAATTTTCATAAACAGGTGCTTCTGTGGTGGCTTGATCCTGGGCCGTCAGATCACAAGCACAACACTCTAACCACTAGGCTATCCCGCCCCCTGCAATAACTTTAAAGCTAGGGGCCTAGTTTGTTGAGTAGGCAAGACATCCAATGTTTGACTGCCAGAAATGAGGCCATTTCTTGCACAGAATTTCCAGAAACTCACAGGATATTTATACGGAAAGAGCTCCTGGTTTCCCATATGGGAAACTTATTAGATTTTTGAGTACTCATGAACTGACAATACAAGAAGACTGAAAACTCTTCACACCATAATGACGGGCGGACAAACTTACATTTTTGACAACGTCGTTGCCATCAAACTCCTCAAAAGGTTTGCTGGCATTTGAGCGAAGCTGCAACAAGACAAAAATAATATACATATATAATACATGTCGGACAAGTAAACAACATATATACAAATATAACACAACAATGAAAGCATCACAAATATGCACAGAACACACAATGAATCAAAAAGGAAGAAAAAGCAAAAGATTGAAACAGTAGCGAAAAAAATAAAAGAGCTACCCTGAGACATGAATTGACTCTAGTCCAACATTTGACTTTCATGGTGGCAAAACAGACATACCACAAGAAAGCTCAATGTCCAGCAAGAGAAACTAAACAAGTCACAAATCATTAAATATCACAAATGTGACCCTCCACCATGAAACAAGTCATACAGCACCTGACCCACTTTCCTGCCAGGAGTGATTTTAGGCAGGTGGGTGTCAAGTTGTCAATGTTGAGACTTGTTTAAAAAACAATAAGCCTTCTTCTACATTGTGTGGAAGCATCAAGGCATAATTTAATTTTGTTTCCCTTTGCTTTTAAAAATGTGTTTAAAAACACCCAAACCCTCATCCTCACACCTTCCTGGTGCCTAGCATTTCAAGTTGTAATAATTGTCATGCAATCATCTGATTTTGAATCACTTTTTTGTATTGGTAGCCTTTTTGTTTTGTTTTTTATTGCAGATTAATATTATGTTACAGCAACTAAAAATTGACCTTCAATGCAACGCGGCTCATTTTGTGGAGGATGGTCACAAGTCTATGCAATTTGGCCATGAGCAAAGAAGCCAGCAGAGGCCAACAAGCAACAGTGTAGAAACTGGGATGACTTCCACATAGATCTGTGATCTCAGAGACAATACAACTTCATCTCCCTCCAAATTCCGTCAATCCATGACAAAAATTCGTGGAGGACCACACACTCATGCACATGTGTACACACACACACACACACACACACACTCACGCTTTTTTTTCCTTTAGATAGATGGCTTGATAAAAAAAAAAAAAAAAGCAAATGCACTGCTTATTCAACGTACCATCTGAAAATAAAAGTTTGACTTTGACTTTGACTTTGACACACACTCTCTCTCTCTCTCTCTCTCTCTCTCTCTCTCTCTCTCTCTCTCTCCAACCCCTCTCCCCAAATGTCCACTGACCATTTCTGGAATGTAAGGTAGCAGGAGACTGCCAAAGAAGTCGGTGGCTTCCCGGGGAATCTGGGCCGGCATGTTGTCGATGGAACAGATCAGCACCCCGGGGCCGGCAAAGCTGCACACACACACACAGAAACAATGACAACTCTCCACCACTCTTTCTTCTTCTTCGTCGAATGCTCAGACAGCAACTACTGTTGTCTGTTATAGGAGCGAAAATGCGTCACGCTGCCGTTAAGCGCCTGACAAGTCAGGCCCAGCGCATCAGACTTCGGCACAAGAGAGAATAGTTACCTTTTAAGTTCTTTCTGGAAAAAAGGCAGGAGAATGGACCAAGAAGGCAGAAAATAGACAAGAAGGAGGTGACAGGAAGAAAAGGAACGAGGCAGAAACAAAGAGAGGGATAGAAAAGAGGGAATTTCTAGCACAGAATTTCCAGAATGTGGGGGATGCTATTTATACTGATAGGCCCCCAGCATGCCCTCGGGGAATCCACCACTCTTTAACCACCACCCTCCCTCCTCCCCCAAGAAACAAAACTTATTTTCAGAGAGCCTGGGACACAGTTTTAAATGAAATGAAAAGGAAAGAAAGAAAGAAAGAGAGAGAGAAAAAAACAGGGAGAAAGAAAACAAACAAAAAAAAGCCCCAAACACAGAAAAATGACTGATAAGTTGACATGGTCTCCAATCAAATGTCACAAAATCTTACTGGTAGACAGTTTTGGCATACTGGTGTTACACATCAGTTAGTCATAAGACAATGGGAAAATTGTTCAGATCAAAACAAGTTGGGGGGTTTTGCACAATCTACAGGAGTAAAAACCAATCTCTCTCCTCTCCATTAATGGAGAAAAGGTTAAAAAAAAAAAAAAGGTTTGAAAAAAAAAACCCTCACCAAAGGTTACAATTCTATAGCCTAATTCAACCCCTGGAACCGCACAGCAGAATCCGCTCCTTTACCAAAGGACACGTTACTCCTCACACACCAAAATCCTGAGATAGAGAGTGATCTCCTCACCATTAACACCACTTGACCCAAACCACAAGAAGAAAACCCTACAAATATTTCCCATCCTCATTTTCCTCCTACCTAGGCTGTACCTGTACTTGCAGACGATCTTAGAGAAAGGGGCATAAATAAGGAGGAAGCTCAAAACAGAGAGAGATGGAGAAGGCTCATCAAACATGACAAAAAAGGAAGAAGAAGAAGAAGAAGAAGAAGAAAGAAGACGAAAAGAAGAAGAAAAAAGACGAACAAGAAGACGAAGAAGAAGACGAAGAAGAGAAAGAAGAAGAACAAGAAGAAGAAGAACAAGAACAAGAAGAAGAAGAAGATGAAAAAGAAGAAGACGATGAAGAAGAAGAAGACGAAAAAGAAGAGGACGAAGAAAAAGAAGACGAATACGAAGACGAAGAAGACGAAGACGAAGATTGTCCTCCCACCTTGTCCTGTCCATGTTCTGCTCGGCGTCGTACAGACAGAAGGGCGACTCGATGGTGGTGCACTCCTTCATGAACTCGATGGAGCCGCCGGGGTCGGCCGAGATGTCGCAGATGGCCAGCAGGCGGTGCGGCAGCTTGGGGCAGCCCTCCGTCGTCTGGATCCAGGGCCTGTCCTTGGGCTGCAGGAGCACCTTGGCGTCGGGGATGGAGAGAAGGCGAGGGGAGTTGGGCGCCCAGTAGATCCCATTGATGATGCAAGATGCGTAGGGGGCGATCTGATGCAAGATGGAGGACCGTGAGGTACGTATGAATGCGCACAGCGAGAGAGAAGAAGAAGAAGAGGAGGAGACAAGAGGAAAAGCGAGGAGGGGAAAGGGAAGGAGAGGAGAGGAGAGGAGAGGAGAGGAGAGGAAGGTGGAGGAGAACAGGGAGAGGATACAAGAGATTAGAAAAAGCAAATAAAATATATCTGTCAATACGGAAAAGAAGATAAAAAATATGTACCTAGATTTTTGTTGAGTTCCATTTCTGTAAAAAATTAATAATATATATATATTATATATAATAAATAATAATATAAAAATAATATATAAATAATATCCTTAGAATGAAATAATCAACAGTAACCATCAACACAAGTAAGCACACTCATCCTCTATGTTTCTGACATGCTTCCTCTAGTAGCATTCTCAATTGCCCAGCCTCTCTTCTCCTTATCTCTCTCTCCTCTCCTCTCATCATTCCACTTCGGCAGTATTCATCTTCATCATCTACTTTCTTTCTCTCTCCATCCGTGCATTTCCTTACTGAGGGTGCGCAGCTGCTAGTTTCTGCCATTTAATGCAGGATTGAACCCGCTGGCCTAGTAATCATTCCCACTTAGAGCGTATTTACATTACTACAGATGTACATGCTAGCATGTTTTTGTTTCTGTAACCCATCAAACACCACCCTTATTTCACCAGATGCCACCAAGATTTGAACCAGCGACTTCATGGACCCAAAGGATTAAAACCAAACTGTCTTAACTGCTTGGCTATCGCGTCGATCACATATAAACTGAATGTACAACTAATGAACACAGCTGTGAGATGATAGAAAACTGGGTTCATAATCTACCCAGCTGTGTGTCTGAATTTCTGTGCATATATAGCCACATCCAACATGATGACCAATACGACAGAAAACAACTGGGTTCATAATCTACCCAGCTGTGTGTCTGCATTTCTGTACATAATTATACAGCCACATCCACCATCCAACATGGTGATATTACTTGTTCGTCTTTGATTCGTCCTTTCTCAACTGATGCTGCAGTGTTGGAGTGGTGAGAGTTGAACTATTTTATTTATTTATTATTTCATTTCAAGGATAATGGAGTAACAACTCATTGCTTTTTACATCCAATCCCCGTGTGTATGCAGTTTTGTAAATTTTGTCATCCGTTCCCACCAGCACACAATGGCCTACTCTTCCAAAAAGCAGAACGGGTTTTAATGTGTGCACAAGATCTTCTGCATGCGTTCACACACGGGACCTCGGTTTATAGTCTCATCCAAAGGACTTTTGGGGAAAGTGGAGTCAGCACTGATGTTAACTCCAGAAAAAAAATTTCCTTGAACGAGATTCAAACCCGGGTCAGCATATGACAAGCACATCATTCAAACAGCCAGGCTATCCTGTCCCCATAATGGTTTCAGTTCACACAGGTATGGACACAACAGTTTGACAATGGCTTTCATATTTGACCATGTTTGGAAATTAAAAAAAATGAATTGCTGAACATCAAGTCAGTTTTGCTATGACGAAACTTTGTGTCATTGTGGATATAGCAGTTACTGAGTAAGTCTGTCGAAGGTATGCTGATCTTTTAAATGTGTTTTATCTTTCTTTCCGCTTTCACACACGATTTGTTCCAACTCTTACACACTTCCTCAGGTTATTTTCTTCACTGGGACATGCTCAGGTTAACAGATTTAACAATAATTATATGACTGAATAGCTTGAAAATAATTCCATCAACAAGGCAACAACAACAACAACAACAACAAAATGGCCTTAAACTGACTTACAAGCTAGCGATTTGACAAAAGTCTACACACAGCTTTAGTATCTTTATTCTAAGAAAATATTAAGCAGAATTATTCTCAAAGGTCAACAACAAAAGCAAAACAATAAAGCATCATCAGCGATGTGACAAAAGTCTAAACAGCTTTTGTATCTTTATTCAAGAAAAATAATCTGTAAGCAGATTATTTTTCTTATTAACAGGTTTCTGCAAACCTAGCAAACAATAAGCATCCATCACCAACGGGGTTGGGGAAGGTTGGGGGTGGGGGTGGGGGGGGTTGAATTCACATTTTAAATGTGTTTTGACGAAAAGTCCTCTCACTGCCATCACATGTTTGGCTGTATATTGACCACAGAAGTTACCTCTCACTCCAACACACTCTCTCTCTCTCTCTTACCTTTGATGATTGGATGTACCTATCCGGTGTTCCAAACTCTTCTTGCTCAACTTGCCCCATCTTGCGCACATAGTGCTCTCGACTGACCACACAGGCTGATTTTTGTTCATTGCTGAGAAAAAACAAACAAAGAACTCATGTATTAACATTATTCTCTCTGACTCCTTATGCAGTGTGATAGTGCTGGTCTTCGCCTGTCTTGTTGACTTGCAGCAAGCTCCAGCTGGTCTCAGCATTCTGACTTCAGTGCAGCTCATTTCATTGTATGCATGCTAGGTATGTTTGAATCATGGGTTCTTTAACATGTATATTTGATCTTCTGCATATGTATATACACAAAGGAAATTAGGGGCAATGGCAGGTCTGCACTTGAAGTTGTCCTTGGAGATTGTTAAAATCCCTACCCTTAATTTACCAGATGCCGCTGGCAAGATTCAAACCCAGGACTTCATGGGCCTACAGGATTGAAGTCAAAAGGGTCTTAACCACTTGGCTATAGCGTACTCATTCTAAAAAAGACTCCTTCCCTAAATAAGGAGCAAAGTAAATGAATGTCTCTTGTTTCATCATTTCAAACCATCTGGCTGCTAGGAAATTTTTGTTATTGCATATATGTCTACATGGAGAAGACTTCATGTTATGTCCTAACACTTCCTTAGCAAGAGTGACATATATATAAATATATATATGTGAGAAGCCTAATTAATTCAACTACTCACAACAAACATCATACAGTATAATCATATTAAAGACTGTCCCCCTTGTCATTCTGTTCCCAAAACAAGACTGGAAGACCCATACATATCTAAGCTCATGGTACTTTTTCCGGGTCCGCTTTAGCGGATCTTGTGCCACTCTCAGTGTGTAAAACTGAAAACTAACTAGTTAGTCAAAGAAACTTCAATCTTTCTGGGATGTCTATTCTGTGGCAGCGACTCTGTCCTGACACACAGGAAATCAACCTGGACTCAAATGCTGAAGAATACTTGTCACAGACCTTGTATTAGGCATTTCATCCCCTTTTATACAAGCAGAAGGAAAAGAGGCAGACCACCAACATTCCACATTGCTGAAATCACTGAGATCAGTGGTCTGGGAGGAGGGCTACAGGAGATTGTAGAACTCAGCAGAGACAGAGAAAGATGGCTTGACCCTAGTGGTATTGCATAGAGCTCCTACCCATGACCGCAGCGATGAAGACAGTTGAGTTGAGTCGATTAGAGTAATACAAGTTTAGCTAACATACAATGTTACACACACAACTTTGCTGGCAAAAGATACCCTCTGACAGGAAACACTCCAAATATTTATCGCAGATTTCTCTGCATGAAACGAGAACCGCTTTTTCCCTGGGAGACCACATTGCCAAGGTATAGCACCTTCATTCAGGGTCATTTTCAGTTATCTTTTTTCCAAGTCATCCGAGTGTAGGGCACATGAACCGATGATGATTATCTAACAAATGGGTTTGATTCTAGCTGCCGAGCAATTTGAGGGTATTTTTTTCCTTGGAAACAACAATAATTATTTCAATCTCTATTTGAAGGTCAATCCTCCAAATGAGCCAAAAAATTAAAAACCAAGTAACATGTGCAAATATACGCACAATATCTTGCATTCGTGTTTTCAACACAGCCGAATGGAGGATATAAACAAATCTAGTGTGTAATCTTTGGCCTATAGTAGGATGGTCCCTATAAAGTTTCAACTTGCCCCAGACAACACTGCCTGAACATTTCAGTGCAGCACTTTAAGGACACCTCAAAGAGTTAAATGAAAATGTAATATAACTGGAAACTTGTACAGCAATTTCCCTTGAAGCAGCCCAAAGTGCTAAGATACAGTTGTGACAGGGCGGTAATAAGATTACCTCCCTTGCGGGCAGAGACCTGGCACAGTATTACGTTTCTAAATCGGGAGGCAGCAGCAAATTGTGCGAGGCTCTGTTTCCTTGGGTAGTGATTTGAATCTCTCCGTTGCATACACTTTGCCTACACGGTAAAATGTACAATTTATGCAGCCTCTTATTAGAAGCCACATCCTCACTGTGCTGATCATGCTTTATGGCCGACAAGTTGAGCAGAGTTGCAGATCAAATATCTCCACTCTTGTTACACAGTTAACATAGGTTCCATGAAATAACGATAGTATCATCATCATCAACCATTACACCCAGTGGTGTGTAGGGCAGCAACAAAGCGCTTCCACTCCTGCCTATCCTGGGCCAACCTAGTCACTGATCCCCAAGAGTGCTGCATGGCCTTCATCTCACTTTCTACAGTCCTCCTCCACGTACGACAGGGGAAAAAACCAAAAACCCAACGCAACCCAGTTAACAGTTAGGAAAACACAAATGTCAAGTCAAGTCACACAGTTTCCAATTGAATGCAAATGACAAAAACCAGTAAGAAAACTGAAGTGTGTGGGGGATGCTTACCTCCATGGGTGGAAGCTTTGGGCAGGTATTCAGGCTCTATGTATTCATGGGGCAGCTCCTGGAACACCTCCTGTGCTCCCTGCACATCACCAGCAATTCACTTAATTCCCTTCAAATCCTAAGACGCTATAGCGAATGGGTAAGACTGTTTGACTTCAATCCCATGGGCCCATGAAGTCATGGTTTCGAATCTCGGCAGGGCGTCTGGTGAATTACGGGCAGGGAATTTTTACCATCTCCAAGGTAAACTGCATGTGCAAACCTGCCAATACCTTAATTCCCTTTGTGTATATACACATGCAGAAGATCGTATGTTCATGTTAAAGATCCTGTAATTCATGCTAGCGTTCAGTAGGTTATGAAACATTAACATACTCAGCATATATCCCCAAAGTTGGAATGCTGCTACCTTCATCGTGGACAGAAACGGTCGCATATACAAAATCTCACCATTGGTGAACCTCAGAGCTCTAGCCAAGGATTGAAAAACAAAAAAACTCTCAATTCTTTCATTGCTAACATTTGGCCCAGGCCACATGATGGACACATTGTGTCAAGATCTATATTTAATGCCGTTATGCACTGAAATGTTATGTTCAGATTTTGTCTACATCCAGGACAAGCCCTCAGATAATAACAATTATGTATTCTCCATTACAGGAGAAAAACAAATCCTCTGCACAATGGAGTATGGCTGCCTAGGTGGTCAGACCACTCACTTTCCCCAAGCTAAAGTCAAGCAGCATTGAGCGTGGTTACCAAGTGGATGGGTGACCACTTGTGATCCTTGGCTTCAGTACAATCTCTCAGTTCACCCTGCTGTAAATGGGTACCTGCCCTCTTTAGGGTCAGGGAAGGTAAAGCAGTGAGGGAGAGGAGATGGGTGCCGCCCTCAATATGCTGGCCCCTAGAGAAGCTGAGGTCTCTGACATCTTGCTCTCCAACGACCGCATAGGTTATGGGACACCTTTACCTTTTACCTATGCACACAAACTTCTCATCCAGTGTGCACTTACAGTCCCAAAGTAATTCCAAGGTGTAATAAGCAAGCAAGTATTTTGGGAGACTCCTAGGGCGTTACTCTAAAGAATGCCTGACTGCAACAACAACGTCTACCATCCAATAAGGTTCAAGTTTTTAATAATAATAATAATAATAATAATAATAAATGGAACTTATATAGCGCTATATCTGTTTCATTTTTAGTATCTAGTTCTGGCATTTTATGCTTGTTTGTTTTGTTTTTTAGATAGGCATATCCCATGTGTGGAACATGCCATACACCCTACACCACGTCACAGATGTTTGGCTAACTGACTGTGGGGCAGGATAGCCTGGTGGTTAGAGCACTGAACTCAGGATCTGATGGTGCAGGGTTGAGCCACCACTGAGACGCTCATTCGAGGGGACTTTTCCCTTGGAACTAATATCAGTACTGACTTCACTCCCCTGAAGCACTTCACCGTAACGTAACCACTTTGCTACTGCAGCCTTTACTGATGTAGTGGACTACCTGTCTGAAGTATCACAAAATTAGAACAAAAATATAACTTAAAAAGCCCCTTCTAATAATAACAACCAAACTGAGCAGTGAAAACTGCATACAACTTTTCATTATGATATTCAGTGCATTTGGCACCATTTTAAAATCTTTTCTTGGAGGAGGATGGATGGGGAGGGGAGGGGGGGGAGGAGCAACAAACAATATTTTGTAATTTTCTTTTTTTAATTATTATCATTTCAACATTTCTATTGTTGTTTCTTTTTTTTTTCTTTTTTAATATGTGACTAAATTATATAAAAAAATTTAATCTAGATTTGTTGAAATAGCATTCTAATTGTATCCTTTACAAGCAATGCACATCAAAAACACTTCAAAAGAGTTAAATCAATTCCACACATTGCAATTACTACTTTTTACATTTTGATAAAAACCCCCCCTCCACTTCCCAACACGCAGAAATCCTGTAAGCAAATGCCCCACACTCTCTATCCAGGCAACCATTTACTAACTTCAGAGAATTTCCTCTTCTTCCTTTCAATGAGAATAAAAAAGAGAGGGGGTGAGGTAGGTGAATTAGGAAAAGGGGAAGGGGGGGGGGGGTGGAGTCAAATGGCAACAGCTTGTCAAGGAAAACGGACAGTCACCAAAACACTTTTTCTGTTCATTCCGCTTACCTGCGACACATTCCCTGACCCCGTGAAGACGAAAACCAGAGGCCCGATGGAGCGAGGCAGGCGGTCCAGAGAAATCTCGTAGCCAGCGTCCCGCACTGCCTGTCGAGCCACCTCCGTGTTGCGGTAGTTGTGGCTGGGTCCTATGTGCTGTGGAGGCAGGCAGGAAACCATGTGTCAGTAAAATGAGTGACGTTGAGGTGTGAGTTGGTTGGTTGTGCGTTCCCTGGCTTAACACCATAGGGGTGGGGTCAGTCACCCATCACCCGTCTCACTCATCCCACCTGGGAATTACTTTTAAGACAGGGATGCTGGATGAGAAGTTTGCATGTATGACTGTTTTAAGTTTTTCATCACTTAAGGTAGAGGTGTCCCATAACCTATGTGGTCGTAGGGGAGCGAGGCATCAAAGACCTCAGCTTCTCTAAAGGCCAGCATATTGAGTGTGGTGCCCATCTCCTATCCCTCGCTGCTTTACCTTTCCTGACCCTTAAGAGGCAAGTAGCCATTTACAGCTGGGTGAACTGGAGGACTGTACTGAAGCCAATGCGCGTAAACTATCACCCATCCAATTGGTAACCACGCTCCATGCTGCTTAACATTGGCTGGGGAGGAAGCCAGTGCTTTGACCATTGAGCTATCCTGTCCCCATTTTTTATCACATTGGAAGTTAAAACAAACTTTTGTTAAAAGATAAAATAAAATTAAATTAAATTAAAATATACTCTTTTTTTTAGTGACATAGGCAGTCATACCCTGACTTCAGAGGATTTTTCTCTCCTTCTAAAAGAGAACACAGGCTGTTATGCTAAGAGCCTGTCATGACTGAAGACAATCTCAATGTATCATTTCAAAGCATATCATTACAAGCATTGGTACTTGGCTTACATCAACAACTGACAAAGCTTTTCCAAGGCCTGGGCCTGGAGTTAAGACATCACATGTCTGCACTAGTGCACGAGTGCCCTCATAACCCATGAGTTACCGTAGTAAGTTGTATCCAGCAAACATTCTCCCAAGTTATCACAGTAAATTATGACATCCTGCAAACATTCTGTTACACCGCCACCATCATGTGGATTGGACTATCAAGGAATAGCAATCTTTTGGACACAGGATGATATTTTCCTATCTTAGTTAAAAATAAGATTACTATTGAGCTTTTAAAAATTCCAAGAGGATGAGTGGCCAGTGGTAATTTTTCAGCACAATTCAAGCCCTGAAAAAGGCCTCTCAGTTTTGAAGGACTTTTCAAGGTTTCCATGACCTGTGTGACATAAGTGATAACAACCTGACAGGTTTTTAGAACAGGTTTGATTTGTTCTGTTTGTATGTAGCTTTGCACATTTCGTATTTACAGCCTAACAACCCATCCCATGCATCAGGACCTAGCAGTAAGCGCATGGTTCATCTCAGTAAAGAAAAACAAGCAGCCCATGCACACTCACGGCCTGTCAATTTTGTGATATCAACTCCATCACTGTTCATTCAGTTTGAATTGTAATGTATTTTCCTTATTAAACACCAACAGCAACATTTTTCATGTAAAATGTTATAACAGTGAAAGCAATGTTTGTGAGCTTACTCTGTGACCAAATATCAGCCTTGCACTTTCCCATCAGGGCGAGAAAGCTGTGACTATTTCACAGATGAGGTCAGTGTTACTTCCTGAATGGTTTGAATTCAAGAGGCCCCAGCAACATAACCCTCTAGATACACTCCAGCTGCCTCTCCAAACATACACAAGTACCAACACACATCTCTTTACTTTACAACACTCAACCCATCATCCCCCCAGTATAACCTCCACCCCAACCCACCCTCCACCTCCTCTTCCGCATCTAATAGTCCTTGTTATTTAATTGTGTTTATTCTTTTACTCTGAGGATAATAAGCGGTCAAGTGCTTCTTTACCCCCAGTCCCTGTACACATGTGGTTTTGTCAATTTTGTTATCCAGTGCCAGCCTACTCTTTTGAAAGGTGGAACAGGTTTTAACATGTGCATAAGATGTTATGTGCAGGTTCGCACATGGGACCTCAGTTTTTAGTCTCATCTGAAGGACTTTCAGGGGAGTGGAGTCAGCGCTGATGTTAACTGCAGAGGAAAAATTCCACTGAACAACAACAGAGATAAAATGGAAGACACACCACACAGGTGCAGCACAACCTCTAACTCTTCTTCTTCGTCGTCAAGCTCTCATACAGCAACTACCACAGTCTGTCACAGGAGCGAAAATGCATCGCGCCGCCGTTAAGCGCCTGACAAGTCAAGCCCACCGCATCCGACTTTGACATGGAAGAGAATCGTTCTCTTTTGATTTGCTTTTGCAAGATAATAGCGCTATATAAATTCCATTTATTATTTATTACTTTGAACAACTGACCATGAAAGGTGTGTGGTGACCCAGGGCCAGCAGCCTCAGCCCCAGCCCGTGCAGAATGTTGATCATCCCGGACACCCCCGCATACTTTCCAAAGGCCACCACACGCATCCCTTCTGCGTCCACCATCTTTTCGTAGTCGATGAGGCGGATGTTCTGAAATAGTAATAATAATATATGGAATTTATATAGAGCTGAATCTTGTAAAAACAAATCGAAGTGCTTGCACTCAAATCATTTACACGCATGCAACTCTTCTTAAACATAATAAACGACATATTTCAAATCCATGCGCGCACTCGCACGTATGCGCGCACGCACGTACACACGCGTGCACACACACACACACTCATACTCGCGAACACACTTAGGAGGTGAAGGATGCTGTTGAAAATTAGGGACAGATATGAGGGGAAAGTCTCAGGTAGAAAATAAGTGTGTTTTGAGGCTGGATTTGAAGGTATCAACCTGGTGTGAACGAAACAGGCTAGTGAAAGAAACTGTTCTTGTGCTCCAATATGTTCGTGCATATGCATTAAGTTATGAATATATGCATGCATGCTTACATATTCATAAACAAACAGACATGCATTGCAAGCATTCACACACACATGCACACACACACACATGCATGCAATTACATACACACACACCCCCACACACACACAGACAGACAGACACACATATACACACAAGGTCACACACACACACACTGACACACACACACACACACACACACACAGACTGACAGAGTCACACATAGACACAATTTCATGTAGTAATCAAAACAGGTCCAAACAAATGTCAGTGTAATAAGCTTTGTAGTTTGTCATGGGCAGATATCAAGCAAAGTCCAAGGCAATATCATCAGAGCTTGCTGCTATCATGGTACATCAAAGAAACAAAGTCATATATATGAAATAATACAGACATGCCTCTTCATGGGGACTGGATGTAAAAAAGCACATGAGTGCTTATTCATTATCCTCGAAAAATAAAACGAATTTGATTTGATTTCAATTTGATGGTACAGTATCTACTTACTGATTGCTTAGTTAGTTGTTCAGCAATTATTCATCTTCAATTTAAATCTCATCCATTTGTTAGACTGTGGATTGCCAGTTCATATGTATACATGTACACATTCTTTCTTTTATACTTTCACAACATTAGTGTGTATCATACTGTTTGCTAACCCGAATCATTACTCACTACATCTCTTCACAAAATGTGATCTTAGACACAATAAGGAAAAAAAAAAGTGTAGGGGAGGAGGAAGGAATTATGGGAGTGGGGTAGGGGATTAATGTATTAATTATATCTACACAGAACTGTAAGAAAATGTAAATACAAATAATTCTTGAGTACAGAATAATAAAAATCCCAAATTCGAACAGAATCTAACGAAGGAACAATAAAACTATTTGTAACCGTAACCAACGAGATAAAATCTAAACTACAGAATGATAATGTCTTTAAAGTCTATAATAATCATAACAAAGAACCAATTGGACTATGCAATAATGATTCGAAAAAATTATACTTCAGTAAAAAATCACTGAATATCACTGATGACAATGCTGAGGTAGGAACAGGTGTGTAACTTTTCAGCATACTGCATATCAATATATGTTCAAAAGTGGCCACATATGGCCACATATGCATGAAACATGTTCAACATATTTTGTCTTAAAACAGTTCAACATATTTTGTCTTAAAGTTAGTGTGTGTGTGTGCGTGTGCGCACGCACGCACACATGTGCATGCATGTATGCGTGCATGCGTGTTTGATATCTTGTCATAAAGAGTTCTTCAAAATTAATGTAAGTGATTTTTTTGGCTGAGGAACACACACACACACACATACATACACACACACAACACACACACACACACACACACCACAAAAACACTAACATTAGTTCTAAACAACTCTTTAAAACACGACACCAAACAAATACCATGTGTAGAAGTCTAAATTTAAGGTCATACAATTATTTTTTTTAATGATTTATTCTTTTATTTCAAGGGTAATGGAATAAGTGTTGCTTTTTGGGGGGCTGTTTTTTTGTTTGTTTGTTGTTGTTGGGGTTTGTTTGTTGGTTGTTGTTTTGTTTTTTGGTTGTTGTTTGTTTGGTGTGTGTGTTGTTGTTGGTTTGGTTTTGTTGTTTTTTGGGGGTTAACATCAAGTCCCCATATATAATATATATACAGTTTTGTAAATTTTGTCATCGGTGCAACAATGGCCTCCTCTTTCAAAATGCAGAACAGGTTTTAACATGTGTGTAAGATAAGCTGACTGGTGTGTGTGTGTGTGTGTGTGTGTGTGTGTGTATGTATGTGTATGTGTGTGTGTGTGTGCAGTAAGGTGAGAATGTAACTTCAGATGATCGCTCGTCATGGTCTTGCTTCTAGCAGTCCTAATGGATTAACTGATAGGAGATGAGTACAACTTACAACTGAACTGTTACAGTGCTGAATCTTTTTAAAAATATGTTTACACACGCACAAATTAGCTTTTTATTCTTTTTTTTTTTTAATGTTTTATTTCTTTTTTTTCTTTTTTTTAGATAGATAAAAAAAAAGGTAAAGGAGTCCCATAACCTATAAGGTCGTAGGGGAGTGAGGTATCAGAGACCTCACTTCTCTAGGGCCAGCATATTGAGGGCAGCACCCATCTCCTCTCCCTCGCTGCTTTACCTTCCCTGACCCTAAAGAGGGCAGGTACCCATTTACAGCTGGGTGAACTGGGGGAACTGTACTGAAGCCAAGGCGCGCAAACAGTCACCCATCCAACTGGTAACCATGCTCGACGCTGCTTAACTTGGCTGGGGGAAAGCGAGTGCTCCGACCACTGAGCTATCCCGTGAACCATCTAAAAATAAAAGCTTGAATTTGACACGGACACACACATGCATACAGGTGCATCGTCTAATATCACTAGAAGTGAACAGATGTCAAATTGAAGACGACGACAACAACACAGGTGCATGCATGCACCCATGGTGAGATAATTGTATTCTGGTTTTGCTCACTGTTTAGGTAGCTGCATTCCGACTTCAGAGATAAACACACACACATATATAGATAGATAGATAGATAGATAGATAGATAGATAGATAGAATAGAGAAGATAGATAGATAGATAGATAGATAGATAGATAGATAGATAGATAGATCTAAACCAATAAATCCCCCAAAGGATGTCTTAGTAAAACTCTTTTATGCTGTGTTCTCCATATTCTTCTTCTGCTTCCTCTTTTCGTATCCACAACCATCTGTGTAAGCGCTTTCATGTACACGTGTCTCAGCAAATTCCTTTCCTCTTCCCTCTCTCTCTCCCTCCCCTTCCCCATCTCTCCCAGTGCAAACACTCATATACCTGCATATGTATACCCACAAACATGCATTCCCACAAACACTCTCATTAAGTGATTAACTAAGGATATCTTCTTCTTCTTCTTCTTCTTCTGCATTCCCTATCAGGCAGAATGTGTTGTGCCTGGTCTTCTCCTGGGCTTGTCACTCTGCAGGAGGTCTGCCCGCTGGCCTCAGCCAACACATTCCGACTTAAGGGCAGAACATTAAAAAGTTCACATGAAAGATTGTCAGAGTTGCTTGAAAATAGGCTGAAGAATGGGCTGGGTAGCAGAAAATAAGCAAATGAGAGAGAGAGAGAGAGAGAGAGAGAGAGAGAGAGAGAGAGAGAGAGAGAGAGAGGGGAGAGAGAGAGAGAGAGAGAGAGAGAGAGAGAGAGAGAGGGGGGGGGGAAGATAGACACAAAGGGAGTGATATAAAAGGGGAAATTTCTAGCACCGAATTTCCAAAAGGTGGGGATGCTATTTATACTGAAAGAACTTCAAGCACCCCCACAGGGAAGTCAAGGATATAATATGTATACATGCATGTGCACACAGATACATGCATGTCTCACACAAACACACATTCACACTGTCTGATGAAAAGAAAAATCATAGGGAGGGAGGGAGGGAGAAAGAGAGAGGAGAGAGAGAGAGAGAAAGAGTGTGTGTGTGTGTGTGTGTGTGAGCGCGCATGCATCCGTATGTGCATGCATGTGTGTGTGCATACATGCATGTGTGCATTCATGTGTGTGAGCATGAGTGCATGCTTGTGCATACATGCCTGTTTGTGCGTACACGTACGTACACAAGTGCACATGCCCACACATACCTGCATGACATGCTGTCAGTGTTTCTGTGCATAAATTTGCATAAATATACATGTGTATGCATGCATATGCGGCAGGTGCACATATTATAAGTATATCATGTATACACATCAGAACATGCACCTTCATGTCCAGGTCGGGGTGTGCCTGTCTACAAGGGTCTATGCACTTACAAGCAAAACATGTGTTCAAACCTTCATTTTCACCTGTTCCCCTTGTCTAAACCATCTGTTACCATACCGTCCATCAATCCTAACCCTGCATTCTGCCCCACTCTGTTGCCCATACACCGTGTTTGGCTACCTTTCATTTTTTGGTTTTTTTCTCCTTTCTGAATAACCTACCCATCTGTGTCATGTGCTTTCAGTTCATTTCATGAGGATTGGTGTTGTTTTTAAATTATCCCTTGTTGAGAGCCAGCTGTTTGCTGGCATCTACATTCTATGACAGAATTGTCAGTTTAATGCTAACTGGAGAAAATCAGTGCCATATGGGCGGATTTAAAATTTTTTTAATAATTGATAATGAATATTGTGGTAGCCATAAAAAACAATCGAGAAAAATATCTTTAAAAAAAACAACAAGAAGCAAAGACAGACACTGGGCTGTGATGAAAGATATTATAACAAGAGAAGGAAAGACACATGATGTTTTAATAATGATAATAAAAATAATAATTATGGAATTTATACAGCGCTGAATCTTGTAAAGCATCAAATTAAAATGCTTACATTCAAAATATTTACACGCATACATCCATCCACAAATGGGATTATCAGATATCACATTTTCACATAAACACACAAGCGGATGCACACACACACACATGCATGCACGCACACACACAAGCAGCACACTTAGGCAGGGTGATAGAGATGGGGGTGGCTGTTGAAGAGTATGAACAGATTATGAGGAGGGAAGATCTTATTCTTAGGTAGGAAGTTGTGTGCTTTGAGGATGAATTTCAAAGTATCAAATGTAATTTACAGTACAAACAGATCTAGAGACACAAAACCAAAGGAAAAACAACAAAAACTATTGCCAAATCTACTGCCGCTATTCTCACCAGCTAAAAGTTCCATCTCACATAGTCACAGTGCTCTCAATCTCAGTCTGCCTGATGTAACTACATTTAAAGATAAACACTGCATGCGCTGAAAGAAAATATTCCGAATAGTATATAAATGGCTGAGTCAATGAAAGTTTGAAACTCTTTTCTCTGTTTTATGGCAGAGTCAATGAAACTTTTTGCTCTGTTTTATGGCAGAGTCAATGAAACTTTTTGCTCTGTTTTCAGTGTAGTTAAAGCTGTGTCCTGTGTCAGTCCTGTTGACAGCACTTCTTCTTTCCCACAAATTCTGGGCAGAATGATTGGTTACATTGCACTGAAGAGTTGTTCATCAAATTTCACTAAATAGTTAAATAGCAGTTATGTGTCACAGGGCTGTATCTCTGCAAATGGCCTCTTTGTTATTCCCCGTTGTAATTTGGATAATAGATGACAACATTTACAAAACTATGCACACAGGGACTGGATGTAAGAAAGCACATTGTGTGATTAAGTATTCATTACCTTCAAAATAAAAGATTTAAAAACAAAAAATAAATAGATATTCTGCAATGTTGCTGGTGTGTGTGTGTGTGTGTGCTGTGTGTGCGTGCATGCATGTGTGCGTGGGTATGTGCGTGCATGCATGCGTCTCCCGTTTTCTCCAAAAACAGTTCTCTGGAGAACTCTTTCAGCAAGATCAGTGAATCTTGTTACATGTAGTTTTCTTCTCTTTTCTACAATAAAATCAGCTGACTGACCAATGTGCTGTTCCACTGTTTGGTGCTTCAGTCTACTTGTTCATCAGTGTTAGTATTGCTTCTTCTTCTTCCTTTCTTGTCATGTTTCTCCCAGGGGAGGTTTGACATTGATGAGCCTTCTCCATCTCTCTCTGTTTTGAGCTTCCTCCTTATTTATGCCCCTTTCTCTAAGATCATCTGCAATACAGGCAGCCCAGGTTTTGCTAGGTCTTCCCTTTGGTCTCTTTCCATCCACTACGAAGTTCGTTGCTCTTTTTATGATGTGGTGGTCTGCTTTCTGTTGAACGTGCCCAAACCAGCGCAGTCTATTGGTACTAGCTACAGACTTCAGATCATCAACTTTGCACATTATCCATAGTTCATTGCTTCATAAGTACATTTAGTTCTGTCGTGAGTGGAAGCACTACTTCATAAGGTTGTATTTCCTGGTACACGTATTTATCATTTCTGACAGAAAGAACTGAAAAATCCACTGCTTTGAGTAAGTCAATGAGAGGATGAAGGATAGCATATAGTCATTTAGTATACTATATGTATATATGTATGTTTGTATGTATGTATGTATATATGTATGTATGTATGTATGCATGTATGTTATGTATGTACGTTATGTATGTATGTTATGCGTGTATGTATGTTATGTATGTATGTTATGTATGTATGTATGTGTGTGTAATTGTGTGTATGTATATATATATATATGTGTGTGTGTGTGTGTGTGTGTGTGTGTGTGTGTTGTGTGTGTGTGTGTGTGTGTGTGTGTGTGTATTCAATATGTGCAGTGATAAACTGTTACAGTTACAAAAGAAAGAAAAGCTGAAGGAATCAATAATCTTCAATTGCACAAAACTGCATTCACTTTTCAAAAGATACTGTCACAAACATCTTGCTGTTGAAAAAAACCCAACCTTCAGGACATGTATATGGCACAGCAACCTAATTTCATGTTCCTTTCCTAGTTTTTGTTTTCTTCAAGAAAACTAAACATTCAAGACATTCCTTTTTTGTTTAAGACATTCTTTTTTTTTTTAAAGTGAAAAAACCAAAATGTCAAAATAAATCAGAATTAAATTATAATAATTTTTTTAAAAGTCCACACACACACAACAACAACAATAACACACCTTTTCCAGAAGGGCATCCAAGAGGGCCATGTTGTCTTCCTGAGCTTTGATGGTGTGGGAAAAGAAGGCGTAGGTCTTTTCGGGGATCAGCAGGTCAATGGGGATCTGCTTGACCCCAATCACCAAGGAGGCATCCTTCAGGTCCTCCTGTACGTGTGCCCCCACATTGCTGTATTCCTGACCACACAACACAGCGTGCGTATATAATATTTATATATATATATTGCAGAATATCTATTTATTTATATGTGTACATACAGAATGTGTGTGAGTGCACATGAAGCATTTATTGGAACATTGCCCCCCCCCCCCCCCCCCCCCCCCCCCCCCCCCCCCCCCCCCCCCCTCGAGTGTGAGTGTCTGTCTGCCAGTCATTCTTCTACTTTCCACTCCTTGTTTCAGTATCTACTCTCTCCTCTCTCTCTCTCTCTCTCTCTCTCTCTCTCTCTCTCTCTCTCTCTCTCTCTTCTCCTTTTCCACTCCTTGTCACACTACTACGTCTCTGACTTTTCCCTTCCTTTTTGTTGCTTGTAGCATGTAGGTCGCATGCACTTGTAATAGCGGTACAACCTGTTGCACGATTGACCTTTTCTCCTCTTCAGTCAATTCTGTTACTGAGTCCTTGATCCGACTAAAAAGAAAACAACAACACCCCCCCCCCCCCCCTCCTTGAGAACTAGGTTACACTGATATTGTGATAAGAACTTTTTTTTCTGGCTGTCCTACCTTCTGCTCCCCCTGTGGGTTTGTTTGGGGGAGGGGGGGGTTAGGGGTTTTTTTCTTTGGGGGTAGGAGGTGGGGGTGGGGGTGGGTCCTTTGTCCTCTACTACAATCATAAGTTCTTTATTTGTAGCATTCTTACAACTGTTGGTTTTTTTAAAAACTCTCCACTCAGTCCTGTTCTGTCCTTGACAACAATGTGTAGACATGACATAGGGGTGCAAGTATTTTGTTTTATATCATCATCCCTTCTGACCAGTGCATGATGGCCTACTCTTTTGAGAAAAGAATGGAAATAGGTATAACCTGTCAACAAGATCTGATGCATTGATAGGTTTACACGCACACAAATGGGATTGGTTCTTCAATGTCACATCTTCTTCTTCATCAAACGCTCAGACAGCAACTACTGTTGTCTGTCATATGAGCAAAAATGTGTTGCGCTGCCATTAAGCACCTGACAAGTCAGGCCCTGCGCATCTGACTTGAGCATAATTATAGGTCACATCTAAAGGACTGGTCAGGGCAGACTGATCAGGGCAAACGTTGGCTCTGAATGCTGGATGTTTGATGCCTGATCCATGAATACTGGATTTGAACCTCTCTAAAGGACAGTACAACTGGGATAGTCAGCACAAAACAGATCTGCAATGGATTGCATAAACATCAAAAACACCTGTAGACAGACACTTACTGACACTGACACCCACCAACACACACCAACCCACAGGCGCGCACGCACACGCACACACACACATATATAACAACTGCAAGTAGTGCTGCTTATTCAATGTACCATCTGGAAATAAAAGTTTGGCTTGACTCTGACCTTCACACACACACGCACCACACACACACAGAGAATATCTTGCACACATATTAAAACCTGTTCCGCTTTTCGGAAGAGTAGGCCAATGTGTGCAGGTAAGAACACATGACAAAACTTGACAAAATTGCATACACACAGGGACTGGATCAGTGGATGTAAGAAAGCACAAGAGCGCTTATTCCATTATCCTCGAAATCAAAGAATAAATAAATACACAAGCAAAATCACACACACACACACACACATGCATGCACACCCATGCACGCACACCCACCAACCTGCATACTGTATGCTCGTCTGTCCGAGGGCTGCACAATGACCTCAATGCCCTTCTTGACCAGTTTCCGCACATGTTGGGGAGCCAGGGGTGCTCGCCTCTCCCACACATTGATCGTTTCTCGACGAATGCCCAGGACGGGCTTTTCATTGCCCTCCGGCCATCGCACCCCACTCAGTGAAGACAGCTGACGACACTGACGAAAGACTGCTGTGGATGGTTTCAATAAACGAACATCCAGGAGTCCCATGCTGCGCTGTGATTATTTGCTCTGTATTGAGTTGGGGGTGGGGCTTTTGTTTTTGTTCCTACTGCTGTAGGACACCAGTATGTTGCACTTTACCAACCTACAGTGTTATCACAGCTTTCTGATCAGCAGCTCACAAACCTGAAAAACACAGAACATGAATGGCATCAGTTTTTTGTTTGGTTCGGTTGTTTTGGGGGGATTTTTTTTACAGATTTAGTAAGCAAGCTAAGCATTTCTTTCAGTTTCAGTAATCTACAGTATACACTAAAATCTATATTAAAAAAATATATATATATATCACATTAGTCTATATCTGCTTGGCTCTTTCAATTCAAACAGATTATCTTCCAACCAAAGTATTCAAACATTAAGAACAGTTCAGAGGCAAGTCAAATGCCATTGATCAGCAAAACTGATCAATGACTCTACTTTCAAAAAAGAAAACAAGACAGAATGCACAGAAATCATACAGCAAAGAATGGACTCCCTTCACTTGTGGATCACAAATAGGATCACTACTTATACTTTTGACAATTTTGACATAAGCATAGAGATATCAATTGAAAACAGAAATGTCAGTTTTTTAGAACACTTTCTTCTGGCAAAAACTATACATCATCATTAGTTTTGTGGATATATAATGTATACAGAGCAACACCAAGCTTGGATATTATCATCATGCTCCGTCAATGAAAACATACACAGGGAGCAAATTATGCAAAGACAGACAAACATTTCCCAATGTTAGTTTTTATCAAATGTCCTATGATGCAAGTTTTCAAAAGCAAACAACTTTCTAACAAAAACAGACATGCATGTTCAGGAAACAAGTTTCACATACCAGTCTAGAGCTATGATACTCCATCAAAAACTAATATGTATCCAATCCAATCTTGTTATTTATCAATATGGTTCCAACTACCATTTTTCGATGAAAGACTCAGTTTGAAAAGAGTTTTTTTACTATCCATATATATATATATATATATATATATATATATATTATATATATTATATATATATATATATATATATGAACGGACTTCCAGTGTTCCATCAAAGAGAAATTTAACTAATTTTATAGAACATTACCTCATACATGTACATGTGCAGTAACATCAAATGTCACTTTATCATGAAAAAGTTCTTTGAAGTGAATTACAGTGGAATTAGCCAGGTCCAGTCTCTCAGTATAAAAAGCCTTTTCAAATAACGATAACAAAGCCACTAGTTATACTTCAAAACACCCAGTGACATAGACATTACACAATTGAGGTGTGTGAGCACTTGCACACCAGTGTGCATATATACATGCAAACACACACACATTGACATACACACACACAAAACAGCACACACACACACACAACACACACACACACACACACACACACTGTAATGTAATCATTTCCCTGAACAGCCTGAGGGCAAATTATCACTGACAGAATTTAAAACAAAGCCTGCATCAAACATGAGTTTTACGATTCAATCTGAAAAACAAAAAACTTGTTTTCAGCTAAAACGACCTTTCTTTTTCAAGCTGTTTTTTCCACTCCTCTCCTATTTTTTCTCTTTTTCTTAAAACACAAATTCCCTACTCCACCATCTCTACACGCTATATAAATTCCATACATTATAAATTCCATACATTATTATTATTACACATACCCTACTCCTCCATCTCTACACATACCCTACTCCACCACCTCTGCGGGCCTACTCCACCATCCAGATTCCCTACTCCACCATCTCTGCAGATTGCCTACTCCACCATCTCTACACATACCCTACTCCACCATCTCTGCTGATCCCCCACTCCACCATCTCTGCTGATTTCCTACTCCACCATCTCTGCTGATTTCCTACTCAACCATCTCTGCTGATTCTCTACTCCACCATCTCTGCGGATTCCCTACTCCACCATCTCTGCGGATTCCCTACTCCACCACCTCTGCTGATTCCCTACTCCACCGTCTCTGCTGATTCCCTACTCCATCATCTCTGTGGATTCCCTACTCCACCATCTCTGCTGGTTCCCTACTCCACCACCCCTGCGGATTCCCCACTCCACCATCTCTGCTGATTCCCAACTACTCCACCATCTCTGCTGATTCCCTACTACTCCACCATCTCTGCTGATTCCCAACTACTCCACCATCTCTGCTGATTCCCTACTCCACCACCCCTGCGGATTCCCTACTCCACCATCTCTGCGGATTCCCCACTCCACCATCTCTGCTGATCCCAACTACTACACCATCTCTGCTGATTCCCTACACCAACACCTCTACATATTCTCTACTCCACCATCTCTGCGGATTCCCTACTCCACCATCTCTGCAGATTCCCTACTCCACCATCTCTGCTGATTCCCTACTCCAACATCTCTACATATTCCCTACTCCACCATCTCTGCTGATTCCCTACTCCACCATCTCTGCTGATTCCCTACTCCACCATCTCTGCTGTTTCCCAACTACTCCACCATCTCTGGTAAATCTTTACTCCACCATCACTGCTACTCTGCTATCTCTGCCTAATTCATAGATCTTCCACCAACTCTAACAAATTGATTTTTTGCGTCGTTCCAAATTCCTTCTTTTACCACACCTGCAAAATCAATCTTCCGTAATCACTGTAGAATCTCTCCTTCCAGAATCTCTGCCAATTATCTCTTCCATTTCTCTTCCTGTGTCATCCATACTACCCACCACTGCTTACCACCTGTTTTTCTATATTAAATTGAAAAAAAACAACAATAAAAACTGATGGAGTGTTAATATGAGAGTTGTGCATGTGTTCACATGATGGATCTCAGTTTAAAGCCTTATCTGGATAACTTGTAGGCAACAAAAAATTAAGCCAATGTTATCTTTGGGGGGCAGGGAGGGGGGGATGGGGGGAGGAACACATCAGTAACAGCGCTTTGATTTGTTGCTTTACAAGATTCAACGCTATATAAATTGCATACATTATTATATTATATTATTAACAAAGGAGAAAACCTCAAATGCACATCACAGCAACAAAGTCTTTATGATTTGTTTTCTCAAATAAAAACTCAAATGGACATCTCAGTAACAAAGTCTTTATTTTTTTTTTTTGAAATGGACGCCTCAATAACAAAGTTTAAAAAATAATTTTAAATGGACCACAGTAACAAAGCAAAAGACTCAAATTGACAGATCAGTAACAAATGAGAGAAAAAATGTCCTCAAATTGGAAACCCCAATAACAAAGGGAAAAAATCTTTTCAGGTGGATACTTCAGTAAACAACTTACACATGCATTTTCAGTTCATCATAAGATGAATGTTTAAAACAAAACAAAACAAAAAACCAACAAAAAGCAAACACACCCTTAGGCTTAACAGAAAAAGATTATCATCAAATCACAAGTAAATAGTTTTAATCAGAAATAATATATGACATAAGTGAAGTTGACTTCCTTATGTGGAGAATAAATCACAAGCATGAAAATTATTTTTGAAAACTTTGATACGATACATAGTAATACATAGTATACAAACAAAGGTGACATTTTTTTCTATGCACCTCATTCTTCACAACAAAACACATTGAAAACATCCTACCCTCAAAAAATCAGCAGCAGCACTACCTCACAAGACCAACTCTGGATTGATTTCATCAGTTAAGTAACTCAGTACTGTGATTCCCAAGAAAAAGGGAACACAATCTGAATGTGAAAAGACAAAGTTAGACTATATATTTAGCAACAACTTTGAGTAGATCATGCCAATTTCACTGTCTTCAGAAAGGTAAGTGAAGCTGTTTTTCAAGTTTAAGATATGATTCTTAGAAAGTTCTATCAAATGAACTGAAATGAATCGACAAAATTAGACTCTATATTTAGTTACAAATATGAGTAGACTGTGCCAGATACAATTCAAGGAGATAAGTGAAAGTGTTTTTCATGCTTCAGAACTAATTTTTTCAGAAATTTGTATACTATTTTTCAAGTCTTCAAGGTCATTTAACAAACTCACAAAGCTAGTCATGATATAATAGATCAACACCTGTTGTGTTAGATTAGAAAGAAAAAGTGATATATAGATAATTTATTCATAGTTTGGAACATGAGAAATGTCCATACTTCAAGGAACATTTAAAAAAAAAAAAACTTGAGAAGAAAGAAAGGGGCAAAGTTCTCAAGAAAGGGGGAAAAAGATCCATGTAGTTTATACGTACAATACTGATATATATATATATATATATATATATATATATATATATATATATATATATATACACACTTAACAACTCTATTCAATAATGCGTAGATCAGTATGACTAGCCTATACTATGGATAGATCTCTACGATTATGAGTAGATAAGTCCAGTCATTGGTGTAGATTTGATTAGACAGATCTGTTCATTTTCCACATCTATATTCTCACACTGAAAAATACAGTTATAATGAAAATTCAATCTAGTCATCTACAGTACCTTTGGTTTAAGAAGATATTTACAAAACACTCAAGCTTTCTTTTATTTCCTTCTCCATTTTACATTGTATCATCATTTGTTCTTTTGTTTCCTTTAGTTTCCTGTCCCATCACTTGTGGTGCTTCTAGACCTATCCTGCTGCTCCCACACCACTCATTTTGATCCCTCAGCTTCAGCTATGCCTAGGTTTACATTGTCACATCCTCAGGGCAGAGGTCCACTGGGAGCTTATCAATGTTTGGCAATGGTAAGGCCACCAGCCAGAGGAACCCTACACTACTGCAGAGTGCTTCATTGATCTATGCTAACATAAACAAGACACCACAGCTATGCCCCCTACTGAAGATGATAATGGTTTAGTTCTGGAGACAGAGAGTGACTGTGAGAGGCCCATTGAGGGTGGTGACTAACTTGCTGTTTATTTAAAATTCTGATGATGCAACAAAGCGAATGAACACGCGGCTTTTGGGGAGACCACAGCCTTGTTCTCACCAGACTTCTGTTAATCTATGGACCTCTCAACAACAAAAGAAAGATCAAGCTGTGATTTACCGCTCATGCTAGCCTAGCTATTTGGAGGTCGGGGGTCTTTTCCAAATATGTTCTCAGTGATCTGACATGATAAATAATTCACAAGAACACAGTTGCCTAGTTTTTTGCGAAATGTCGGTCAACCATAGGCCTAGTGACAGTCCATACCCTACATTCGAAAGCCGATCGGTCTCTCTGCCATGGTACCAAAGAACAAATCAAAACGCTTAAAGAGTGTAATATGCATAAATGTGCCCACCTGTAACAACTGCACTCACAAACAACAGGCTGAAACAGTCCCAACGAAGAAAAGCTGCCTTTTTGCAAATCTTTGCGTCGTCAACAGCAAGGTCAAGGACTCCACCAACCAACTGTTCGAAAGGAGACAGAGCTACTGGCAAACTACCCTAACTGGATCAAACTTTGCAGTCAAAATACAGCCGTTCAAAAATGGATAGTACCAGTCTTAAATGTACATGCAGTGCAAGATAGCTTGTCGAAGACAGATATCACGCTGCACTTTTGTGTGTCGTATTAAACAAGGTCAAAGAAGTTTAAACCAATCAGATTTTCTCTTTCCTGACACACCTTCGTAAACTTGCGCCACATGGCAAAGGGGATTAGAGAAGGGGGGGGGGGGGGGGGGGGGGGGGGGGGGGGAAGCCTAGTGACCTAGGGGACCTGGGAGGGGGGAGAGTCCACTATTATTTTTCTTCAGGTTGGTCGCACACCTTATATCTATTGGGAAAGAAGCTAATTTTAGTAACATTAGTGACAGCTTTTGCTCAAAGTCGCGAAATCTTTGTCCAGGTTATTCATAATAATTGTTCCTTAGTAGAAATAGTGGTGGGGGTAATGGCAGTAGAGGTAAGCATTCACTTGGTCCTGAGCCTGGTGTATCATAAATGAAAATCAAGTAGTTTCAGATGATTTGCATACACAACATGAAACATTATTTTAAGATAAATATAGCCCTATGGTGTGGTCGATTAACCAAAATCCAACTTTTAAAAAAATCATTCACTTCTTCCGTCAGAAAGACGTGTCTACATCTAGGCTATATACCTTTAATGTACTGTACACATTAATTTTTATTTAGTGCAAGACCAAGTCAGCAGATGTCAGAACTTTTTTTCGGATGTCAGAACTAACTCACCACTTAAAACAATAATACTCGGGATTCAAAACTCGAGGCTATTTTATTATCTTAAAAAGATAAATTTGGTGTGTCAAAACAAAAAAGAAGCACACAAGTGAACACTCACACTGAAAGAACACTGGGTGGGGTGGGGAGGGGGTGGTGCATAAAAAGGACCTGGAACACTACTGACAGGACAATACACCAACTGGATCAAATGTTGAGGTCAAAACACTGCAGTTCAAAAACGAGTCACAAGCATTCCTACAAAGATACGTTGTTGTAAGGAATATTATGTTATTTACATCTAAACTGATCAACAAGATCAAAGCAATCTTCTACAATCAGATTCCCTTTTTTTTTTTTTTTTTTGGACACACCTTCGCAGACTTCCTCTTCGCACAAGAGAGGGAGGGGCGGGGTGGGGATTCAATTTAAAACTTAAACAATTCATATTTTAATAACATCTGGGATTTTATTTATTTATTGTTTTATTTCGAGGATGACAAAATCTTTTATTTCGAGGATAATGAATAAGCACCCATGTGCTTTTTTACATCCAGTCCCCGGCCCTTAAGGATATATATAATAAAGCCCATAGCAATATACTTACACAGTATACGGAAAAAAATATCTACACAAAAATACCCACAAAAATTACCGAAGAGAGAGAGAGAAAAAAAAAAGTAGCAACAAGTAAGAAAGAAAGCAAAACAGAAAACACAGAAACAACCGAAAAAATAGCAAGAACCAAGAGCAAAACAAAAGCGGCAACAACAACAAGGGGAGAGGGGACAACTGAATAGGCCTAGACCCCCCTCAACAAAAATACAACAACAAACAACAACCCCAAACCCAAACAGAATCAAACAAAGCAAAACCTCCATAAAATAAAGGAGGATAATGGAATAAGGACTCATGTGCTTTTTTTTTTTACATCTAGTCCCCGTGTGTATGCAGTTTTGTAAATGTTGTCATCCTTCCCACTGGTACACAACGGCCTACTCTTGCGAAAAGCGGAACGGGTTTTAACGTGTGCGCAAGATGATCTGCGTGCATTCGCACAGAGGACCTGGGTTTATGGTCTCATCCAAGGACTGGGAGTGGAATTGTGTGCCCCAAGCCAAAAACTCTTGGCCTATTTCCATAGTTGTAGTAGTGGTAGCAGCAGTAGTAGAAGACACAGCAATAGAAGTAGTAGTTTTGTACTTTTGAATAAAGGTATTCTCTTATTCAATTTCTAGTTTCACATGTATATGTAAATATGATAGCTGCTCGACTACCATGGTTGATTAAGTCTATTCTAGCCTTTGAATGGGGGTGGGAGTGCTAAGAGTCATTTTATAATTTATTTGTGTATCATCCTTTGTAATCTCAGGCCACAGTTTGATGCACACAGGTGGCTGCATACTTATAGCTACAGGAAATATTTTCTTCATTTGAATGAGATATGTGTGATTTTTCTTAACACATGACTTGTGCAAGATGCTGTACCCAGGCTTGTATTCACAGGGCTGCCCACATGGTGGCATCAGTTTGTAGTGATTCTAACGGATTGGATTACACTAAGGGACTGAAGCGTAATGGACTTGAGTTTAAACAAAAAATAACCAATGCAGTTGGGGATACTGAAAATCCTCATCTGTCTGAATGGATCAATAGCAATTTAGATCCATACTCAGATCATGAGGCAAGCTACACATTTTACCGAAAATTACCTTCTGTATAGAACTGACATAAAAGGAGATGAGTCAGCTCATGAGACCAATATTTGCTCTTTATCTGGAGTCTACCTTTTCTGTACGTAATTTTCGTATGTTTTCATTGTGTTTTGTTTCTTTGTTTTTGCTTTCACGTTTTGATTGAGTTTCAAACTCCTTTATGTCTTTTTCTCTTTTCCCATGGATAACTCAGTGGTGGGAGCACTCGCTTTACCCCAGCCAAGGTTAAGCAGCATGAGCGTGGTTACCAGTTGGATGGGTGAAGGTTTGGTGCCTTGGCTTCAGTATAGTCCCCCACTTCACCCAGCTGTAAATGGGTACCTGCCTCTTTAGGGTCAGGGAAGGTAAAGCAACAACACTCTGCCAAAAACAGTAACTGCAGGGAACACTCGAAGGTGGCAGAAAGAGGGGAAGACAGAACAAGTCATGGATGGACAACATCAGGGAATGGACCAGGATGACTGACTCGGCATTACTGCGCAGAGCCGAAGACCGAGATGGATGGAGGAGGCTTACCACGGCATCGTCTTTGTGTCTCCTCCACGACCGCCAAGGTCACGGGACTGATGATGAAAAAGTGAGGTCTGACATCTTGCTCTCCTACCACCACTTAGGTTATGGGACACCTTTACCTTTACCCTCTTTTTAGCCAAGCTGACCATAGATGCTGCAATGGGATGGCACTACATAATTGGAAGCGTTCTTAAATGACATGGTTTCACCACAGAAGATCAAGGCTAACATCATGTTAGAGACACACAGTCAGCAAACAAAATGAGATGAACAACAAAACTTTTATATAGCTTGACTATGAGGTTTTTGTTGGGGGGGGGGGGGGGGGGCCCTCCAACCAAGGGACATCATTCACACGCCTTAGAGAAAAACTTCCTAAGCTGCCAAAGGTCAAAAAATGGAATCGAAAGTTGTTGGCAAATGAAAAAAACATTCCACGCTGTGCTGAATATTCCCAGATCACCCAGTGACGCACATTTCTGCCTAATCACTATCGTGGATCTATCTTCTTATCGGTTAACAGAAGGAAAATGGCCTTCAGTTGGGGTGCATATGCACTCGGATCAGTGACAGCTGTTGTGGGAGTGTTGCTGTCTTTTCGGCTGTTCTTCCCACCGCCTGAACTGTCCACAATTGTCTCGAGCTGGCAAGATCGGGGGACGTTTTATAGCTACAACGAACACAGCATCTTTTATATTGGTTTGTTGATGAAAAGCTCCCTTTCCTCGCTTAGATCACGATAGGGGTAGTTTATGAAACTAACGCCCCAAATCTTTAGCTAGAAGGCACAAATCGTGTATGCAGCTGCTGCTAGTGCTAGGCATTTTGAGATCCGAAAGAATTACAGATACATTTCTGTAGGGTTGGCTTATAGAGAGTATAAAGTTTGTTTCTGAAAGAGAGCAGGTAGTTTGTAGTTTTTTAAAGTTATACTTTTAATGCATGTTTTCCTTTTGTTTTAATTTTATATGTCATGTAATACTTCAGCAAGTACTGAGATTCTGTCATTTAAAACTTTTTTTAATAGCAAGTATTACCTTTTTGAGCTGGAATAGGCCTTGAGTTTCAGAAGTGACTAATGTGCAACACATTCCTCTGAAATAGTAAAAACAAACACATTAATTACCCCCTCCCCCCCCCCCCCCCCCCCCCCCCCAAGCTAACCAACCAAACAAAAGATTAAAAGACAAAAATCACATAATGTTATCATTGCATATATATTTGTGCTCAATTCATACAAAATCAATCAAATAGATAATCCACACTAAACTGTAAGAAAAGTTCACAAATACTTTTCTGTTCCTTTAAAAGACATATATATTATATAATATATATTAGTTGACATTTCTGTTGTGCTTCATTCACAAGCAAGCATTGTGTCAATGTAAGTTTATGCACAACATTATCCTCACATATAACTTGCAGCATGTCAGAAAACACACATATACCAGTAACTGTCAATGTGTTGTGCTGGTCTCAGGTGGCAAGTGCATTTTATTCAAATATATATCATAAAATAAAATAATTCTTGTGAATACCGTCTAAGGTGTAAGAAATGCTCATAGAAATATTATATTCCTTTTAAAATAAACAATTTTTTTTTAAATTATTTTTTTAGTTTTGCGCTTCTCACTAGTGCTCTATGGTTCACCAATGGTGAGATTTTGCGTATGCAACCATTGTTAGCCACCATTAAGGTAGCTGTATTCCAACTTTGAGGATGGTGTCTAAACACAACACCTGTGTGCATGCATTCTGGTGAAAATTTTGTCAACCGTTCGTACTGGCATGAAATGGCCTACTCTTCTGAAAGGTAACACAGGTTTTTAACCTGTGCACAAGATGGGACGGGATAGCGCAGTGGTCAGAGCACTCGCTTTCTCCCAGCCAAGTTAAGCAGCGTCGAGCGTGGTTACCAGTTGGATGGGTGACCGTTTGCGTGCCTTGGCTTCAGTACAGTTCCCCCAGTTCACCCAGCTGTAAATGGGTACCTGCCCTCTTTAGGGTCAGGGAAGGTAAAGCAGCGAGGGAGAGGAGATGGGCGCCGCCCTCAATATGCTGGCCCTAGAGAAGTGAGGTCTCTGACACCTCGCTCCCCTACGACCTTATAGGTTATGGGACGCCTTTACTTTCCTTTACTACAAGATGTTTTGCATTTGTTTGAACATAGGACTTTGGTTTATAGTCTCATCCAAAGGACTTTTGTGGGGTATCATCCCTGAAAACAGGCACCCAATAGTGGCTCAGTCCCAGGTTGTCAGATCACGAGTGCAATGCTCTAACCACTAGGATATCTTGCCCCCCATGTGCATACTGATAGCTGTTAATCTTATGCTATCCTGCTTTTAATTTTTTGACAAACTGTACTTTTACTTAGGACAGGTAGTAATGGTCAAAGCACTCGCTCCCCCAAGCAAAGGTTAAGTAACATTGAGTGTGGTTGCCTAGGAGATGAATTTATTTATTTAATTAATTAATTTATTTATTCTTTTATATCGAGGATAATGGAAAAAGCACTCATTTGTTTTTTACATCCAGACCCCGTGTGTATGTGGTTTTGTAAATTTTGTCATCTATTTCCACCGGCACACAATGGCCTACTCTTCCGAAAAGCGGAACAGGATTTAACATGTGCGCAAGATGTTCTGCATGTGCTCGAACACGGGGCCTCGGTTTATAGTCTCATCTGAAGGACTTAGATTATTCATGTGCCTTGACTCCAGTACAGTCTCCTAGTTCACCCTTCTGTAAATGGGTCCCTGACAGGGAAAGTAAAGCAGTGAGGGAGAGGAGATGGGCGCTGTCCTCAATGTGCTGGCTCCTAAAGAAGTTGAGATCCCTCATGCCTCACTCCCTACTGACCGCATAGGGAACACCTTAACTTTTACTTTACCTATACAATTACTAAGACATTGGGTTTCGTTGTTGGGTTTTTTGGTTGTTTTTTTCACTAAGACATTGTTACTAAGTTGTTTTTCCTATCAGATGTGAAAGGAGGAGGCAGCAGTGGCACTGTGATCTGTCTTCATGGGTTCCCGACATTCAGCTGGGACTGGAGCAAGGTATATATATATATGTATATTATATATATATATATATATATATTTTATATATATATATATATATAGAGAGAGAGAGAGAGAGAGAGAGAGAGAGAGATTATAAAAACAATTACTCAGTGTCTGGCTAAGAAATGGAACGGTGTTAATGAAATCCTACTTTACACAAGCACTTGTGAGTGACATCACCAAAAAAACGTCGCCTATATTTTGGTATGGGTCAGACATGTGTTCTCTTAGAGTGAGGGCTTGCAAACTTGAATCCTAATTGAAATTTGCCAGCTGACACTAACCTTGTTAGATAACTTAATTAAACTCACACTTTTGTGGCCTTTTTTTTGGTGGTATTTCTCGTAGCGTCACCTGGGGTTTCGAGAAGTAGAAATCTACCCTCATTTCCTTCCTCCACTTTTTTTTAAACTGCAAAGAAACTGCAGTTGGAGCTTTTGATGTTTCAATATGTTATTTTAAAAAATTGAAGTATAACATTAAAATCAATTGAAGTGATTGCTATTTCTGTTTTGTAAAATTTTGTATTGGGGACTGGATAGCTCAGTGATCAGAGAACTCGCTCTCGCCCAGCTATGGTTAAGCAGCATCGAGCATGGTTACCAAGTGGATGGGTGACTGTTTGTGCACCTTGCCTTCAGTACAGCCCCCCAGTTCACCCAGCTGTAAATGGGTACCTGCCCTCTTAGGGACTGGGAAGGTAAAACAGCGAGGGAGAAGAGGTAGTTGCCACCCTCAGTATGCTGGTCACCCTAGAGAAGTTGAGGTCTCTGACACCTTGCTCCTTAATGTGATCACATAGGTTATGAGAACACTTTTACCGTTACTTTATCACTATTAATTACCAGGGGCTTTTATATTACTTCATCTGCTAAGCAGTCATATTAGATAAATGGTCTGCTATTTTTGCTTTTCAGTATGTCTCACATCTTTGTTAGTCTGTTTTTGTTGGTCAATATAACGTGCAACAGTATGGATACTGATATTAGCATTGTTCCAGTGCTGTATCTAAGGCTGCTCGTTATTACTGTTGTTGCTTTTGTAGGTTATTTACAAGTCATTATCCTGCTCTGAATTGTAAATGTATCAACAAGAAGAAACTTGTTCTCAACTACAGTTTGAAAAAAAACATATTTAAACATGTTAATTCATTAGAATTTCAGTTTGTTTTAACCTTGAATTAATGTAACATGATTGCAAAATGTCAAGAAAATGACTGTTTAGAGCATAAGAGTGAGCTTTTTTATGTGTAACTTTGGACGTTCTTGAAGTTATGAATACAGGACAGCTTAATATAGTAGTGAAAGCATTGATCGTAAAAGCTGGAAGATGCAGGTTTATGACACAGTTGAGGTTAGTGTTTAAAGCTTACTTCTAATCATTTTTTTAAAAAACAAAATTATTCCAGAGTTTGGTTCTGACTCCATTCACCTATTACACATGCAGACAGGGGGGGAAAAAGTGTTGTGCTACTCCTGTGGCCACACACTCTCCCAAGGGGCATAACAGCAGCCTGAATTTTACATCAAGAAACCTGCCAGGACTAAATGTAAACAATGATGATGATGATGATGATGATGATTTTGATTGATTGATTGATTTATTCTTTTATATTGAGGATAATGGAATAAGCACTCATGCGCTTTTTTACATCCAGTCCCCGTGTGTATGCGGTTTTGTACATTTTGTCATCTGTTCCCACCGGCACACAATGGCCTACTCTTTCGAAAAGCAGAACAGGATTTAACGTGTGCGCAAGGTGTTCTGCATGCGTTCACACACGGGGCCTCGGTTTCTAGTCTCATCCGAAGGACTTGATGATGATGATGATGATGATGATGAGGAGGAGGAGGAGGATTGTGGTGAAGATATCAATATCTAATGAAAACGTTACTTGTCAACAGATATTGCCTGGTCTGCAGTCCCAGTACAGTCGAATCATCCTTCTGGACTACCTGGGATTTGGTCTCAGTGATAAACCTGTGAGTGCACCCTGACTCCTCTCTTAGGAAACGAAAGCAACTGGCTACCTGGCTCTAAATATCAGGGAAAAAAGGGACTTAGTGAAAGACTTAGTTTTAGAATTAATCCGAACGGTAGCCATAAGTGAGAGGTCAGAATTTGCAGATGGGACATCTTCTGTCATGTTGTTGGACCAGGAGTGAAAGGAAACAGTCTGTTTTCACTTAATTTGAATTAATTTCCCCCCCCAAGTCACAATGCGGCTACCTTCATGGTGGGCAAAAACGGTCGCATACGCAAAATCTCACCATGGAAGGAAGGTGGCAGGATGGTTAAGACGTTCGCCTGCCAACAAGTAAACCATGGGGTTCTGGGCTCGATTCCCAGCCTCGCCCTTTATTCCCAGTTTGACCAAAAAATCGAACTGAATGTCAAAGTCCTTCGGATGAGACTATAAACCGAGGCTCGTGTTCGAACGCATGCAGAACATCTTGCGCACATGCTAAATCCTGTTTCGCTTTTCGGAAGAGTAGGCCATATTGTGCTGGTGGAAACAGATGTCAGAATTTACAAAACCGCATACACACAGGGACTGGATGTAAAAAAGCACATGAGTCCTTATTCCATTATCCTCGATATAATAGAATAAATAATTTTTTTTTAAAAACAACCATTGGGGAACCTTAGAGCTCTAGCTGAGGCAGGAAAAAAACACAAAAAACACACCTTAGTTTGATTTCATTCTAAACTTTTCTCAAGATACTGAAGTTTTAACATAAGAGCAACACTGCAGTTAAAAGTAATGAGTTTTTATTGCGTGGTTTGTTGTTGTTGTTTTTTTTGGTTTTTTTCTGTATGTGTTATGATTTTTTGTTACGTTCTTTTTGTTTTGTTTTTACTGTATGTATGTTGTACTCATGTTAATTGTTTTTTTCAGAGTAAGATTTTTTTTAACACAAGAAAAGCCCATTATCTCTGTTGGAAGTTGTTTCTTTTGTTTCTTCAGGGCATTAACTGCAGCGTCAAAAAGCAATCGTATGTCTGACAACCTTACCCAGGATGAAACAGTACTATTTCTTGCTGTCATTATTTATTTATTTATTATTTTATTTATTCTTTTATATCGAGGATAATGGAATAAGCACTGATGTGTTTTTTTACATCCAGTCCCTGTGTGTATGCGGTTTTGTAAATTCTGTCATCTGTTCCCACCGGCACACAATGGCCTACTCTTATGAAAAGCGGAACAGGATTTAACGTGTGCGCAAGATGTTCTGCGTGCGCTTGCACACAGGACCTCGGTTTATAGTCTCATCCGAAGGACTTTTGGGGAGAGTGGAGTCTGCACTGATGTTAACTCCAGGAGAAAATATATTCCCCTTGAACGGGAATCGAACCCGGGTCGTCAGATTGCGAGCGCAATGTTCTGACCACTAGGCTATCCCATCTCCATCATGTCATCATGTCACTAGCCTCCCCCATGGAGGACTTCTTCTTTTTCTTAGCCAGAATGAATTTCTTCTTCGTCGTCAAATGCTCAGACAGCAGCTATTGTTGTCTGTTATATGAGCGAAAATGCGTCACGCTCTCATTATGTTATTAATGGGCACAGGGACGGGATAGCCTAGTGGTTAGAACATTTTGCTCGCAATCTGACGACCCAGGTTCGATTCCTGTTCAAGGGGATATTTTCCTCTGGAGTTAACATCAGTGCTGACTCCACTCTCCCTAAAAATCCTTCGGATGAGACTATAAACTGAGGTCCCGTGTGCGAACACACGCAGAATATCTTGTGCGCACGTTAAATCCTGTTTCACTTTTCGTAAGAGTAGGCCATTGTGTGCAGGTGGGAACAGATGACAGATTTTACAAAACCACATAATGCGGGGACTGGATGTTAAAAAGCACATAAGTGCTTATTCCATTATCCTGGATATAAAAGAATAACATTTTAAAAATATAAAAATTATGTCATTATGTGCCTGGCAAGTCAGGCCCAATGCATCTGACTTCGGCACAAGAGAGAATTGTTATCTTTTAAGTCTTTCTGGAAAAAAGGCAGGAGAATGGACCAAGAGTGCAGAAAATAGACAAGAAGGATGTGACAGGAAGAAAAGGAACAAAGCAGAGAATGATAGAAAAGAGGAAATTTCTAGCACAGAATGTGGGGATGGTATTTTAAATACTGACAGGCCCCTGGCATCCCCATGGGGGAAACGAATACATGAATAATGAATGAATGGATGAATGATTGATTGATTGATTGAAAGTTGCTTTTTAATGATTGAAAGGGTTTTTTTAAGATTGAAAGTTTTTTAATGATTGAAAGTTGTTTTTTAAGATTGAAAGTTGTTTTTTAATGATTGAGAGTTGGTTTTTTTAAGATTGAAAATTGTTGTTTCTGTTCCCCAGCTTCACACTCTTGGGGTTGGGGTGGGGGGTGTCACCCAATATAAAGTATGTACGTTGGGGGGGAAGTTTGCGTGTATTGCTGTTTTGAAATGTCTTAACATATAGACCTGTAGCTAAGCTCTGGCTTTACAGTATTTTTTTCTCCTTTGATGGAGAGTGGGGGTTGTTTTGTTAAGAGCTTGTCGTGGCTGAGAACAATTTCAGCATCATATTTTCTTTTTATTCTTCTTTGTCGAACGCTCAGAAAGCAATTATTTTTGTTATATGAGCGAAAATGCATCCACACTGCCATTAATTAAGCACCTGACAAGTCAGGCCCAGCGCATCCAACTTCGGTATAACAGAGAATTGTTACCTTTTAAGTCTTTCAGGAAAAAAGGCAAGAGAATGGACCGAGAAGGCAGAAAATAGACAAGAAGGAGGTGAGAGGAAGAAAAAGAACAAGGTAGAAACAAAGAAGGGGATAGAAAAGAGGAAATGTCTAGCACAGAATTTCCAGAATGTGGGGATGGTATTTATACTGACAGGCCCCCGGCATCCTCACAAGGTGAACATAATATTGTAAACATAACATTTTTATGTAGGCCTTGACATTGTGCTTTTATCAGTAAATGACAAAGCATTTGGCCTGGGCCAAGACTGATTGAATGATGAATGGGTGAGTTGACTCACTTTGTATGGCAATTTTTCTGTTTCTTTTCCCACAGAAGACTACTTTGTAATGGTTAGAGGAAAAGATAAAACAACCCAAAGTACAAAACAAAAAGCAAGAAAACAAACTTTTCAGTCTTAAGTATTGACCTACAGGTAGAGTTCATATCAGAAGATTAAAGCTCGTCACCTTAACATTTGAGATTTATCTCATGTAGAAAACATGTTGATTCCTACTTAAACATTTTTGCCTTATCTCTCATATGTCGTAGTTTACAGGCAGGATGTATTGAGATAAGCCGGGTCAAGTATGGGTGCAGTACTCAAATCGCTAACCAAGAATTCCATACTCATGAAAACACCCCATTAAACTTTCCATTTGACCTTGGACAGGCTCATAAATGCAGTGCATAGTTACAGCCATCATAAAGTCATGTGGCAGCTATATCAAAACCAAAAAAATCCAAATACCAGAGATCATTAGCCTTCCTTTGTTCAAATGCATGGCTTAAGATCTGAACACCACAGTGTTCTGTCGTGAGGAGAAAGTAAGTTAATAAATGATTCAAGTAGAATCAAACTCAGATTTGCACTTTAATATTTTGAGCTGCCCTGTGTGTGTGTGTGTGTGTTAGTGTGTGTGTGTTAGTGTGTGTGTGTGGTGTATTGTGTGGTGTGTGTGTGTGTTGTGTGTGTGTGTGTGTTGTGTGTGTGTGTGTGTGTGTTGTGTTAGTGTTAGTGTGTGTGTGTGTGTGTGTGTTGTGTGTGTGTGTGTGTGTGTGTGTGTGTTAGTGTGTGTGTTGTGTGTGTGTGTGTGCTTTTTCACTGGGAGCTGCATTGCTTGTTCCCTCAATCTCCCTTGTGCTTTTTTTTCTTCTTCTTTTTCATCTCCTTCATTTCCATTTTCATCTCCTTCATCTTCTTCCCATTCTCTTTTTTTCCTTCTTCTTCTCCTTGTTCATCTTCCTCTTCATCATCATCTTCTTGTTCTCCTTCTCATTCAATTGACTTTCTTTCTTTTCCTCTTCTTGCTCTTTTTTTTCTTTCTTGTTCTTCTTGTCCACCCTCTCCTCTTCTGTTACTTTTTTTTCTTCTTCACTTTTTGTTCCTTGGTTAGAATGTCGAGGTTCACCATCAGTAAGATATGAAGGCATGAATTTTCAATCTTCGTGTGCAGTCATCACACAGCTATTCCATCTTCGAACAAGCAGACATTGTGACACACCTGGCCCAACACCTGTCTGTCAGAGAGGTCCACCTGCTGTCTCATGACTATGGTGATACTGTGGCACTGGAATTGCTGTCGCACTTTAACCAGGCTGCTGCTGACTGGCAATAAAGAGAAACTCTGGAGCTGTGCCTGTGTGGTCTGCAGTCCTGACCATGTTGAATGGAGGTATGTTATGGCATTTTGTGGTGGATTCTGTGTGGATGTGATTGATGGTGATAGATGCTGATTTTGTTGGCTTTAAAAAAAAATCACCCCAAAAAACCTTTGTATGTTGATAGGTTGACCTTTTTCGTTATCCAGAATATGCTCATTCCACCTCAGAATCCCTTTGAGACTGTAAGTGCATACTGAATGGGAAGTTTGCGTGTATAATTGTTTTCATGTACCTTGCTGTATGGGCAGCCTTACTCCAACTTCAGAGGATTGGTTGTGAGTGAAAGGATGTATTTCTGCCATACTTTTAGGCTGCGGATGTTTAGAGATTATCAGTGCAGTAGACATTGTAACTCTTTTTTTCTTTTTATTCCTTGGCTAGAGCTTTGAGGTTCACCAGTGGTGAGATTTTGTATATGTGACTGTTTTTGCCCACCATGAAGGTAGCTGCATCCCAACTTGGGGAAGAGTTGTAAAAGGATCTGTTTCTTACAAAACGTCTGTGACATGTGATCCCATGTGATGGTCCTGCAAGGTCATTCTTTTGTTGCTGGTTCGGGTTGGCATGATTTTGATCAAATGCTGTAGACTGTGGAAGAATAATAGACAATAAGAAAGCTGGAGATGAGGGGAAAAGAGAGGACAAAGCCTTGCAGTGGAAAAAAAAATGGAAGGGGAAAGTTTTCTGGTTCCATCATTGCTTTACTTTATTATTGCTTTACTCCTGTGTAAAACATGCTTGGACCTGGTTATTACTCAGAACCCTGGAATTGTAACATTAGCTGAAATGTTGCCAGGTGTTGTAAACTGTTATCAGAATGTCCTGACATGCATGCATGGTCATTTTTTGTGTGCATCTGTGGGCTGTTAGGGACACAAGAAAACAGTAAATAAGATGATGAGTTTCCAAGCCTAATGGTTCTGAAGTTACAGACTGTGGATTCAAATCCCAGCATTGGCTGGTGTGTTACAAAATGGGAATTGTGACAGTCTGGTCAGTATCATGACCACCTCAAGCTTGTAGAAGTTGGCAGAAATACCAAGCGTACACATAGCAACAACAATATCCCATAATTTATATCAGCCTCATTAGCCTATGCAGTTAAAGCATTTGCTGAGTGGAGTTACGGTTGTGGGTATGTTGTTGATGTGGTTGTTGTTGTTATATGTTCCCCAGCTTCACACTGAAGAGTTCACCCAAAATAGACATTCTGTTTCACTCATCCACTATAGAATCACTGTGAGACCATAAATACACAAGGGGTGAGAAGTTTGCGTGTATGGCTATTTTTCAGTACTTGGCTATTGGCAGTGAATTTGGAAAATGGATTTTGTCACAAGCTGTGACCCCTTCAAGAGAAAACTGAAAAGTGAAACTGTACTGTTACAGGTGTTTTTCCTGAAACACATCACCCTCGGATTCTGCAAAAGGTGTGGTACTCAGCTGTTCTTTCTTTTTTTTTTGTTGGAATGGGGGCGGTCTGTGTAATGTAGTTCAAGGATTTTTTGCAGGAATATATGCAGAGATCTGTAATCTTATGGATTTGTCAGTGCAATGCAGCTCTGAGACATTTCACAGTGTTTGAGGTGTTTCACACTGAGATCTTTGATAGTTCACCCAAAGGACAAGGCCCCTAAAGAGAGTAACTGTTTTATATACCAGTCACTATGTGAAGAGTACGATAAAAGCTACATTAGTAAAAATTTGAAAGACCATTCAGAATCAAAGTGATGGAGCATCACAGGATCCTCCTGTACAGCTGTGTTGCCACATTCCACAGATTCAGGGCATAAAGTTTTCATGAAAAACACAAATATCTTAACCCACCTGGCCTCTCAGTTTAGAAAAGGAAAAGAAAAAGGCTCTTTGAGATCAAGGAAGGCTGTACTGTTCAGAATTAAAGAAACACACAATTTGAGCTTGCAAACATCTACCAGACAGTTGTGTACTCTCATGAGGCAAAGGATAGATGAGCTGATAAAAATAGCAGACTCAAGTTATCCCCACCTCTCTGCTATTTTTTTGGTTGTTGCTTTTTTTTTTTTAACCCCATTAGATGGAAAACTCAGTCTCTGTGATGGTGAAGGCAGCTGTACTCTGCTGCAGGGCCTCTCTCCCAGTCTCCACAGAGCTTCTTGGCCACTGGGGTGGTATGGGTCAGTCAGGCCAGGTCCTCTTTCAGAGTGCTACCTCATGTAGCGGGCAGGACTGTATACAGCACATGTCTGGCTGCCAGTCTTGCAAGAGCACTGCTCTGTGTGGCCTATGTGGAATTTCCTGTACATACCACACTGCATGGGGAAAGAGGTGGTGTGTGAAAAGCCTCAAGGGGTGATGGAATCAGGTCACAGGTGGCGAGGAGAGAAACTTTTATTTGTCTGTTTCTTTCTTACAGGAGTTTTTCCTGAGACCAATAATCCCAGACTCTTGCAGAAGGTCAGTTGGGTCCTAGGGGAAATGATTGTGTTGATTGTTTGTAGCTGATGTCAGAGAGAAATTGGTTATGTTGATTGTTTGTGTTGATGTTGATCTGTTTGTAGCTGATGTCAGAGAGAAATTGATTGTGTTGATTGTTTGTGTTGGTGTTGATCTGTTTGTAGCTGATGTCAGAGAGAAATTGATTGTGTTGATTGTTTGTGTTGGTGTTGATCTGTTTGTAGCTGATGTCAGAGAGAAATTGATTGTGTTGATTGTTTGTGTTGGTGTTGATCTGTTTGTAGCTGATGTCAGAGAGAAAGTGATCGTGTTGATTGTTTGTGTTGGTGTTGATCTGTTTCTAGCTGATGTCAGAGAGAAAGTGATTATGTTGATTGTTTGTGTTGGTGTTGATCTGTTTCTAGCTGATGTCAGAGAGAAAGTGATTAT
The DNA here is from genome assembly GCA_028751875.1 of Rapana venosa. Lineage (NCBI taxonomy): Eukaryota > Metazoa > Mollusca > Gastropoda > Neogastropoda > Muricidae > Rapana > Rapana venosa. The sequence continues at coordinate 9,877,173 of CM054146.1, read as the reverse complement.
GTTGATTGTTTGTGTTGGTGTTGATCTGTTTCTAGCTTATCTGTAGGGCTTGCAGCATGGGAGGATGCTTTTGTGTGTGTGTGTGTGTGTGTGTGTGTGTGTGTGTGTGTTGTGTGTGTGTGTGTGTGTGTTGTGTGTGTGTGAGTGTGTGTGTGAGTGTGTTGTGTGAGTGTGTGTGTGTGAGTGTGTGTGTGAGTGCGTTGTGTGTGTGTGAGTGTGTGTGTGTGTGTTTGAGAGAGAGAGAGAGAGAGAGAGAGAGAGAGAGAGAGAGAGAGAGAGAGAGAGAGAGAGAGAGAGAGAGAAGAGAGAGACTGGGTCTATGTTTGTTTTGGTGTGTGTATTGTGTGTATATTTGTGTGTGTGTATTTGTGTGTGTGTGTGTGTTATGTGTGTGTGTGTGTGACTGGGTCTATGTTTGTTTTGGTGTGTGTTGTGTGTGTGTGACTGAGTCAATGTTTGTTTTGGTATGTGTGTGTGCATGCACATGTGTGTGTGTGTGCGCACATGTGTGTGCACATGTTTGTGCATGTTCATTTTTGTGTTGCATGTGTGTGCATGCACATATGTGCATAAGCATGTGTATGTGTGTGTGATGCATGTGTGTGTGTGTGAGTGTACTTGTTTTAGCTATAGGTGCATGATGGGATTTTTTAATCGCTCCTCTTGTAGATGGTGCAAAAGCCCATTACCATGTGTTCCTAAAGCAAAACACATCAGCAATTTTGCAATGCTCTATTTTCTTCTCTTTCATCATCGAACACTCAAACAGCAGCTATTGTCGTCTTTAATATGAGCAAAAATATGTTGCGCTGCTGTTAAGCGCCTCATAAGTCAGGCCCGGCACATCCAACTTCAGCATGGGAGAGAACTGTTATCTTTTAAGTCTTTCTGGAAAAAAAGACGGGAGAATGGACCAAGAGGGCAGAAAATAGACAAGAAGAAGGAGGTGCCAGGAAGAGAAAGAACAAGAAAGAAACAAAGAGAGGGGATATAAAAGAGGGAATTCCTAGCACAAAATTTCCAGAAGATGGGGATGCTATTTATACTGACAGATCCACGGCATCTCCATGGGGGCCTCCACTGTCTTACATCATGTCTTTGGTTCATAACCTGCTGTGTGTATGGGTGTCAATGTGTCCATGCCGTTCATGTGAGACTGCTGTTGTTGTAGTGTATATATCGCTTTCAGTCATGGCAGATTTCTCTGCGTGAAAATCAGGCAGCTCTCCCTGAGGAAAATGTGTGCTGCCACAAGAGCGGACCCACCCATAATTTTTGTCACTCCTGTCAGTATGTGTATTTGCTTCCCTCTGTCAGTATGTGTATTTGCTTCCCTTGTCAGAGTGGCTTTTCCCTGTAGACTTGTGCCAGGGACAACTCTCGTGTTGCAGTGGGTTCTTTTACATATGCTAACACTCAGAACCTTTTGGGGGAAGGTTCATCTGAAAGTCCTTCAGAAGAGACTATAAACTGAGGCCCCGTGTTCGAGCGCATGCAGAACATCTTGCACACATGTTAAATCCTGTTCCGCTTTTCGGAAGAGTAGGCCATTGTGTGCTGGTGGAAACAGATGACAAAATTGACAAAACCGCATACACACGGGGACTGGATGTAAAAAAGCACATGAGTGCTTATTCCATTATCCTCGATATAAAAGAATAAATAAATAAATAACACCCAGACCACCACTCAAAGTCTAGTGGATAGGGAAAAAAGCTTGGGTTCAAGCATGACGGGACGGATAGCCTGGTGGTTAGAGTGATGTGCTTGTGACCCGAGTTCAAATCTCGTTCAAGAGGATTTTTTCCTCTGGAGTAAACATCAGTGCCGACTCCACTCCCCCAAAAGTCCTTCGGATAAGACTATAAACCGAAGTCCCAAGTGCAAACACATGCAGAATATTTTGTGCACACATTAAAACCTGTTCCACTTTTCAGAAAAGTAGGCCATTGTGCACCAGTTGGAACAGATGACAAAATTACAAAACTGCATGCACACCGCAAATGGATGTAATAAAAAACAACAACACACAGATGCTTATTCCATTATCCTCAAAATAAAACAATAAACAAAAATAAATAAATAAAAACAGAGTACCAATCCACACTGCATGTGTGTTCATAGTTGCTGCTGATTCCAGTCTTGGGGCCACTTCTGAGTCGCCTGACGTTTTTCAGCTTGTTTAAAGTAGGGTGAGTATGAATGAAGTAGACTGAAACCATTTCTTAGCGTATTCCTGATAACGGAATGTACCTAACTTAACCTTTTCCCTACGGGTAACCCGCTATAGGGTAACCAGCCATCTACTAACCCTTCCTGCCATATCCCCCACTACTGGGTGCGCAAGTGCTGGGAAAGAGGGGTTCTCTCCCTTAACACAGGGATAGTATTAAAACTATCCCTCTTGTAAGGGAGACAACCTGTCTTTCCCAGCAAACGTGCACATAATTTGTATGCTACCGTAACCCAGTAGAGGGTGATATGTAGGGAAGGGCTAGTAGATGGTTGGTATCCAGGAGCGGGTTACTGTAGGGAACAGGTTAGTGGTGGGCAAACGTTTGTATGTATGCACAAAATCTGACCATGGGTGAAACTCTGGAGTTCTAGCTGTGGAATGGGAAAAAAATTCTTAGCATGCAAACTTATTCGGTGTGTACTTATGGTCAGAAAAAAAGGGGGGGGGGGGGGAAGTCTGTTCGATCATCTTTTTAACAAGAAACCTGGCAAGAAAGATGTTTAGAAAGTTCTTCTTATTTGTTTGATTCTGTCACTTTGCTTTAGGTGAGAGGGGGGTGGGGGTAAGGAAGACTTCTCTGTGTTGTTTGCTTTCTTTTTGGGGTTTTGTTTTGTTTTGATTCATTGATTTTTTTCCTCTCTGTTGTTACTGATAATTAAAGAGTGGTGTGCGTGCAAGTGTGTGTGTGTGTGAGAGAGAGAGAGAGAGGGCAGAGAGAGAGGGACAGAGAGACAGAGAAAGACAGAGATAGAAACAGAGAGAGAGAGACAGAAACACATGCATACACAGACAAACACACACATACACACTTACATACACACACACCAATGCACGCACACACGCACGCACGCACACACACACACAGATTATACACAAACACACTGACACACATTCTCTATAATTTTGTACATTAATATCTTTTCTCCCCCAGGTTTGGAGAAATATTTGGAAGTAACAAGCCAACAGAAGAAGAATACAGGGACTTTTACTCTGCTATCATGCACAATTCTGGACATCATGTAACAGCCAGGTAAGCGTCTACATCAAGACTACAGAAAATAGCATGTTAGTTTTAATCTATAAGCCACCAAATTCAGGTATCTGCACTTCTCCCATGACAGTGGAACACTTCCTCCAGACTTGTCTAACACACCAAAACCTGAGGGCCAATATCTGGCTTACTGACCTGCTGATAAGGGACAAGCTCTTCAGACCCCTGGAGGGCCTTCAGTGCACAGCAGCATTTGTCAGGGCCACAGGAGTTGCTGTCTGAGCATTTGGTGAAGAAGAAGAATGTATCTGCTATCTAATAAAATGAAGCTTACCTTAAGAGTTTAAATGAGCATCTGGGTAATGAGAAGAAACAACTGCACTGTATAATATTTCCTTGAACTGTTGTGAATGCAAGTCTCTTTATGCCTTTTTTTTTTTTTTAAACCCAATATTTTGTTGGGAAGTAGTTGTTATCGTAAAGTGTGAAGATTGAAATCTTATTTGAATGAGGAGCAAAGTGATAAGGTGGTATAGAAAAAAATACAGACAGTGGAAGTTAAGTATCGTAAATCATTGTATAGATGACGATGATGAACAAAAAAAAAAGGAGAAAAAAGGAATAATGTGATATATAAAAAAAGAAAAATTTACAATAAAACTTAGAGAAAGAACAGAATAAAGTGATATATAAAGAAAAGAAAAATTGACAATAAAAATTAGATATTGTAACTTATGTTCAATATAAGATAATAAACGTTCTGAAGCTCGTGGAAAAAAGTCTTACTGAAGAAGAATCCTGATGATTATGATAACACTGATAAAAACACATGAAAGAACATTATTCGTAATTATGCAATATCATTATTGAAAATTTTGTTATGTGCTCATCTGCTATGACTGACGTTGCAGCTTATTGCAGTACATCCCAGAACGCCACAGGAACAAAGACAGATGGGTTGGGGCTTTGAAAAACAGTCTGCATTCCAGGTAGGCTCAGTGCCTTCTGCCTTATCATCTGTACTTTATATTTTTGCTGGAGAGAGTCAGGTATTTTTCATCTGGTGTAAGTAGGACGTCATGGATGGTATTCTTGACCAAATGCTGTGATATTCTAGGCGTCAATTACCGGTTTATTTTATTTTTTCAGTCCTTGGATAGAGCTCGGAGGTTCATCAATGGTGAGATTTTGAGTATGGGACCTGTTTTTAACCCACCGTTAAGGTACCTGCATTACGACTTCAGGGATTATTTCATTTTGTAATTGTTAGTATCAAGGTTCTTCTGCAGTGTGGTGATTGCTTTGGTGTGGCCCTTATGGTTGGCTGAATGGTTGTATTTAATCTGGTTTGATACTTAAGTAGTTCCATACTTTTAATTTCAGTTTTGATTTCGAGTGATGGACAATACAGTCAAATGGTTAAGACCGTTTGACTTCAGTCCCATGGATCCATGAAGTCATGGGTTCAAATCTCAGTGGCGTCTGGTGAATTAAAGTGGGGATTTTAAGATCTCCCAGGCCAACTTCAAAAGCAGACCTGCCAGTGCCTTAATTCCCTTCGTGTATGAATACATGCATAGGATCAAATGTGCATGTTAAAGATCCTGTAATTCACGTTGGCGTTCAATTGGTTATGGAAATTCGAACATAGTCGGTATACATCCCCGAAGTCGGAATGTGGCTACCTCCATGGTGGTCAAAAACGGCTGCATACACAAAATCTCACCACTGGTGAACCTCTGAGCTCTAGCCCAGGAATGAAGAAAAAAACAATGCATGGGAGATAACTGTCATCATGAAGTTTCCATGGTGTGTGGGACTGTAACCTTTGTGATTGATTCAGATGGCAGGATGGTTAAGACGTTTGCCTGCCAACAAGTGAACCGTGAGGTTCTGGGTTCGATTCCCAGCCTCGCCCTTTCTTCCCAGTTTGACAAAAAAAATCGAACTGAATGTCAAGTCCTTCGGATGAGACTATAAACCGAGGCCCCGTGTGCGAGCACATGCAGAACATCTTGCGCACACGTTAAATCCTGTTCGCTTTTTGAAAGAGTAGGCCATTGTGTGCCGGTGGGAACAGATGACAAAATTTACAAAATCACATAAACACGGGGACTGGATGTAAAAAAGCACATGAGTGCTTATTCCATTATCCTCGATTTTAAATTTTAAAAAAAATGTCATCTGAGCGCTTTGATTTGTTGCTTTACAAGGTTCAGCGCTATATAAATTCCATACATCATTATTATATTATTATTATTATATTATTGACAGTGTCTGCTGTAAGCAACCAGTACTGCTTAGTAATCATACCATTTATTTGGAAATTGTTCACCCATTTTTAACAATACATGTTACCTATACTCAAGGTATCTTAAAGGTTTAATCAGTAAGTTTTTATAAATTTCAAATTTTATTCATTTTCTCTTCTTTTTTTTAGTTTGGCATGTGTTGATATGTTTTGGCAGAATTTTTTTTTTATCTGGAGATATTTTTGTTAGAAATTTGTCGTAAGAAATTTAGCATTCTATGGTGGAATAAAAGTAGACTTTAATGCATGAGGAGATATTTTGTTCTAAACTTTAAAAACAACAGTCATACATCTCTGAAGTTGAAATGAGGCTACCTTCATGGTGGGTGAAAGCGGTGGCATATGCAAAATATCACCATTGGGGAACCTCAGAGCTCTGGTCAAGGCATGGGGAAATGTTTTAAAAAGGAAGTCATACTCCATTTCTTTATGTCATTCACTCTAACTACACTCTCTGTTTATATCTATCACATTCACTAACAGCTATAACACAATTCATGTATGCATGTGTGTGTATGTGTGTGTGCGCGTACGTGTGTGTGTGCATGCATGCGTGTGAGCATGTTTGTGTGATATTTCTATTTGAAATTATCTTGGAATGTTTAAACCAACATGACATGTAGCTTTCTTGTGTCTATTTGAGATTATGGTTCGTATTAATCTACCTGTCAGTATTGTAATTGCCCTTCATGGAATGATTAAAGTGTTGTGGACTTGACTTTGACTTGACGTAATATCTGATGGCAGTGTTGATGATTTACGGACCTGCTGATCCTGTCAATCCTCCTCAGTTTGCTGACCTGTTTCGGTGAGTTCTTTTCTGTCTGCCTGTGTTCTGTTGCTTACTGACAGCATGCAACGTTGTTTTTTTTCAAAGGAATAAGTAAAAACATGTTCTTATGCAGATACACACACACAAGCATGCACACTTACATTTTTGCTCACACACACATAACAAAACATGCACATACACCCACCTACAAACTTGCGCACACACACACACACACACGTGCACATGCACACACACATGCATGCACACATGTATGCATGCCTGCCTGCATGCATGCATGCACGTACACACACACACACAACACACACACAAGCATGCAAATACTTACATTTTTTCACGCACATACAAACATGCACCCACCCACATACATGCATGAACACACATGCACATACATAAACATATACACATGCATGCATGCACACACATGCACATGCAATACATAGGTATGTATATTAGGTACATATATGCATGTACCTAAAGACTTCTTCTCACTGTGGAATCTATTGGAATGAGTTGGTTGATTCTTTAGCAAAACAAGGTGCCTCTGATTGTAACATTGAAACATTTGATTCCAATCTTGCATTGTCCTCGCATGAAATTAATGCTAAATTGATGAATTGTATGCATTCCAAAATGAAGAAAACACTTTGAAAACATTTCTTGCTCACGGAAAGTAGAAATTTTAATATATAAAATGAGGGTAAATGCATGGAACACCAAATATTCTAAAAATGTGACATGTTGCTGTTCTCAATCTCTTTCAATCCACCATTTAATGTTTGATTGCCCAATCCTAACTGACCTGTTTAAAAGGAGAGGAATAGATATTCATGAAAAATATGTCACTGTTCAAGAAGTTTTATATGACTCTCAGCAGTTCATAACATCAGTTGCTGAGATTATATATTCTTCCCCAGTAAGACCTATATTGTAGACAGTTGTGAGAATATAAATATACATACATTAGAGATAGATAGATAGATAGATAGATAGATAGATAGATAGATAGATAGATAGATAGATAGATAGATAGATAGATAGAGAGAGAGAGAGAGAGAGAGAGAGAGAGAGAGAGAGAGAGAGAGAGAGAGAGAGAGAGAGATGTTGGTTTGAATGCGGGTGTGTCCTTATCACCAAGTAGTGAATGGACATTAAACAAAAACAAAACAAAACAAAACCTAAAGACTTTGTAGGGTAATGGCACTGGGTTTTTCTTCTGCAACTGTTGTCTGTCATGGGAGTGAAAATGTGTAGTTCTGCCTTTAAGCGCCTCACAAGTCAGGTCCAGTGCATCCGACTTGGTCATGATTGCGTTTTTTAGCCAAAGGAGCTCCAGAAGCCCTGAAAAAGAGCTGTAGCTAGCTGGATGGTCTCTTGCTCTTCCTCCCAGGTTACGTTGATCCTGCAGCATGTGCACCTGTACACAGTAGGGAAAAATGATACAGGGGTGATGCCGCAAAGTTTGAGACTACTTGACGGGGCTGTACCTTGCACTTTGTATCATACTGTATCTTGGCTTCTACCAGGCTTAAGGCATTCAGACATTTGCATCATTGCTCGGGTAATGTGAACAACACTCACAAACTGATAGCTGTTCCCCATGGGGATCCCGGGGGGCCTTCAGTATAAATAGCACCCCCACGTTCTGGAAATTCTGTGCAAGGAATTCCCTCTCTTCTATCCCTCTCTTTGTTTCTGCCTTGTTCCTTTTCTTCCTGTCACCTCCTTCCCATCTATTTTCTGCCTTCTTGGTCCATTCTCCTGCCTTTTTTCCAGAAAGACTTGAAAGATTTTCTCTCCCATGCCGAAGTTGGATGTGCTGGGCCTGACTTGTCAGGCGCTTAACGGCAGCGCAGTGCATTTTCGCTCATATGACAGATAACAATAGTTGCTGTCTGAGCATTCGAGGAAGAAGAAAAGGAAACTGATAGCTGTAAACTGGATGTTGCTCAGCAGTATAGTCCCAGTCTTCCCATAGAGCCCATAGCAAACTCACTCTGGGTAGGAGCTGGTTGGAATAGGACAAGTTTATTCCTCTCATGGGATTCAAACCCAAAGCTTTCCAATCAGGAATGTAAACTTCAAGTCAAGTCAAGTCAAAAACACTTTAATCATCCCTTGAAGGGCAATTACAATACTGACAGGCACATTGATACCTATAATTATCTCACAAGACACAAGAAAAATACATTTCAGATTGTTATAAGCATTCCAAGATAGCTTTAAAAAATTATCATACACAAACACAAACCCAGGTGCGCGCACACACACGCACCGCGTACACACACACACACACACACACACGGTGGTCTAGAGGTAATGCGCCTGTCTAGAAAGCAAAAAGTCCGGGTCGGAAGTGGGGGGTGGTTCGAACCCCGTTTGGGCCCGAAACTTTTCCCCCATCCATTAGACCATGAGTGGTGGTCTGGGCGCTAGTCTTTCGGATGAGACGATAAACCGAGGTCCCGTGTGTTACACAAAATTATTCAGCGCACGTAAAAGAACCCACGGCAACAAGATGGCAGTTTTGTAAATGGAGGAATAGTGGGAATGACTCTTCAGTGTTGCATGTCAGTGATTCTCTGTACAGGGCTTAGGGGAAAGAAAATATCTGTGCTCAATTTTTTCTTTTCATTTGTTCGGCTTTTTTATATTTTTGGTTGCTGACAGTGACAATGGAGACAAATGAGTTGAAGTTGAGTGGTTTGTTTTGTAAAACCAAAATTTTATGTGTTGGTTTTTTAAACCAAAATTGTTTTCTACAGCACAGTTGCATTTTATGGTATCACATTATACTTCGATCATGACATTTTATGTTCTGGTGATCCCCAAAAGTGTGAAAAACCTAACCAGAGTAATGCATTGTGTTCATGGATGCATCATTCTCTTTTTCGTTCTTTTTTCTGTGCGTGTGCATGTGTGTTTTTAAAAAAAATTCTTTTATTTTGAGGATTATGGAATAAGCACTTATGTGTGGGTTTTTTTCCCATCCAGTCCCCGTGTGTATGCAGTTTTGTCAATTTCCAGGAGGGAGGCAGGCCAGCACAGGCTGGTGGTTCTGGACGACGGTGTCGGCCACTACCCCCAGTGGGAGGACCCTGCCTCCGTTGTCCAGCATCTGCAGGAGTTTGTGCAGCAGCTGCCACCACTGCAGTCTGGTGGCCCATCGGAATAGTCATGTCGCACAACATTTCCATCAGTCCAAAACGCTTTAATCATCCTGTGAAGGGCAATCTACATTAATCATATGCATTAACTATTGGGATATTGGGTTGTGCAGTTGTGAAGCATCTGCCAAGAGTTTGGTAATTATGGTGTAAATGTGTCTAGGCTGTGTGCTGCTTGCTGAAACAGTGTATCAGTGGTCTAGAGGTAACTCACCTGCCTAGAAAGCGAAAAGTCCGGGTTCGAAGTGTGTGGTGGTTTGATCCCCGTTTGTGCCTGAAACGTTTATCCCATTTACTAGGCTGTGAGTAGTGGTCTGGGTGGTAGCCTTTCGGATGAGATGATAAAACGAGGTCCTGTGTGCAACATGCATTTAGCGCATGTAAAAGAACCCATGGCAATGAGAGAGTTGTCTCTGGTAAAATTTTGTAGCAAAAAAGCCACATTGATAGGGAAACAAATTCACATGCAGGCAGGAAAGGAAAAGCAAAATAAAAACCACCACCACACTGCTCTTGTTTATTTATTTTTTCATTTTATTTATTTGTTCTTTGATTTTGAGGATAATGGAATAAGCACTCATATACTTTTTTACACCCATATTGTAGCGACACGTTTTCCCTGGGGAGAAAAGCCTGAATTTCAAGCAGAGAAATCTGCCATGACTTTTAAAGTGACTTAAAATTGGTGGTTTAAAGTGTTGAAGTGGTAAAAAATAATAAAAGAAAAAACAACCCTAAAGTGTACTATAATTTGAAATGGATGTCAGTTGTCCATGGAGATATCACAATGTCCTGAACATTTCAAATGCAGGATGGCACATTTACTACAAGTCACCAGGTACTTTGCAAATGACTGACAAGCTGCATAGTCCAGTATGGGCGTGAGGCCTTGTGTGGTTACAAGATATTAATTTGTGATTCTGTAACCCTCTGAATAATGATTGTTTATAGTAATGGTAATAACAACAATGATGATGATGATTACAACAACAACAACAATAATAATCATGATGATGATGATGATGATGCAACAACATCAGCAATAAAAAAAACAACACAACCAACTACAAATAATTATTATAATAATAATAATGATGATGAATGATGATGATGATAAAGATAAGAATAATGATAATATTGATGATGATAATGATGATGATAACACTTTAATTGTTTTGCGCCTTTCATTATTCAAAGGATAGTGCTCAAAGTGCATTACACGAGTAAATATATCTTTTTAAATTGAAAACAAAACAAAACAACAACAAAAACAACAACAAAAACCAACCAACCAGCAAAAAATAACCCTGCAGCACTAAGACTTGATTTCTCATTCATTGCAATGTTATGGTTTTTTTCATAATCCATGTAATTGATGTGTCAGTTATTTCCATTGTTTAAAGTCTTGATTTCACATTCATTGCATTGTTATAATTTGTTCTTAACCAATGTATTTGATGTGTCAATGATCTCCATTTTTAAAAAAAGTATGTGCTAGACATATCATCCATTCCATGACTTTTCTTTCTTTCTTTCTTTGTTTTGTTCTTGTTTGTTTTCTGTGTTACCTATTTATTTATTAATCAATGAATAATAATTGCATGCTTTGTTACATTTGATTATGCCTGGGATACGAATAGTTCATTGAGATTTTGTTGTTGTGTGTAAGTCTTTGTATACCCATGTTTTTTTAGCATTGCTAATGATGACTTTTGTATTTAGGTTTGTTTTTATCCACTGGTGAAGAAGTCAAGTCAAGTCAAAAACACTTTAATCATCCCATGAAGGGTAATTACAATACTGACAGGCACATTGATACGTATAGTTATCTCACAAGACACAAGAAAAACACATTTCAGATTGTTATAAGCATTCCAAGATAGCTTAAAAAAATTATCATACACAAACCCAGGTGCGCGCACACACACGCACCGCATACACACACACACACTCACACACACACACACACACACACACACACACACACACACACACACACAACACACACACACACACACACACCACACACACACACACACACACACACAACACAACACACACACACACACACCAATACAGGAAGAAGACGGTGGTGTTATCACACTCCAGGTGCATGTCTTAGGAAGGGTTGTACGCTGAATGAAATGTATCAGAACAATTTTGATGTGCGCAGTTTTTGGGGGAGAGAATGTTTCCATTTCTGATATGGTCCTGTACAGTTGGTTGTTAGGTTTTAGTTTGAGCCAGAATAGTTTTGCAATCCATCACCTTTTGTTCTTCTTTTTTTTCTGTTTTTTTGTTTTTGTCCTTCATTCTTATATTATAATAATAATAATAATAATAATAATAATGTATTGAATTTATATAGTGCTGAATCTTGTAAAGCAACAAATCAAAGCACTCACTTTTTATTTTATTTTTATAATTCGTGTGTGTGCGTTTTTTAAAAATTTTGTCATCTGTTCCCACCGGCACACAATGGCCTACTCTTTTGAACAGCAGAACAGGATTTAACGTGTGCGCAAGATGTTCTGCATGCGTTCGCACATGGGGCCTTGGTTTATAGTCTCATCCGAAGGACTTTGACATTCAGTTCGAAATGAAAACTCTTATGATTCAGTATGGTCATGGACATGTCTAGCTTCTCTCCATATCAAAAAATAGATAAGTCACAAGCTGAAAAGTTTCTTTTAAAAAAAGGTTTATATTTTTATTTCCTTGATGCCACTTCAAAGACCCCTCCCCCCCTCCCTTTCCTCCCTGAACTGTGATGTTATATTAATTGTCTGCGCAATAAAAAGTTGTGATTTACGCTCTGTTTCTCTTTTATTCAAGATAGATAGTGTGTAATGTCTGATTCCAGTGTGCCATCGTCTCTATGACCATGTTTTTTGTGTGTCTGTCACTTGCTTAGTCATCTTGCTATTAGATGGGCTGGATAGTTCAGTGGTGAGAGTGTTGCACTCATGGTCTAACTGCCTGGATCAGGCCTGGGTTTGAGCATCCACCGACACATTTATGTATTATGTTTATTCATGCTTGCTTGTCTGGCTATGTGTGTGTGTGTGCTCGTGTGAGTGCATGCGTGTCTGTGTGTGTGTGTGCATGCACAAGTAAAAGTGAGTGCACAAAAATTGTTTGTACATGAGTGTGTGCATGTGTACTTGTTTCTATTGAAATGTACCAGCATGTACAAACCTATGCGCCAGTTTGCAAGCGCACATGTTTGTACATTATGGCTTAGGCCGATTGTCCCTGGTGAACACATTAGTTAGAACCTTGATACATATGATGATAACTTAACATAATACAAATATAAACAAACAGATAAATAAATAGACATAAAAAGCTAAAGATAGACAGTGCATGCATAGAGATTATGTAGAATAAATAACAGGCATGAATATAATCATGTAATCAAAGAAAATTAAATGAAGTCTCTCTCCATACCCCCAGTCCTTTTTACCAGGTACTACAGTAAGTTTGCAGGTGTGTGTAACTTCATAGACTCTGACCGACTGACGCTGTCTCTGTCTCTCTCACACACACGCATACACACATACATATTATATATATATATATATATATATATATATTATATATATATAATATATATATATATAATATAATATATATATAGATAGATAGATAGATAGATAGATAGATAGATAGATAGATAGATAGATAATGTGTGTGTTATTGTTAAAGTGCAATGTTCAAACCACAAGCCTATCTTATCCCCCCCCTCCCCCAGGTAAATATTCTGGGTTACTGGTCATACCTACAAACTGACACACAGTCTACACCACTGCTGATGGCCAAGTGGATTAGAAAAATACTTTGTGTTGGAAGCAGGATTTGAACTCTGGATCTCACACACCATAAATGTGTGTGCATTAACTACTTTAAACCACTGACTGCCAGTGCTCTTGTGCATGCACATGTGTTTTGAGTGTATGCATGTGTGCACTCACACGTGTGTGTGTGTGTGTGTGTGTTGTGCTTGTTTCACTCACATATGCCTAGTCTGTATATATGTAGATGTGTGTGTGTTGGTGCGTGTACAAAATACACACCTTTAACTACTTAACTAAGTAGCTTTATCATTGCAAATGTGAGACATAGAATTATCATTGTTATCATTTCAAAATGTGAGATAAACATTATCATTGTTATCATTGCAAAATGTGAGACAAAGCATTACTATTATTTCAAAATGTGAGACAAAGCATTATCATTGTTGTCAATGCGAAATGTGAGACAAAGCCTTGCTATTATTGCAAAATGTGAGACAAAGCATTACTGTTATTGCAAAGTTTGAGACAAAGCATTACTATTATTGCAAAATGTGAGACAAAGCATTACTATTATTGCAGAATGTGAGACAAAGCATTACTATTATTGCAAAATGTGAGACAAAATATTACTTTTGTTATCATGGAAAATGTGAGACAAAGAACTATCATTGTTGTCATTTCAAAATGTGAGACAAAAAATTATGATTGTTATTGCAAAATGTGAGACACAGCATTATCATTGTTGTCATTGCAATATATGAGATATAGCATTATTATTGTTATCACTGCAAAATGTGAGACATAGCATTATCATTGTTGTCATTGCAAAACGTGAAACATAGCATTATCATTGCAAAATGTGAGACATATCATTATCATTGTTATCATTGCAAAACATGAGACATAGCATTATCATTGCAAAATGTGAGACATAGCATTATCATTGTTATCATTGCAAAATGTGAAACAAAGTATTGTTGTTATCATTGCAAAATGTGAGACATAGCATTATCATTGCAAAATGTGAGACATAAATAATATTAATAATAATAATGTATGGAATTTATATAGCGCTAACATAGCATTATCATTGCAAAATGAGAGACATAGCATTATCGTTGTTGTCATTGCAAAATGTGAGACATAGCATTATCGTTATTGCAAAATGTGGGACATAGCATTATCATTATTGCAAAATGTGAGACATAGCATTATCGTTATTGCAAAATGTGGGACATAGTATTATCATTGTTATCATTGCAAAATGTGGGACATAGTATTATCATTGTTATCATTGCAAAATGTGGGACTTAGCATTATGATTTCGAATTGTGAGTCATAGCTTTATCATTGAAAATTGTGAGACATTGTATTGTCAATGTCAAAAATGTAAGACATAACATTATCATTACAAAATGTGGGAGACACGGAAGAGCTATGATAAAGTTGTCAGTGCACTTTGTTACAATCAGGAACTGAAGTCACACACCTGAACAGAATGAAAGCAGAGCATTCATAGTTCTGTTTCCCTGTCTTTCATAAAGCAGCTTACAGCCGTAACAGTCCTACATCTTTTGATACTAAGTAGCTTTAATCATCACAATACATGAGGTTCTGAAAAGTTGTGACAAATCGAATCAACAATTCCAGCCTCGCCCTTTCTTCCCAGTTTGACAAAAAAATCGAACTGAATGTCAAAGTCCTTTGGATGAGACTATAAAGTGAGGCCCGTGTACGAACGCAAGCAGAGCATCTTGCGCACATGTTAAATCCTGTTCCACTTTTCCAAAGAGTAGGCCATTGTGTGCCGGTGGGAACAGATGACAAAATTTACAAAACCGCATACACACGGGGACTGGATGTAAAAAAGCACATGAGTGCTTATTCTATTATCCTCGATATAAAAGAATCTTCTTCTTCTTCTTCTTCTTCTTTCATCTGCCGCTGGTGCCTTTCAGCATCGCGGGGAGACACAGACGTCTGTCTGCAGCAAGGCGGGAGGCTTGATGTAGTGACAGGTCATGGGCTCGCAGGGTGTCAGCCACGGAGTCGCTCCATCCTCTCCTTGGTCTACCTCTGGCTTTCCAGCCATTGTATTTGGTGGTGTATGCCCGTAGGGCTGGTTGGTTGGGCAGCATTCTAGTGAGGTGACCAAATCACCTGATCCTTTGTTGTTCCATATGTTGGAGAATTGGTGTTAGTTAGTTAGATATAAAAGAATAAATAATAAAATAAATCAATCTGAAATTGAAGGGAGAAAAATTGACAAAAACTTGTTACCAGGACCATCTGGGTTTGAACACAACTGGGTACTAAAGGCCTCAATTGATAATTTATTACTCTCATTTAAAGCACTGGCTGTATCAATTATAAATATCCAGAAGCAAGTGAGCAGGCTGGCTCAGAGACTTCCCACCTCGGCAGATGAACACGAGGTACTTGAACACTTCAGCAGGGTAGCCTAGTGGTTAGAGGGTTGCATTTGTGATTTGTTGTTATTTTTGTTGCTTTGGTCTTGTTCCTCAACTAAAACACTGACGTGTACCAAATGTGAAATTCTTATGTATGTGACTTTTTTTCTCAACCATTAAGGTAGCCACATTCCGACTTTGGGAATACATTTGGGAACTGAACCTACCCATTTTGCCACAGCAGTCAGCAGGAACCTCGTTGCTCTTTCCGATGTTCAACTGTCGTGAGTTATTTTGATGAACAAAAGTCCAAAGCTGGGAGTGAAGTCCAGAAGCTCGTGGCTTTCTTGTCAGGCAGGGGATTGTCTGTCTGAACTGCTCGGCCACCTTCCTTCTCCCACTGGTGATCTGATGGTCTGGGAGAGAGACACCTGTGTTCAGGCCGCCACCAAGACGCCCGTTTAATTCAGGAGATTTTTTTTTTCCTCCTGAGGCTAACCTCGGTTTACAGTACCCATAGCCAAAAAGACCAAGACCAAACCACACCCAACCGTACCATATGCATACTGTACCACACCACACCATTCCATACCACACCACATCACACCATACCATACTATATCACACCATACCAGTTACATGGTATGGTTGCATTGTAACTGGTTGCGTGTTAAAGAGTAGGTTGAATGCAAACGCTTTGATTTGTTTTTGCAAGATGTAAAAAGATGTCGCATAACCTATGTGGTTGTAGGGAAGCGAGGCGTCAGAGACCTCACTTCTCTAGGGGCCAGCATATTGAGGGCGGCGCCCATCGCCTCTCCCTTGCTGCTTTACCTTCCCTGACACTAAAGACGAAGATACCCAATTACAGCTGGGTGAACTGGGGAACTGTGATGAAGCTAAAGCATGCAAACGGTCACCCATCCAATTGGTAACCTCGCTTGATACTGCTTCACATTGGCTGGGGGAAAGTAAGCACTCATGTAAATAATCCCTTCAGTCTGTCAGTCATTCTTCTATTCACATAACACTCCCTTTGTACCATACACACGCCAAAATAAGTTCACTTTAATATAAAGCACCAATTAGTATCCATGACAAAAAAAAGCAATGCTCACCATTTTGCAGCAATATATTTTTTTAAATTTTTAAGTATATATATATAAATCATTCAAAAGTGTAGACAACTATAATAAATCTTACAACTCAGTTTATATCATCTAAAACTCGAACTACCCCCCTTGCGCTGAACACTAGGAAACAAATAACGCACGACACACCAGAAGGCTTGGCAAGACAAAACACAGTTTATGATATAATGAGGATACATATATACCTACAAACATTTGGGTTTTTTTCTTAATTCAACCGTAGAAAACAACGAAGGCAAAGTGTGTCCAGGTGCACCAAGAATACCAAATTTACAGCACGGTGTTCAAACATAAAAAAAGATTTGTATAAAAATATTCACAAGTGGTACACCAACAATTTGCTACATACACTTACACACACTATCTATCTATCTATCTATCTGTCCCGTAGTCTGACGACCGTGGGGGCACCCTCAAAGACTCAGCAACCAGTTCCCTCCATTCTTCTCTCTGTTCTGCCTTTCTCAGGGTTTTGTTGAGTTCTAGGCCTGTCCATTCACTGATGTTATCCTCCCAGCTCTTCCTTGGTCTGCCTCTTCTTCTTCCTCCTTGGACAGTGCCTTGCAAAACTGTCTTTGTAATTCCTTGGGATCTTGTGACATGCCCATACCACTTAAGTTTACGCTTTTTCACGATCGTTAGAAGGTTCTCATAGGGTCCAATGGTTTGCTGGATTCTGTTATGCACGCTTTCGTTGCTTATGTGGTCTTTGTAGGAGATGCCAAGGAGTCTCCGAAAGCATCTCATCTCCACTGCCTGTACTCTTCTCTCCAAATCTGCAGTCAGGGTCCATGATTCACAGGCATACAGAAATATGGATATGACAAGGGAGCGCATTAGTCTGATCTTGGAGATAAGTGAGATATTCTTATCTCTCCAGATGGTGTTTAGTTTTGACAAAGCTGTTATTGTCTGTGCAGTCCTGCATACTACTTCTGGCTTGGATCCCTGGTCGGATACAATGGCTCCCAGGTACTTGAAGCTTTGAACTGTTTCCAGCTTCTGGTCATTAACCCTGATATCAGTGCTAATGCCGTTGGTGTTATTAGTCATCAGTTTGGTCTTCTCTGCACTGATTTCCATGCCGTATGTTTTGGAGGCCTTATCCAAGTGTTCTGTTAGGCTGGCAAGCTCTTTTTCTGATCCTGCTATTCCATCAATGTCATCTGCGAAGCGGAGGTTTGTGATCGTTCTGCCACCAATGCTGACTGATCCTTCATGATGTTCCAGTGCATCAGCACTTACACACACACGCTCACAAAAATTCCTGGGGGGTTTTCTCCTAAATTAACAAACCGAACATAACCTACAGTAATGCACTGTCCTCACAAAATGCCATCTTCAAGTGATACACTACAAACTTGCCTCATGTCCAGTTTGAAAAAAACAAAAAACCTTTAATCTCAACATCGGCAACAATGCACTGACTGTCCTCGTACCACCTACACTGGAGGTCTGGTTGGCTCGGTGGATAGAAGGATTGATGCGGGATCCATCAGTCAGGGCTCCGAACCCCCTTAACCATAGCCAGGGGGCACAGCCAACATGTTTGTCCACGCGCCAAACCCCTTCCAGTCCTTTGAATTAGACTCTGAACTGAGTTCCCCATGTGTGTGTGTATTTATTTTATTTTATTCTTCTATTTCGGGATAATGGAATAAGCACTGGTACACAATGGCCTACTCTTATGAAAAGCGGAACGGGTTTTAACATGTGCACAAGATGTTCTGCGTGCGTTCGCACATGGGACCTCGGTTTATAGTCTCACCTGAAGGACTTTTGGGGAGAGTGGAGTCAGCACTGATGTTAACTCCAGAGGAAAAATCCTCTTGAACGAGAATCGAACCCAGGTCAGATCACGAATATATTACTGTAACCACCAGGCTATCCCATCCCCTGTGTAAGTGTGTGTGTGTGTGAAAGTTTGCATAAATAATTTTGCGCGTATGTGTGAATCCACCTTTAAAAGATCAGGCCGTTGTGTGCAGGTAACGATGGGCGATATATATAAAAACGCATACAAAGGTGTGATGCTTAATATCATTCTTGAAGACAGAATGTGGCTACCTTAATGCTGGGATTAAAATGTCACAAACAGGTAAAGGTAAAGGAGTCCCATAACCTATATGGTCGTAGGGGAGCGAGGCGTCAGAGACCTCCCTTCTCTAGGGCCAGCATATTGAGGGCGGCGCCCATCTCCTCTCCCTCGCTGCTTTACCTTCCCTGATCCTAAAGAGGGCAGGTAACCATTTACAGCTGGGGGAACTGTACTGAAGCCAAGGCGCGCAAACGGTCACCCATCCAACTGGTAACCACGCTCGACGCTGCTTAACTTGGCTGGGGGAAAGCGAGTGCTCCGACCACTGAGCTATCCCATACCCCCCAAAAAATTAATCTTTGACCAAAGAATTTCAGTATTCTAGCTATGGAATGAATGAATATTGCCAATAAAGATGGTGACGATGATGACAATGATGATGATGATCTTTAAAAGCTACCAGCTGTAAAATATTGTCTTAAACACACACACATACACACACACACTCACACACACACTCTCACATACACACACTCATACACCCCCCCCCCCCCCCCCCCCCCCCCCATCCCTCCAAAACTGCCATTATAAAAGGCTGTCTCTAAGTCACATGAGGACAGGTCATGGTAACGTCGTTCTAGCATGCTGGGTCTGTTCTCTACAAACACCCTAACAACACAGCTATTCAAAACCTGCACAAACGTGGCTGTGAAATCCTAAACCACCTTTCTTCATGGAAATCACTTGAAGATTTCCACAACAAAAATAATATTATTTAAAGGTGATTTCCACAACAAAAGTAATATTCCTTAAACATGCTAAAAAATTTTTTTTTAAACCAACCCCTAAACAATCTCCAACAATAAGTTACAGCGACTAATGGCAACAGAGTTGGATACATAATCAATGACATTCTCTTGAAATAGTTTTTTGTTATTCTTGTTTTCTTTCTTTTTCTTTTTATGGGGTGGGGGTGGGCAGGGTCCGATTAATAAACATTTACGTGTGTCTTTCTTTTGCAAAATTTTGTTTGTTACTGATGTAGATGACATTTTCCTGCAGCAACATGTCTGTTTGGCATCTTTTTCGTGATGACAGTACAACACTCGTAGGAATGATACATATTGCAGAGGAGGGAGTGAAGAAGAAAACAGATACTGCATTTTAATCTTCTTCCTCCAGTTTGTCCCTCATTTTTTTCTTTTTCCGTTAAAAAAAAAGTCATTGGATTGATAACTGCTCAATCTACTTTAGTTGAAAACGATACCAACATACTTTACAATACTAATGTAGCCATGAACAGAATGTCTGTTTTCCTTGCCAGAACAATATGTTCATGTGCTGGATTTCTGTTGTGGCAAACTAAATTACGTGATTTCATGTCTACTTCTGACTTTGATGTTACTCCTACAATACCTTGTAGCCTAATGAAGCTTTCGCAGCTCTTAAACATCTCAAGGGTCATAGAAGTATTGAGGGAAAGGGGATTTTCACCCAGGTGTAAAGGCCCAACAATATTCTTGGGTAGGAATCAAGGGTATGCAAGGATTCCAGAAGCATCATCCAAGCTGGGTGTGCTTCACCAAGTTTACAAGTCCACAAAAGGAAATGCTTTTGTTGAAAAAAAAATTGTTCATCTGCTTGCTTATGTTGGTCAGTTTTGTCAAAACTGATTACTGCTGCTTTACTAATTAAATTGCATGCACAATGTCCTTTCTTTAAACACAATATGTTAGTAAACTCTGCAACAACATTTTCTTCTCTATGTGTAAATGCAACATTTAAAATGAGCCAAGCAATACAGTAGTAGTCACTACAGGAATGCACTTCTGAAAGCATAAACATTTCTGGACTATGAACACACTAATGATCTCCCTAACAATATATCCTCAAGCTCCAAATTCTATGTTGAACAAGAAACTTTCAAGCTAAGATATAGTTACACCACCTGTAGTGAACAAATAAAAATAGATGCAAAATGTTCATAACCACACCCTGTGTGTGCCAAAAGAAAGTGTAAAAAACCAAAATATACTAGCAACATTCCATTGAAAAATGCCAGGCCTAGAACTCAACAAAACCCTGAGAAAGGCAGAACAGAGAGAGGAATGGAGGGAACTGATTGTTGAGTCTTTGAGGGTGCTCCCACGGTGGTCAGACTATGGGACAGATAGATAGATAGATAGATACGGAAGTATAAAGTTTTTACTTTCATGCTGAATTAGTTGTACAGAGTTCTTTCTTTTATATCGAGTTTGCATCAATGTAAAAACAACAACTTTCTTTCACACCAGTGTTAAAAAGTATGGTTTCATTTCTTCATATTTAGTTGGTATCAAAATATAAAGGTATTTCCTTCGTATTGTTCACTGGTTTCAAAGTGTAAAGTTTTCTCTGTATTAATTGTTTTTCAAAGTAAAGGTGTTCTTTTCTTCCTATTTTAGCATGTGGTAATGCGTGGACTCCGAAGAATTCTCCGGATCTTTTGGCCAGAGAAGATCTCCAATGAAGACCTACTACGGAGATGCAGGCAGGAAGACATGGGAACCATCATCACCAGACGACGGTAGAAGTGGATTGGGCACATCCTCCCAAGAGACCCACAGTCAATCACAAGAACAGCATTCCACTGGACCCCAGAAGGAAGGAGAAAGAAAGGAAGACCAAAAGCAACGTGGAGGATGACTGTAGAAAGTGAGATGAAGGCCATGCAGCACTCTTGGGGATCAGTGACTAGGTTAGCCCAGGATAGGCAGGAGTGGAAGCGCTTTGTTGCTGCCCTACACACCACTGGGTGTAATGGTTGTTTATGATGATGAATGCCTGGACAGTTTAGTCTCTTATGCCAAGATGCGGTCAAGGTTGGCCACAAACATAACTCCTACACACAGACCAAAGAAAAAATAGGTAATCTGTCAGTCATTTTTGAACAACTGTTTTATTGGCTTATAAAGCCATTATTCTTTGGTACCAAACATGCAAACATTTCTGAATATTTACTTGCTGATCAGAAGTACTCTACAAAGCAGACATGTAAGGAAAACTCCTGACTGGAAATAAATGACTTGATGAATTCCTATGAATATGATCAGACATTTCATTTTCTGTTGATTTTGGAGAGATTGGCTTGCAAAACCAAAATGTGCTCAAGACAAATGCTGGCTATTTGAAGAAAGAGCCTCATCAGTTGTCCCGAAACTACTTGTTCCCTGCAGTGCTGTGCCCTGTGCTGTCACACTTAACTCTAACCCCAGTTCTTGCCCCATACCGCAAACCCTCACACTTCACCCGTTTGATTCTAACGTTGAACTAACACTGACCCCTTAACTCTGACCCAGTTCTGCGGTATGGGGAAACAGTAATAAGGGAGAAACAGTACAGGGAAAGAGTGGTTTGGGCTTACTGACCAGTTGAACATATTTTATTCCAGAGATAGACACAGTAGTTAAAGCATTGGCAAAAGAGAAATGACAGAGAAAATAAAGCCAGTATTAAGCTAAACCTTGAAAGTCACTCAAAACTTAACTGTCTCCATCACTGTTGTCAGTAAGATCTCCTTGTAATGCCACCACCAGGGTTCACCATCTTTCTCTGTCTCTGCCGAGTTCTACCATCTCCTGTAGCCCTCCTCCCAGACCACTGATCTCAGTGATGATGGCAATGTAGGATGCTGGTGGTCTGCCTCTTTTCCTTTTTTTGCCTTTTGACAGTTGTAGTACTTCTGTGGGGGGTCCACGCACTGTTTTACCTTTATAATGTAAGGTACCGCTTGTAGGTTTTGCTCCAAACTAAACTGGTAGTCATCAAAGTTATTTCCTTTATATTTTGTTAGTCCAAGTGTAAAGCTCTGATAGTTTTGATATTGTTTCCTTTATATTTCATTAGTTGTTGTAAATATGAATCTCTGAAAGTCCTCAAGGTTGTTTCCTTTATATTTCATTAGTTGGTGTCCAAGTATAAAGCTCTGATAGTTTTGAGATTGTTTCCTTTATATTTCACAAGTTGTTGTAAATATAAATCTCTGTAAGTCCTCAAGGTTGTTTCCTTTATATTTCATTAGTTGTCTAAGTATAAAGCTCTGGTAGTCAAGGTTTTCCCCCCTTTATATTACATTAGTTGATGTCCCAAGTATAAAGCTCTGTCCTTTCTATTGAGTTGGTGTCACTCTGTAAAGTTTTTCTTCATTTTTATGAAAGAAGTTTATTTCAAGTGTAGAGAGTCCTAAACAGGAATTCTTTAGGTAACCACCCCGATTCCCAGTACCATCCGATCCGGCACCAGAAATGGGATCCTAAACTTATCCTATTATCTTTAGTATCCCTAAAGAGGATTAGGGCTCGCCTACTGGTGGGCTGGGAGTGATAAAGGTGGGATAGAAAGAGGATAGAAGAAAAATAGAAAAGAACTATAAAAAGGGAGACAGTAAATAGTAGTGAAGATTATTACCTCAACTTACTCAGCAATCACACTGAAACACTATGAATGTGACGAACAACAACATTCATTCAATGTAATTCTTCAGGCCAAGCAAGTTGGGTTCACAAATTTATTCTACTACTACTACTACTACTACTACTACTCACACACATCACCAATTGTATTACAAATACATACAATTTAAAACACAAACTATTCTGTAAATTACTTTGTCCAGTCCTCACTACCAACCAATCATGGATGTCTCAGATCAGGGATCAAAAGATTCACAACATGAACCGATGATAACGATGCTACATGTTACAAGGAGACCATGAACGATGCTACAGAGACGATGCTAGCCATGCTACGATGACGATGCTAGCCATGCTACGATGACGATGTTCCTGAAATAAAAAGGAACAACCAATAAACCATTTAATCTCTTCATAAAATCAAACACTATCACAGGATCAGGGATACCAATCATCACAAGACCCACACAGCAAAACGGAAACTCTAACCAGAGTTTGCCATAATAAAACCAATCTTACCTATTTCCCAACTCTTATGAGAATAATTATCCTCACAACAAATCAAACATATCCACTAAAATCACCATGTACAATAACTAGTCTTACACGCGTTTCATTTACTTGAGGACAGCTGATGGTCTATCCTATGAAACTGTGTAAACATTAACTCACATTAATTTAAATCAATGAATCCCCAATGACATTCCCAAGTCATTGCACCTGTTTAACATTACTATGTCATTCCTCACAAAAAATATAACTTTGCATTCTTAATAATAACAATCATTACAAAACTATACTAGGCTTTTTACACACATATATTATACAGAGTGATAAGCCTTAGTTGTATTCAGCATTTTGTTCACTAAACAAAATTCTTCCCCAAATCGAACCTGGTACAACAAAGACAATGACTAAGTTCGAATTTGCCATTTGCTCCCTTGTTCGAAATAATAACTTCTAAATTCACAAGCTTGAAACCTTCAAACACAAAATTAGACAAATGCCTCATAAACCCTTCCAACCCTTTTTTAAAATTAAGTTAGGTTAGCTTAAAAAGAGCAACCTACCTTAATGGGGAACATCTCGAGCAAAGACGCTCATCTCCCTACCATCTGGGAGGAAAAGGACTCTAGCAAAAAGGCGGCAATTTATACAATAAGAGTTTGCCATCCTACTGCGGTTATTGGTGTCAAAGTATACAGCCTCAGTGCTTGATATCAAGTTAGTCGGTAAAACATCCTTTACATTCAGTTAGTGTCAAAGCGTAAAGCTTCCTTCTTTGTATTCCCTTAGTTGGTATCAAACTGTAAAACTTTCCTTTACATTCAATTTGTATCAAAATATGCTTATTTCTTCATATTCCCTTAGTATCAAACTTTCCTTCACATTCAATTCATATCAAAGTGTAAAGCTCCTTCCTCTGTATTCACAAGCTATAAAACTTTTTACATTAAATCAGTATCGATTATTGGAATTAGTATCAAAATACAAAGCTCCTTCCTCTGTATTCCCTTAATGGCATCAAACTGTAAAACATTCCTTCACATTCTATTTATATCAAAGTATAAAGCTCTTTTTTTTTATTTTTTAGTTGGTATCAACCTAAAAAAAAACTCTGCCATGGCCGGTCCCAAGCTCGGATGAGAAAGGAGGAGGGTTGGGCGTAGGGCTAGCAACCCCACATCGTAAAAACAAAGCTTGCTACAGAAACGCCAACAACAGACCACCAAGATACTACTGCCCTGGGAGAGGAAGGGTCCTCGCCAAGAGGATGTATGACACCATGTGGTGAAAGCCATGAGTCTAGGGAAGCCACATTGCGGACCCCCTTTTAACGACCAGGCCCATCAACGTTGGAACATGGAATGTGAGGACCATGTATGAGACGGGAAAAACAACACAAGTAGCAGCAGAGATGAAAAGCTATAACCTCACATTGCTTGGCATCAGTGAGACCCTTGGACACAGTCAGGACAAAGGAGACTGCTCACTGGAGAGATGCTGCTTTATTCTGGCCATGAAGAAAACAACGCTCCACACACAGAAGGCGTAGCCCTCATGTTGTCAAGACCTGCGCAGCGAGCCCTGATAGGATGGGAAGCACACGGATCAAGAATCATCGCGGCATCCTTCAGGACTAAGAAGAAGAAGATCAAGATGAACATCATCCAGTGTTATGCGCCAACTAATGATGGCGTTGAAGAAGCCAAAGATCAATTCTAGGACAGACTGCAGAACGTCATTGCCAAGTACCCAGAAAAAGATATAAACATCCTCATGGGTGATTTCAATGCCAAGATCGGACAAGACAACACTATGCGAGGAAGTGATGGGAAGACAAGGATTAGGAGAGATGAATGAGAATGGCGAGAGATTTGCAGTCTTCTGTACGATCAACAATCTGGTAATCGGTGGAAACATTTTCCACCACATAAGGCCACCTGGGTATCACCAAATCATGTGACTGAGAACCAGATCGACCATATCTGCATGGCCAAGAAATTCAGGAGATCTCTACAGGATGTAAGTGTGAAAAGAGGAGCAGACGTTGCATCTGACCACCAACTTTTGGTAGCCAGGCTGAAGCTAAAGCTGAAGAAGAACTGGATGGAAGTAACAACAAAGAGGCAGAAGTACAACACCAGTCTGCTGAAAGACTCAAAGATAAATGAAGAATTCAAGCTGTCCCTCACCAACAAGTACCAAGTACTACAAGAACTGCTTG
This sequence comes from Rapana venosa, assembly GCA_028751875.1. NCBI lineage: Eukaryota > Metazoa > Mollusca > Gastropoda > Neogastropoda > Muricidae > Rapana > Rapana venosa. The sequence continues at coordinate 9,851,102 of CM054146.1, read as the reverse complement.
AAGAAGAGACTGACATCAAGAGCCAGTGGAAGAAAGTGAAAGAGACACTGACATCAACTTGTCAGGAAGTAGTGGGTCCCAAGAGACACCAACAGAAGGAATGGATATCGGCAGTCACAATGGGCAAGATTGAGAAGAGAAAGCAGAAGAAAGCAGCAGTAAACAACAGCCGGACAAGAGCAGCAAAGGCCAAGGCCAACAGAGAAGTCAAGAGGAGCGCAAGAACAGACAAGCGTAAGTACATCGACAGCCTGGCAGAGGAAGCCGAGGAAGCAGCAGCCAGCAACAACATGAAGATGCTGTATGACACCACTAAGAAACTCTCAGGGAAGTACAGCAGGCCTGAGCGACCAATAAAAGACAAGAAAGGAAACACCATCCTGGGAACAGAGGGGCAACTGAACAGATGGGCAGAGCACTTTGAGGAACTCCTGAACAGATCCGTCCCTTCAAACCCCCCGAACATCGACCCTGCTGATAGAGACCTAGACATCAACTGTGAGCAACCAACCAGGGAGGAGATCAGGAAAGCCATCAAAATGCTGAGAAATGGCAAGGCAGCAGGACCGGACAACATCCCAGCAGAAGCACTCAAGGCAGACCTGGAGACCACAGTAGAGATGCTGTACCCTCTCTTTGGGAAGATTTGGGAAGAGGAGGAAGTACCATCAGACTTGAAGGAGGGCTACCTCATCAAGCAACCCAAGAGAGGAGACCTCAGCAACTGTGCCAACTATAGAGGGATAATGCTTCTGTCAGTGCCAGGAAAAGTCTTTAACAGGATCCTCCTCGAGAGAATGAAAAATGTAGTCGATCCTCTCCTCCGATTTGGGAAGAGGAGGAAGTACAATCAGACTGGAAGGAGGGCTACCTCATCAAGCAACCCAAGAGAGGAGACCTCAGCAGGCCGGCTTCCGCCAGAACAGATCATGCGTAGATCAGATTGCCACCTTGCGCATCATGGTTGAGCAATCTTTAGAGTGGAACTCGTCTTTATACATCAACTTTGTTGATTATGAGAAAGCATTCGACAGTGTGGACCGCAACACCCTCTGGAAATTGCTTCGCCACCATGGAGTGCCAACCAAACTGGTCAACTTGATCAAGAACTCCTATGAAAGAATGACCTCCTGGGTGGTCCATGGAGGACAACTCACAAACAGCTTTGGGGTGAAGACCGGAGTCAGACAAGGCTGTCTCCTGTCACCTTTCCTCTTCCTCCTGGCGATGGATTAGACCATGAAGACATCAACAGCATACAGAAGAAATGGAATCCAGTGGACACTGTGGGACCAGCTGGATGATCTCGACTTTGCAGACGACCTGGCCCTGCTTTCCCACAGCCGCCAACAGATGCAGGACAAGACTACAGAACTAGCAGCCACCTCATTACAAGTTGGTCTCAAGATCCATGAAGGCAAAACCAAGATTCTCAAGATCAACGCAGCGAGTGAGGACCCAGTCACGGTGTCGACCCGCACAAAGATCAGGCTGTTCAACTCCAACGTCAAGTCAGTCCTACTGTATGGAGCGGAGACATGGAGGACAACAAAGACCACCACCAAGAAAGTGCAGACCTTCACCAACAGCTGCTGAGATTAATCCTCCAAATCCACTGGCCCGACAATCAGCAACGCAGACCTGTGGCAACGTACCAACCAGCTGTCAGCAGAGAATGAAATCTGGTGCAGGAGATGGGGATGGATCAGGCACACCCTGAGAAAGCCAGCCAGCAACATCACAAGGCAGGCACTAGCATGGAACCCCCAGGGAAAACGAAAAAGAGGAAGGCCAAGAAACACCTGGCGACGCGACCTTGAGGCAGAAACCAGGAAGATGGGATATACCTGGAAACAGCTGGAGAGAATAGCCCAGGACAGAGGACTCTGGCGGACTGTTGTCGGTGGTCTATGCTCCAGGGGGAGTGATGGGCCTAAGTAAGTAAGTAATCAAACTATAAAACTCTTTAAGCATGTTGATTTTAATTCATTTATTTAATTCTTTTATTTTGAGGATAATGAATAAGCACTCATATGCTTTTTTTTACATCCAGTCCCTGTGTGAGTGCAGTTTTGTCGATTTTGTCATCTGTTCCTGCCGGCGCATGATGGCCTACTCCTCCAAAAGGTACAACAGGTTTTAACATGAGGGCAACATGTTCTGTGTGCGTTTGCACAAGGGACCTCGATCATCTAAAGGACTTTCAGGGGAGTGGAGTCAGAACTGATTAGCTCCAGAGAAAAAATCCCCTTGAACGGTCACCTTGATGGTGGCTCAATCCTAGGCCATCAGATCACGAGCATGATGCTCTAACCACTAGGCTTTCCTGCCCCGCCATTCAGTTAGTAACAAAGTATACAGGCACTTCCTCTGTGTTTACTTAGTTGGTGTCATAGTGTAAAATTCTTTTCTTCATATTGATTCAGTTGCCGTTAACTTGGTTCTTTCCTTCATTTTGAGTTCATTGGTATCAAATTAAAAAGTTGTTTTCCTTCATTTTGAATTAGTTGGTGTCAAAGTAATGAGGTATTTCTTGCGTATTAAGTTAGGTGGTGACAAGTGGGGGGGGGGGGGGGGGGGGGGGGGTTCCTCAGTATTTAGTTGGTTGGTATCAAGTTATACAGTTTTTTCTTTCATGTAGAATTAGTTTGCATCAAGTTATACAGGTTTTTCTTTCATGTAGAATTAGTTTGCATAAAGTTATACACTTTTTTTCATTCATGTAGAATTAGTCAGTGCCAAAGTAATAATGTCTTTCTTTCACGTTGAGTTAGCTGACATATTTGGATGGTATAAAAGTATACTGTTTTTTTTTATATGAAAGTGTTAGTATCGCCCTGTAGTTCTGTCTTTTTTTTGAAATGTTGGTCTCAAATTGTAAAGCTCTGGCCTAAAAATTGACTTCACTGGTTTTAAGGTTGTTAGTTTTTGTCAAAGGTTGTTGGTATCAAGAAATTTTTTCATCATATTAAATGATTTAACAAGTACAGATGTTTATTCATATGAGTTAGTTGGTGTAAAACTTGTAAGTTTTTTCCCCTGTCATATTATTTTAATTCCATCAGGTGTAAAGTTCTTTCTTTCTAGAGTTGCTGCTGTCGCTTATACGGTTTTTTTCCAAACTTGAATTATTTGCAATAAAGATAAATTTTTCCTGATTTTGATTGAGTTTTGTATCAAGTTAAGCTCTTCTCCTTCCTACTTTTGGTGTCAAAGGATTTTGCTTTAAAATTTTTCCCTGTTTGATGAGTTGGTATAAAAGTAAAAAAGCTTCTCCCTTCCATGTGTTGGTTAAAAAGGTTTGCTTTAAAATTTTCCCGTTTGACGAGTTGGTATAAAGTATAAAGCTCTCTCCCCTTCCAATTGTTGGTGTAAAGGTTATGTTTAAAATTTCTTCCGATATTGTTGATTTGGGTATCAAATTTTTAAAAGTTTCTTCCTTCCTACTTTTTGGTGTAAAAAGTTTTTAAGTTTTTTCTTCATATCAAGGGTTTATGGACGCTGGTCGGCGTGTCTCAATGAGTGGTAAAAAAGGAAGGGAGATAAAAAGACGTGAATGGGCAGGTGAGAAACTCCACCCTGAGGGTACCCCCTCCCTGTTTTTTTTAGGGTGTTATTTTTTGTTTAATTTTAAAACACATTTTTTACTTTGGCTGGTTTTTAAAAAATTAAAAAAATCCTAAAATTTGATAAAACGGGAAAGCTTACTTTTGATTTTTGTATAATTGTGTACAAAATGGGGTTTTTTTTTTTTGAGTTTTGAGGTCTGTTTAAACTTAAAAAAGGGGGTCGTCCTTTTTTATTCGTCGGAACCGTTGTCAATAATGTGCACCTGCTTCACGGGAAATTTAAGTGAAAATTTTAAAAATTTTTTTTCGTTTTGCCAGTTTGGCTCCAGGGTTTCACCAATGAGCATTTTTTGCAAACCCCCTTTCGAACCATTTAGGTTAATTTGACTTCGGAGATGATTTCAGCTGTGTAAATTTCATTTGTGATTTACAAAAAAAAAGAAATAGAGGAAACTTGAAAGGAAAAAAATTTAAGAAATCGAGGAAGAAAAAAAAAGAGAAAGGGAAAAAATTAAATCCAAACTAGGAAAATAAAAAAGAGTAAAATCCTTGTTCCACAATATTTTAAAACACATGCAACAGCGCACCTAGGGGCAACAAAAAACCCCAGTGAATGTTCGTGAGCTGAAATATCATAGAACCCGGGGGGCAGAAATTTCACACTGGGGCAGTTTTTGCTCTGAGCAGGGGGTAAGTGAGAAGGGAAGGCTATTCAGGTTCAGGGGGGAAAAGTAAAAAAAAAAACAGAAGGGGGGGAAAGGGTTTTTTTCTTTTTTATTCCGGCAATTTAAAGGGACGTGTGAAGCACCCACCACAAAACTAAAAGTAAATATAAAACAAAAAAAGTGGGCCCCCTGATTGCATGCAATGGGCCCTAACCAAAAACAAACCAAAAAAATGTTTAACAGTAAGCTAAGTGGGGGTTTCACTTGGATTGTCAGCTTCACTTTTTTGTGGCATTGGGAAGGGGGGGGGGTGGTCATTTTGAAAATCACTTCATCTGTCATTTTGTGATTGACAGCTGTGTATAAAAATTTTTTGGAGACAGGGCCCGTCGGTTTTGTGACTATGCTTGTTTTAGTGGCCCCGCTGAAAAAAAAATTTGTTGGGGGTTTTGTGATGTGTAATTAGTCAAGTCTGAAATTATGTGTCTTCTGTATATGTTTTTTTATTTTTTTTTTGTTGGTTTGGGTGGTTTTTTTCTTTGTTTTGTTGTTGGGGTTTTTTTGGGGTTTTTTTTTGGCCCAAAGAGAAAGGGTGTAAGAGCGCCCCAAAAAAAAACAACAACAAAAAGATGGTGCTCCAGATCTGCATGCAACTGAGGCCCAACAACAAAAAAAAATAATGTAAATAATTTTGGTTTTTGTTTTTTTGCTTTATATTATTTTTCTACTGTTTGTCTTGTGTGGCAAGTATGTTGTCAAGAATGAAAAAAGTAGTCCTTTTTATTTGGGGGGTTTTTGGGTTTTGGGTTTTGGGTTTTTTTTTGTTTTAAGGGGGTTTTTGTTGGTATTTGGTCGTATTTATCCATGTTGCTTTTGCATATAAAATTTTTTCTAATGTGAATGGCAGTATCAGGAAGCATTTGCAATGGCCTGGGTGTGGTTAGCCAAACTTGCTATGAGGGTTTTTGTGTTTGGGGTTTTTTTGTGCTTTTTTTTTTGGTTTTTAAGAGGGGTTGTTGTTGGTTTTTTTTATGGGAAAAAGGCAGTCTGTGAATTAAGTTTTCAATGAACATCGTTTTTTTAAAATTTTTTTGATTGTATCGTTTAATGGGCGTGGTGTGTGTGTGTGGGGTGGTGTGTGTATGTGTGTGTTGTGTGTGTGTGTATGTGTGTGTGTGTGTGTGGTGTGTTGTGCATGTAGTTGGGTGGGGGGTTGTGGTCAGACCGTTGAGTGTAATAAAAAAAAAACCCTATCCTCCTTTGATGGTCACTGATTTCCTCAGGGTTAAAAATGATTAGCACTTTTGGGGTTTTTTCCATGTTTTCTTATTGCTGTATTTTAGGTTTTGTCCCCTTCAGTGGCCTTTGTTAACAGAATGGATTTTTGTATTGGATTTTTTTTATTAGCAGAATTAAATTGGGGTGTTGTGTTTTTTCTTTGTGCAAATTCTGTGGGTGAAACCATTCATGATACTTGTCATGACTGCATATTATGCAGTTTTGTGAGGCACCTTCACATTGTGATGGCAGGAGGGGATTTAAGCTGCTTTCTCTTTTTTAGCATATGACTTGTGAGAACTGCTAAAGCATTTTTATGACCTAGTTATGTAAATATATGCTACAGGATTGAAAACTTTGCATAAGCACATGTGCACGCATGATCACACGCACGTGTGTGTGTGTGTGTGTGTGTGTGTGTGTGTGTGTGTTTACATAGTTTCTCAGTTTGCTTTTTATGGGAATTTGTTTATTTTACAGAAACATGGGAAAGTTTATATTTTGGTGGGGTCTTTTGTTGTTGTCGGGGAGGGGGTTGTTTTGTGTGTGTGTGTGTGTGTGTGGTGTGTGTGAGTGTGTGTGTGTGTGTGTGTTTTGATGGGTGGGGTTTTTCATGCACAAAATGTCAATTTTGTTTTCAAGAGCAATATATATTTTCCATTATGTCATTATCGTCTCTGACTTCATTCTATTATCATAATCTCCTTATTCAATCGTTATCTGGTATTGTGTAAGCCAGCAGAAACGCACTTAAGGCATTATGCAAAACGGACCTGAAGTAAAATGATTTTAATGTTCCAAGATGGATTTCCTTGACATGCTATTTTGTACACCCATGTCAGGGTGGTTTTTTACTTTTTTGCTTTATCTCGCCCTATTTAGCATTTCTTGACTATGTCTGTCATCCACTCTTTCCTCTTTTTCATCCTCTTTCCCTGATATGTGGCCTCCCTATCCTCGAGTATTTGTGTGTGTCTTAAATTTGATTTCAAATTTGGAATTTACATGAACCAGTACAACACAGAATTATGTTGAGTAAAAAACATCTTGTTTCAGGGATTTTTCCCTCTACTCTTCTGAAAGTCTTGCAGATGAGATTATAAACTGAGGCCCCATGTGCCAACGCACACATACCATCTTGCACACACGTTAAAACCTGCTCCACCTTTCAAAAGAGTTGGCTATTCATGCCAGTATGAACAGATGAAAAAAGTCTGACAATATTCTCTCCACTATTGATTGTTTTATCGATTTTTATAAAAATCACTATTGGTTCCAAATACCATGTGTGCCTAGCCTTACTACATACACATATCTTCAGTATCGTACCCATTGATGTGCATGTTGCAAGTTACGAGGATTAGACAGAAGAATTATTTTTTACCTTGTTCAAATCTGCAGAAAGTTGCACAGTTATAATCTGAGGTTTAAATTTTAATGAGGTTACATCCCTAATAGGGCCTCTATGGTTGGCAGGGCTATAAAGAAGAGTGGAATTGGATCACGTTTTGGGCTCTTTAGTCCCCATATCCCTGATTGTTTACTTATGTTGGAATCGGTTTCCATCTTCATTTCTATGCCATGATGACTTGACATTGAATTCCATGTGGACGTGTGTGGTGATAGGCATTGCTGAGGACCAGGAAGCTCATTCACTTTCATTCCATGAATAAACTATGGAATGTCTTTAGAAGGGGGCTTAGAGGATATATTTGATATCTATCCATGGGTCATGAGTTTGAATGCCATTTGTGGTTGAAGATACTGTTTTAAGAGCGAACATTTGTACAGAAAGAAATCTGCTTCCAGTTCTTTTGTTGAGACTTCAAAACTGAGATCCCAAGTGTGAACACACGCACAAATACTTTTTCGTGCATGTTAAATCTCATCAAAATTTCACCTAACAAAAAGAATAGGGCATCAACCATAGCATTTTTATTTCATTTATTTATTTTATTCTTTATTTTCAAGGGTAATGGAATAAGCACTCATTGTCTTTTTTCATCCAGTCCCTGTGTATATGCATTTTTGTAAATTTTGTCATCCCTTCCCACCAGCACACAATGGCCTACTCTTCCGAAAAGCGGATAAATGATCCGTAAGTCATGAGTCTGAGTCTCATTAGCACCTTGTAGACTGAGCAAGTAAAAGTACAATAACACATACAGGCTGGCATTGTGCCCAGCCATTCCAAAAGACAGAATGTGGCTACCTTCATAGTGAACTTTAAAAAACCCCAAGTGTTGCATACACAAAAATCTTCCCAATATAATAATAATAATTAATAATATTAAATGGAATTTATATAGCACTGTATCTTGCACAGACAAATCAAAGCTCTTGCACTCAACTCATTCTTACACAGTCATGCAACCAATAGCAAGTAATAGTCTAACAAGTCCAAATGAGCGTGCCCACACACACACACACACACACACAGGTTATCCTCTTTGGCAGAGTAATGGGACTTTTGGCTGTTGAAAAGCAGGGACAGCTATGAAATTAAACAGGAGAGGAAAATCGTAGATTTGAAACAACTATGTCTTGAGGCAATACTGAGTATCCATCCAAGAAACAAAGTAACAAACTGAGAGAAGAAGATATTTAGTAAGAGGCTTCTCCTATAGTAACCATGTTGTTTGTGTACAGTTGCTGCCCTGCATATAATATTTGATCAGCTCTGTGTAGGAAGTTTTAAAAAAATTCCTTGGTTAATAGGAGCACAGGGTCTAAACACTACTACCTTTATGCCACTACAGATCAGAGATGGTGTCTTGGACACTAATCTCTATGATGAAATACCACAGGTTCATGTGAAACTTGTATTTAGTGCTGTAAAAGAACCTAAGTACATCATCATCATCAGTCCCGTGACCTTGGCGGTCGTGGAGGAGACACGAAAGAGGATGCCGTTGTAAGCCTCCTCCATCCATCTCGGTCCTCGGCTCTGCGCAGTAGTGCGGAGTCATACATCCTGGTCCATTCTCTGATGTTGTCCATCCATGACTTGTTCTGTCTTCCCCTCTTTCTGCCACCTTGGAGTGTTCCCTGCAGTACTGTTTTTGGCAGAGTGACATGGCCGAACCATGTCAGCTTTTTCTTCTTGACGATGGTGAGAAGGGGTTCCTGTGGACCTGCCAGCCGTGTTATTTGGCTCTTGACAAATTCATTGGTCTTTCGTTCTCTCCAGGATATGCCCAGCAGTTTTCTATGGCATTTTGTTTCAAATGACTGCATTCGCTTTGCTGTTTCAGCAGTCAATGTCCAGGTTTCACTTCCATACAGCAGGATAGTCTGAATTAGGGCTTTGTAGAGCTTTCGTTTGATTGGGAAACTGATCTCTTTACTTTTCCATATGGTGGTGAGTTTTGTCATGGAAGATGTTGCCATGGCTAGTCTGACTTTGATTTCTGCCGTTGATCGCCCGTCCTTTGTGAGTGTAGCGCCAAGGTATTTAAAAGCGTCTACCTCCTCCAGTTGCTGGCCGTTCATGTAAATTTTAGCAGTGGCATTGCTTGTGCTGTTCACAAGTATTTTACTTTTCTCGAGCTCACCTCCATCCTATATGCTCCAGCTCTGTTCTCAAGTCTGTCGTAAGATCTTGCAGCTCTGTGTTACTTCCGCCCATGAGGTCAATGTCATCGGCAAACCGCAAGTTGTTGAGGGGTCTGTCGCCAATGGAGATGGTAGAGTGGAAGTCATGGAGGGTCTCTCTCATAATGTTTTCCAAGAACAGATTAAACAGGGCTGGAGATAACAGGCATCCTTGTCGGACCCCAACTGTGGTTTTGAAGTAGTCTCCGACCTGATTGTTCAGAAGGACTGCACTGCTTGCGGTGTTGTATAGTGCTTGAATGGTTTGCACTAGTCCTTCTTCAAAGCCAAACATTCTGAGGACCTGCCACAGGCCTTCGTGCCATACTCTGTCGAAAGCCTTCTTGAAGTCGATGAAGTTGTGGAACGGGTCTCTCTGATGTTGAAGATGTTTTTCCATCAGGATGTGGCAGTTAAAAATCTGTTCGATTGTGCTCCTGCCTGCCCTGAACCCAGCTTGTTCCTCTGCAAGGTGTTCTTCTGCCTCCTTCTTGAGTCGATTCAAAATAACTTTGAGCATGATCTTGCTGGCGTGGCTGATGAGGCTGATTGTTCTATAGTTTTGGCATTGGCGTAAATTCCCCTTCTTGGGCAGGGGTATGATGAGTGATTGTGTCCATTCTGTTGGCCACTGTTTTGTCTCCCAAATCTTCTGACAGATAGCTGTAACATGTGTGATGACTGTTTCGCCACCATGCTTGAGCAGCTCTGCTGGTATGTTGTCTGCTCCTGGGGACTTTCCTACTGGTAAACTGCGGATGGCTTCTTCCACTTCTTCCCTCAGTATAGGTAATGGCGAGGGTACTCTTGATGCTGCTGCTTCCTCTTCTATTATGCTCTTGTCAGGTTGGATTGGGTAGTTGTATAGTTATTGACAATACTCAGACCACCTGTTCAATGCAGCTGAGCTTTCTGTGAGGAGGTTTCCGGAGCTGTCTTCAATGACATGATTTGTTTTGAAGTGGTTTTGTGAGTTTGTTCAGGGTGTCGTATGCCTTTTTACTGTTGCCCACTTTCATGCTTTTTTCGATCTCATCACAATGATCACTGATCCACTTCTCTCTGGCCTTTAACATTGACTTATTCACAAGATTGTTAGCCTCCCGGTATTCTTTAGGGTTGGAAGACCTGGTTGGTTTCAGTGCTCTTCTTGTATCGCAGAGGTCCATGGCTGGTGTTTATTCCTCTGACGACCGAGTACCTCCTCTACAGTTTCTCGGACTGCCTCATTAAAGTTGTTGGTAAAGTCATTGATGTCATTGTCCAGGAGGGTTATTGCCGCAAAACGTCCGCCAAGCTTAGCTTGGAAGATCTCCTCGACATCTGGATCTTTCAGTTTGTCCACGTCAAATTTGATACGTGGGTTTGCAGGCTGTTTATTTTTCTTCAGCTTCATTTTGAATACCAGCAGTACAAGGTCGTGGTCGCTGCCTATGTCAGCTCCAGGGTAGGTTCTTGTTCTGGCTCTGTTGATGCTGGATTTGAAGCTCCGTGGTGTTAAGATAAAATCTATTTGTTTATGGATCTTGCCGTTAGGCGCATGCCAGGTTGTCCTCCTTGACTGCTTGTGGGGATAGAGGGTATTGGCAATAGTAAGTCTGTGGGTGCAGGCAAACTCCAGCAGACGTAGTCCCCTGTCGTTGGTCTCTCCAGTTCCAAACTGACCAACTGTTCCGGCCCATTGGTTGTAAGAGTCAGGACCTACTTTGGCGTTAAAATCCCCTTGAATGATGATGATGTCTTTCTTGGGTATCTTCGTAATGGTCTCTTCAAGTTCTTCGTAAAATTCTTCTACTTCTTCATCTGCATGGTCAGATGATGGTGCATAGATTTGTATGATGGTGATGTTCTTGGGCTTGGCCGACACCCGGATGCTGATAATCCTGCTGGAAGCCGGTGTACAGCTGATAATGCACCCCACTACTTCCTTTCTGACAATAAATGCCACTCCATGCTGGTGATGTTTCTCTTGACCACTGTACCAGATCTTGTTGCCTTCTTCAGTCATTGTCTCACCAAATCCTGTCCGTCTCACTTCTCCTAGTCCAATAATGTCCCATTTATAGCGGCTAAGCTCATACTCTAGTTCTTTGATTTTTCCGCACTGGTAGAGTGTACGGACGTTCCATGTTCCAATGGTGATCTGTTCTCTAGGGAGCTTAAGTAATGTTTTAACTCCAGTAGCTGACTTGTCACTTCATGGAAAGCGCAGCCGTTGGTAACCCGGCCTCGACCGATCCGGTATCATATCGGCTTTGTATTTGTCTCTCATGTCTTTTCTGTGGGCTTAGGATATTCCTTGGTGGCGCCAATCTCCTCTCCAAGTCTCCAAATGTTGTTTTTTTTCTATTGGGGTTTCCTCCCCCACATGCGACAGGTTGTACTGGGTTACACGGATACCAGTAGCAGTAACAGAGAACTTCTCTGACTGACCTAAGTACAACTACTACTTAAAATTAACTCTAAAGCGGCAGAGAAATATACACAAGACCAAGATTTCTTTCTTTCTTCTTTTATTTCAGGGAAAACAGAATAAGCACACATGTGCTTTTTTACATCCAGTTCCTGTGTGTATGCAGTTTTGTAATTTTTGTCATCCATTCCCACCAACACACAACGGCCTACTCTTCCAAACAGCAGAACAGGTTTTAACGGGAATGCAAAATGTTCTGTGTGTATTCGCACACAGGACCTTGGTTTATAGTCCCATCTGAAGGACTTTTGGGGGTAGTGGAGTTGGCACTTATGTTAACTGCAGGGAAAAATATCCCCTTGAACAGGATACAAACCTGGGTCAGCAAATCATGAGCCCAACGTGCAATGCCCTGACCAACCAGGCTATCACATCTAGCACTTGGAAAGAAATACACATACAGTGGGGAAAAAACTACTGTACTTAGTGGTACACTGTATTGTGCTGATTGAAAATATTCCAAATTGGAAAAGATCAATGAAACAGATGCACACGATGGCCAAGTGGATCAAGTGATAGATAGTGGGAAGTCATGAGTCCAAGTCTGGGCAGCAGCACCTTGTAGAGCCCAGAGTGGGAATTTCACTGCTTTTGTTAATCAACTGAGGTGCAGATTGCCCCCTGTATTGTTTCCCTTCATTTGCACACATGCAGCTCTAAAATCAAATATGAATCTTGAAGGTCGCGTTTTTCATGTCAATATCTGGTGAATTTTTAAAACATGAAAGTATGCAGATACTGTGCTAGGGTCACGCTGCTGATTGAACATGTGTGCCTCTCTAAAGTCAGAGTATGGCTGCCTTTATGACAAGGTATTTGAAACCAGTCATATAAATATCATATGCAAAGTTCTCATCCAGTATGTACTCTCACACTGATTGCCAGGTGTGATGATGACTGAGATATGAGTGAATATTCTGGGTGACCCCCAAGGTGTTGAAGCTTTGGAGAGCCCAGCAACAACAGCATGTCTGGAAGTTGCTGTCTTGGAAGATATTCCCTATATAAAACACAGTATTCTTCTTCTTGGTCAAACGCTCAGACAGCAGCTAGTGTTGTCTGTCATATGGGTGAGAATGTGTTGCACTGCCGTTAAGTGCCTGACAAGTCAGGTCCAGCCTATCTGACTTCAGCATGATGACTGTGATGATATTTAATTTATATTGTCCATGATAGTGCTGACAGGGGGAGTGGATAGAAAGAGAGAGGAAATCCAAGACATCAACGGACAGATAAAGTAGTGGACAGGCAGTAGGCTGGCTGCGTGTATATGACTGGCCCAAGACAAATTGACTTGGAGATTCATGGCATGTCAACCTAAAAGTCTTGGGAGATATTTTATACTATACAAGATGCTTTTTAAATTTGATTTAATTTAATGTTTGTTTTTTTCCAAAATGATTCCCTTCCATTCCCTAAAAGTAATGGCATTACGCTTTGATATTTTTAGTGAAAGCACTTTGAAAAGTCACTTGTATCAGTCTGAACTTTTTTAATTTCAAAAGTTTCTACACTACATTTTCTGTCATCAGGCTTCAGTGTTACATCATAGTAACAAATACAGACAGGCAGACAGACAGATAGGGACACAGAGTGACAGACAGAGACACAGACACATTTTGAAACCTTATAAAAAGAAAACAATACATACACACAAAAGCAAAGCAAACAATCACCCCCCAAAAAATCCAGTGAACAATAACAAAAAGCAAATCCAAACTACAACTAAAACAAAACAACATCAACAACAGGGAAAGGAAACTGACAAACAAAGCAAAAGCCATCAACCCACTCGGTGAGGATTTTAAGTCTATTGTACAGTTTAAATCTAACACACACACACACACACAGACAGGGTGCCAGAGGGCTTAGCACAAACATACACACTTGCACTCAACACGGAGGGGGGGGGGGGGGGGGGGGGGGGGATGTGTTTGTTTCCCCTTCGCAAAAGTTTGCGTTAGGAATCGTGTCCCTTGAAAGGATTGTGTAGGCTGCTTAGGGTATGATGTTTTTGGGTTTCTAAGTTATTATTATTTCTTTATTTGGGGATCGAACCATTGTTTTTCCCTCTGTTTATAAATCGATCACTGTGTTGGCTTTTACAGCATTATCAGGGCCTTTTTCGTTTTCCTTTTCTCTGTTTCCATCATGTGAGTCATTGATGATTAAGGGTTTGTATACAACTGTGAAATTTTACACATCGATACTGTTGCTACAACTGCATGATCACGCAACGATCCGTTCTCTCTTCTGTTCTTAAAGCCTTATATGACCTGCCAGTTCTACATCTCTTACATCTAGTATATACTGTAGGTATTGGTTATAGGGTTCAGCTGAATGGTGTAAAATTTATTAATTGGATTTAGGGGGATGTTGCTATGTTTCTGGTTGCTGGTGGTTGGCAGTGATTGTTCTAAACGAAGTGCTTAACTAGCACTTTGGTGTTTTGGGGGTCAAGGTTTATTCTTTTCGACAGAGATCTCACTTTTGTTAAGCTGAGCAATTATGTGGTCTTATCATAGAGACTGTAAAATATCAGGGTGATTTTCCCCAGCAGCAACATGGTAGTAGAAAGAGGTCAAATTATACTGTTTGCTAGAGCAAAGTGTGATGATGCTGTTGTTGTTGTAGTAAACAAAGATGTTGATTAAGGCTGTTGCTTCACTCCAGATAAAAGTACTGTGATTTTGAGGATGGATCATTCTAGAAACTTCGTTAATTTTTAAACTAAAATTGTTGCTCTAGGAATCAGGAATGTTAGACCATCCTGATCTGATGAGAAAGATCAAGCATACATTAAAAGTCAGAATACATATTAAGGATACTATGATAGTTTTGAATTTTTCATGTTTAAAAGTTTTCAGTCACTGCAGATTTGAACTGGTCAGTAGCCCAAAGCTGCAAGGGGACATTCTGATTCTGATAGAACATTTGTCTTTGAAGTTGAACTGAATATCATAGTACAGTGGTTGTGGAGGACTTTATTCCCACAAATTAGCCATATAAAAATGGAAAGATCATGACATATGTCTGCTTTTCTTTTGCTAAAAAGTCCAGTCATATTGTTTATACTTTATAGCCCTGCTGACCACAGGGGCCATAGGCTGTAGACTTATTTTTACTGTTTTAGTTCCTCATTACATGAATAGATCTTTACCCTATATGATATACACTTTGCTGATACAGTAGAATGCAAACTGATTCCTTTTTTTTCCATGAATTTTTGTGATTTTCATCTCTATTAAGCATGTTCTTTTATCAACTTTGGGTTGCCAACTTTTTCTCACATTTTTGGCATGTCATTGCAGCACTTTGGACTTTGCCCTACCACTCTCTTTCACTTCCCTATGTGTCTCTGTCTCTCTCTCACCCCATCTCATTGAATACATACATGTATGAGTTCTGTGATCAACATGGTTAGCCATATAATCATCAAGTTGATGCTTTATGCACAACATGTAGCTAGTTTTATTATCTAAAGTTAAGGAAAAAATAGAAATTTACCATCTATAATTTTTAACTTGAGATAAAATTTATAAAAGAAGTATTCATATGAAGTGATGTATCAACCAACTCTTAAATCTGTTCATGGAAGACAAGTTGAAGGCTGTGGGTAAACTGTGATATTATTTACTAGGAATCAAATGTCAAATTGCAGGATTGCTGCTGTTGTAGCAGGCAAGAGGCATACTCATGTTGGTTTAAATATGGGCCATTAAAAAAATTGGCAAATTATGTTAAATCTATTTTTAAATAGTTATATTTTGAGTTGTATGCAAGACTGTTAAAAGAAATTTAGAGACAAAGGCACAGATTTGGAAGAGCCACTGTGTTAACTTGCCATGACAATGGACTCTAAGTGGGAAAAAACGTTGATAATGTTTCAAATGACATTAAACCTTTTAGTTTAACCTCTGTATGAAGAGCTCTCATGCTTGCACCAGTGGTTATTTATTTATGTATTTTTGTAACAGAGGGACATCTCCATATTACAAAAAAAAAAAAAAATCTGTTGCTATTACAGTTTTAGACTCTAGAAGTTTTTATTAGTCTAGTACATCCTCAGTTTCCATGGAAATGAGAACTGCTTCTTGCTAATGAAGACATTGTTACTTGATACCAGGATTACATTTATCATTTTCTGATTCTAGGTTTTAGTACTTACTGTCATTGATATTTCTGGCAAATCTCTCCCTTTCTCTCTCTGTCTGTCTGTCTCTCTGTTTCTGTCTGTCTATCTGTCTCTGTCTGTCTATCTCTGTCTCTCTTTCTGTCTCTGTCCTCCCCCTCCTCTCTCTCCCCCTCTCTCTCCAGTCTCTGTGTGTGTGTATGTGAGGGGAAGAGAGAGAGAGACAGACAGACAGACAGACAGACAGACAGACAGAGAGTGGGGAAGGGTAAGGAAGGAGACAGCATGGGCGCATACACATTATTTTCATATATATACTAGTATAGTCACACTTATAAATGGTCTTTCATAGCAGAAAACTAATCCAGGCGTCATTTGTACAGTGTACATACACCGCTGGTGACTTTCCTGACCATGGCCAAAGGCGGAGCAACTCTGAAGTGGGAGGCCCTGGCCTGCATGCCGACCAAACGTGTCTTCGCCGCCCCTGTCTTCCACGAAGGCCTCCTCTACATCGTCGGCGGCTGCGACACTACAGGCATCCCCCTGGACTCTGTGGAGCAGTACGATGGGAAGAAGAAATGGAAGCGCCTGCTGTCCATGCCAACCAAACGGGCCGGAGCAGCGCTCGTGGCGGTGGGGTCGAAGATTGTGGCCATTTCTGGAGTGTCGGAGTCGCAGGCGCCGCTAGATGCTGTGGAGTATTACGATGGTGCCTCGAAGACTTGGACAGCCCTGGAGCCGCTCGGAGAAAAATTGCTTGGAGTGTCTGCTGTTCTTAGAGGTAAACTGGTCTTGAGATCCTTTTGTTTTTAAAACTTTTCCCAGCAGGTAACCCACTATGTGGTAACCAACCATCTACTAACTCTACCCTCTGTATCACCCACTACTGGGTTATAGAAGCATACAAATGCACACAGTACACATGTACTGGGAAATAGGGGTTCTCTCCCCTAATGTAGGGTTAGTTTAAAACTAAATTAAAAAAAAATTAGACCTAATACTGTGTGACTTTAAAATAATAAGTGAGTGAACTTGCTTTGAGTAA